>CAJHZI010000548.1:2267500-2398811 GCA_905160935.1 Enchytraeus crypticus | reverse complement strand
GAGAGAGAGAGAGATAAAGAAGGGGATTGAGACAGATATATAAAAAGTCGAAAATACATCAATCTTTGTATTCTTTATATTTAAGCAGTTATATTGATCTTGATTCTTGACCAAGGATTCTCTATACTGGTAGGCTAAGTCTAGGTAAATTAACATTTTTCCAGTGATATTTTTTTAAGAAACGAAATTGTTATACGTTACAGTGGTTTTATTAATTAGAGTGCAAGTCCAGAAAGGAAATTGTTTAGACAGAATTTACATATTTAATTGATATACATGTATGCACATGTATAGTTATATTCATTTCCTGTTGCGTTTGCTTGTTCTTGTGTTGTGTATGTGAACTCTACAGGGTTGAATGACCCCTTTTGCTATTCCTATTAAATGAATTGAATTGATGCGAGATAATTTTGCTAGCTTTCAATCTATGATGGTTTACGTCTAATTCTTCAAAAGAAGTCTAAAGATGATACAAGAAACTCTCGTGGGAACCAAGCAATTACAGACATTTCCACACAATAATTAGATATGCATGCTATATGCCTAAGCAATAATAAAATTACCGTATGCAATAGTTAACTAAGTCCAAGTACAGTGAAGTGAGATCATCCTCAATGATATAAAGTTTCTGAGTACTCGACCAGTATTCCACCAGCACTTCTATTTGAGTAATAAGAATATGCTGTACTGGTTTCTGTGCTACAAACCTGTTGATATTATATGCCTACACCATAAATGCAGTTAACTGCTTCTTATTACAGCAGTTAACATTCGTTTTACTGTAAAGATCTTGCAATTTCGTTTATTACAAAAAGCTAAGATTAACGTCAGTTCCTCACTCGAAAGCAATATCAGTGACGGGAGAGCCCAAGATTTGAATCCCGCACATACTGACCCGCTGTCGAATATCTTACCGACATCGCCACTGGCTCCAGCCAATAGTATAAGTTTTTGAATACATGCATGTAAGCAATATTTTAAAAGCGCAGATACATTCGTCCTTTTCTGTTGACCTCATCTTAAATAGGTTTTGCACCGTGTTTGGTTCTTCTCTGCCTATGTATTTGCTATATCTTTTGTGCTAGCTTCTTGGTTAGGCTATAGCCTATTGTCAATTATGGGCTTCGGTTGCGCGCCAAATAGTTCATATTTTGTAAATTTAGACTTTGGAAATCCGAGCATAAATTTGGTTTTATTGTAATAAGCGGAGGCTATTTTTTCAGTTAGCGTGCTGATTTGATGTTTAGATTGATAGCACACTTGCCCAATAAGTAGGAGCTCACAAGTTCGAATTCCAGTTATATGGTTTTAACTTTTATACCATTGACTTGAATAGCTTAACTTGCATAGCTTGCAATTGAAGTATAAATGTACCTTAGAATCCAACTGTTTATTTTATTCAGCTTTAGCAAGAGTTGCGCAATGTTATTGGCTTATGTCGTATAAAGAATTAGTATAAAAAAGTAGTATAGGCATGTAGGCCTACATGCATATGCTGTGTTTGTAATAGTACGAGCGCTCATACAGCAGTGCGAGTACTTAGAGCGTTACAACTATAATTAAATTTGAATGGCAATTATATTGCAGGCTATACTTCTAACGCGTATCGTGAGAAACTGAGATAATGTTATTCATGATTGTTACAGAGTGTAATTGAGGATTGGTCATGGATTGAAAATCTGTGCAAATGTTTAACATATATGCAGCAAGGGTTCAACTACAGCATGGTTAGTAACACCATCGTCATATAATTCTACTAAAATAATGCATTATACTATGCTGTACTATAGTGTATTGTGTTGTATTATATTATGCTGGACTATATTGTATTATATTGTGGACCTATAATTTTGTATTTTATTGCATTAAATTTGTGTGTTATATTACCCCCGTGCTGCGTCCGAGTTGATAGAGGAATAGTACATCCGATGACGGCACACGTCGTAGAAAGCGACTAAAGCACTAAGATCCAAACCATCGTCACAAGAGGCATTCGGTTGGTAAGAGCCTAGGCGCCAGAAATTGCTACAAAATTTTCTAAAACGAATGGAAGAAATTTTTATATGGTATAAAAAGCTATTATAATAACATTAAAAAGCTAAAAAGCTGGAAAAAGCTAAGGTTAAAGTCAGTTTCATCACTCGAAAGCGATGTCAGTGACGGGCGTGCCCAGGATTTGAACCCCGCACATGCTAATCCGCGGTCGAGTATCTTACCGACGTCGCCACTGGCACCAGCCAACAATAACAAATTGACTTAATATTTATCTGCACTGTAGTTTGATTGATTGATTATTTGGTGAATGAGTGATTTATTGATAATTATATTGATTGATCATTGTAAAGATGATCAGAGAGATGGCACATATTGATGAGTATTTAAACATGCAACGCATGGACTTGAATTCTTTCCTTTCTCAAAATTCTACACGATCATCAGATAGTTGCGTTGCCTTGGCTCTTCTGGACCTAATCAAGGTTATTTTATCAGTTTATCTTATAATATATCAATGAATAAGCATTTAACATGGTTTCTTTATCATATAGAAACTTTATCAGTTTATCTTATAATATACCAATCAATAAGCATTTAAGTATGGTTTCTTTATCATATCAGAACTGTTATATCCTGACTTAAAACTATTCATGATAAGTTATTTGTAGCTTAAAACGCTATCGAAGAACTAAGCATGAGTTTCCAAGATCAAAAGCATATCAGTGACAGCCGAGCAAATGAAATTGAATCCTAAAACACTACTGAACAACAATCGGATATACAAAGACTTTTATTATATTTTATTATATTTTAATATTGATTAGTGGAGAGCAATTTTCTATGATATCGGAGTTGGATAAGAGCGAGACTGGAGGGGAATCTGAGGGCGCGTCTACCTCTCCGGGGGGCGAAGAATCGCACTTAAATCAACTGAAAAATCTATGTATGAGTTTACTTTACTCTACAGAGATTTTTCAGTTGATTTAAGTGCCCCCCGGAGAGGTAGACGCGCCCTCAGATTCCCCTCCCGTCTCACTCTTATCCAACTCATGAACATATTATTCAACTTATGAGCATGATAGAGCAAGCACAAAATGGTCAATTTTAGTTTGATATAATTTCTAAATACTTTTCGAATGACGCTATCGTCTGCCGTTTATTGTTAAAACGATTCGTTCTTTCTTAATTATATGCTAATTTCTGAGTAGTACAAAGAAGATCTATATACAAGAATATAATTGTAATATTTTCTATTTATTTCGTTTGTAAAATAAAAGTTATTGTGTCTCTTTAAGTTCCAATTTCAAGTTACATAATACGAGAATACTTTCTCTCTGTTGCAGAGATTGGGTTGTTCGTTGATAGAGGTGGATAAGAGCTTGGAGAGATTATGGACAGAACAAAGTCTAGTGAAAAACTTTCCTTGTCCATTGGAGATGCTATCAAGATGGATGCACGAGAACAAACACTGCAACTACAAACCTTTATCTGTTAGTAAGTGAAAAAGAAAGAGAGAGAGAGAGAGAGAGAGAGAGAGAGAGAGAGAGAAAGAAAGAGGGAGGGGGTAGAGACAGAGAGACAGAGACAGTAAGAGAGACACAAGGTAGAAAAGAGAAAGAGACAGAGTAAGAGAAACTGAGATTTTCTTCGATTCAATTTTACTCATTTAGTTCTATTAAATTAGGACATTAAATGTTAAGATTTATTTAAAAATCAATCCACTAGAAGGGCGGGAACCATAGAGAGCTAAGTGTTAAATTGTAGACTTATCGAGCTGACTACCAACTCTTCAATAATGTCAATAAATCAAGCGAAACACAGATAAACAATGCCATCCAGTAAAATACAGATATAAATAGGAGAGTAGCACATATAGTTAGTAAAGAAGTACTACAAGACTTACTGGCTTAGGATATGTTTCATATAATAGATTTTGACTAAAAGATAATTATATTTAATTATTTGTTACTAGTTGTTAGAACTGTAATAGCTCTAGAGAATTATTTACAAATTGTAGATTTATTTAGCCGCCATAGATTAAATTTCATTGTAACAGCGCATGTCTAGTACATTTCTAGTTAAAATGTGCCTTAAAATCGTATTTCTAATATGGCTACTAATCCAAGGCATGAAAATTGTTTTACTAGTAAACTGAGTCAGAGAGAACAGATGATAGATTAGTTAAGTACAAAAGCAAAGATAATCTCTTAATATGTCATCACTTCTCTCTGATTACTGTAATTCTTTATTCCATGGTACAAAGAGTCTTTCCGCTTTTATTTCTTAGGTGACTGCACAACAATCAACGCCAGCCGAATGTATTTTAAAGTAAGTGTTATAATATACATGTGTAGTTCATTTAATGATGCATTTTAGAGCGTTAGACTATAATAGTAGTTATAACTATAATATATATAATATAGGTTAAACTTCTGTTTCCATAATCAAAGATGATTCAGGGACGTCCTCACGCACACTGCATACACATACTATATAGTATTTCTTGACTTAAAATCCCGTCAAACAGTCGACATTTGTGGATTATTCTCTCTCTCTCTCCCTCCCTCCCTCTCTCTCTCTCTCTCTCTCTCTCTCTATCTCTCTAGTGCTAGTGCTTCGAAAAGCGGCAGGTGCAAGGTACACAGAGTCAGCTTACGATCCATAGAAAGCAGTCCATAGATCAATCAGTTAAAAAAAAAAAAAAAAACAATCACTTTTAAAATATGTTGTACCCAAGCCCTGCGTATAGATGTATTAGGCATTTATTAACAAATTACTATTTTGCCAACTACTATTAATCTACTTGACTTTCCCAAGATTACAGCTAGTTTTCAAAGGCCTATTATAAGCTATGATTGTATTTGTTGAATCAAAAAAAGTGAAAATGTTTAAATAAAGAGTACCCGGTGATATATGCCGGTGATACCGTCCCAGAATTTTAAGCTTTGATAGTTTTTTGTTACTGAAACTGATTGTAAAGCTAAAGCTGGTAAAGCTAATGCTAACGTCGGTTTCCTTACTCGAAAGCGATGTCAGTGACGGAGTGACGGGCGAGCCCAGGATTTGAACCCCGCACATGCTGATCCGCGGTCGAGAGTCTTACCGACATCATCACTGGCTCCAGCCAGTAAAGGCCTGTAATTGTAGACCTTTAATATCACTAGTCTTGTTAATTCTAGTGCAAAATTCTTTCCTTTTGTCTAAAGACTGCGGCTAAAGTTGCTGAGTATCTACATTGGATGGATGAGAGGCATCGGGAATAAGATCCTCTCTCTGTTGGAGATTGTGTTCAAGAGAGAATACAGTCCCATCGAGGTCTGTTCTGTGCAAGATATTAGATTTCTTGAAATTAACTTTGTGAGCCAACAATATGAAGTACCATATAATAAGATTATTTAGGCCTAAAGTCTATTTTATGAGATTATTTTTTGTGAAGAATATGTCAACCGTTAACTGTTCGTGTCGTCAGAGGCGACTAAGCAAGACATGAAGAAGGTAACGGGAACCTGAAAAGTAGTGTCTTTACTAAGCTACATAAGATACAGATAAGGCATTGACTTTTGTGAAGAGATTGACTTGTTGTTCTATGGGCTACTGTACTGTATATGAAGCATTTCGATTCTGAACTTGTTCAAAGAGCAGTTACTTATTTGTTATTGGATCTTTACAGACACGAACACTCACACAGAGTAAGACTGTTCCCCAATAGGCCTAGTCAGCTAACGAATATTCTAATAGCACAATGCGAATTTCAAACTGAATGTAATAAAAGGGGCCTAAATGTTAGTTATTTTTAAATGTGCCGCTGCCTCTAGATGTCTTGAGAGTCGAAAACGTTAATGATGCAATTACGCGGTAGTTGATATCTCACACTTGTAAGCAAGGTATGCATTTTTGAGAAATTATTTTATCTTTGGATTGTCCCCTCCCAATCTAAGTATAAACTTAAGTAGCCCAGATTGAATATTTTAAAGTGAGTGAGAGAGAGAGAGAGAGAGAGAGAGAGAGAGTATACATGTACCTATATGTATGAATGTGTGTATGTGTATGTGTATGTATGTATGAGATACTTGGAAGAGATAAATCTTGATAAATAACATGCTACATGTAGGAGTACGGCTGAAACCGCTGCGTCAAATACTGACATTTCCAGCTTTATTTTTAATTATTCTTTGATATCTGCAATTTCGAGCACACATTTATGCTGCTACTGAGCTGTTTCATCTCCCATATACACAGACTGTTTAAGATTTCCTACTCACAGTGAAATAAAGAAGGACGATACTTACTTTAATACTTATTCAATTACGTGTTCTTTTTGGAATTTAGAAAGAAGTTCTTCTGAGAATAAAGGGAGACGATCGGGTTCAGCTGATGGAATGTTTTCGAGTGGTTGATGAGGCACTGAGGACAATATGGATGAATCACAAGAAGAGCTCAGCACTTGTCGCTGCTGTCAGCCTATTGCGCTCTCTCTTCTCTGCTGAGGACAAACCAGCCCATGGTTAGAAAGACGTTTGAATATGATGTTTCCATATCTTTATTATGAGATGATTGAAGGACGACTTAAATAGAAGAAACTTTATTAGAGGATTACAAAGACAATGCTAGACGGCTTTCTAATTAGAACGTTTAAAAGTTTATGATAATTTTGGAGATACTGCATACGTTACATAGAGGATTGTACGAAGAATGCATTTAAGCGGCAATAGAATGAACATCAAATAACTACAGCATAAGCGGTCAATATGCTGGTATGTAACTATTTTCAAACGTAATAATTAAGCTGCACGTAGACGATCCTTGAATAGCGCACAAAATAAAAATAAAAATTCCTTTATCATTTCTGTTGTGTTTGCGAAATATTAGATTAAAAAAAAAAAAAAAAAGGTATTGTTTCAGTTTTAAATGTTGCGTACAATACCATAACTGCATCTAATTAATTATATTTGCTATATAGTCTAAACATAATCACATTAGCAGGGCCTACTTGTCCATACACTGTACAAGTTACCAGGCAATAAGCAAGCCTATCCACAAATAGTTTGGACACGTTTTCCTCATCTGAGGTAGTTGATTTCATATTTTTTAATAGCAGTGTCAAAGACGATAATTGGGCTTCAAAATTACTTTGCAGGTTTCTGTTACGTTTTAATATTTGTCATTGAACGCGGATTTTATAGAAAATCTTTCAACACGTTAATGAGCTTTAGAAGTGGAATATTATTAGTAAGCCTAACACAAATAATATTTTCATATTGATTGTGCTATATTTTACTAATATTTTAGTTTTAATTTGACTTTAAAGTAGAACAGGTAACTCTATTATTTGCTGTTGTATGAAGTCTTATCTCATATCTGCAATGTGATGAAATAGATTATCAACATTGACTCATTGAATCTTTCGTATGTTTCAGAAAATGGCAGGACAGTGACTGCTTGCGCTGTTATTCAAACGGGTCTGATTGTAGAACTGGTGAAGGCTTTCGAGGTTAGCTGTTTCAACTTGTCATGTTGTGGACTTTGTTTGTTTTATTGTAACAGTGAATTAACTTATTATTTCCATTAACAGTAGGCCGTATTTGTATTTAAGAATTACAATCATCTAGATGATATACCTCAACTTCCCCTCAAGTAGTATAGATGCTCTTCGTTCAAATAATTAGACTAATGTTTTTCTCCCTTTTATTTATTATTAGTAGAACCTAATTGTTGCATTTTAATAGCGTAGAGTGAAGCTAGTGCGGATTTAAAATTAACCTTTCAACATTCTGAAGCCTTTATTCAATGCAGTCATCTTTCTATTTTCCACGGTGGTAGCCCAGCTATGTACTAACCGAGCCTGACGTTGTTTAACCGTATGACCGTTGCGCTGTAACATTGCATTAGACCCAGCCCTTATGTGACGTTAGTGCTCCTCAGTGAGGGTGAATGAAGACTATGAGTAGAACTTTTAGAGACATTAAGAGGCCTAGCCTATTGGTAGAGGTCTATAAGACTAATCCTGCAGAAATGGCTGAAATTAGAAATAGGAGTAATGAGGTGAGAATTGAGCCAGTTAGACTCTAGAGAGAGAGAGAGAGAGAGAGAGAGAGAGAGAGAGAGAGAGAGAGAGAGAGAGAGACTGAGAGACAGAAAGAGAGAGAGAGAGAGAGAGGGAAAGAGAGAGATATTCATAAATGTCTTGAGAATAGTTGCCTAATTATATATTGTTGTAACTTTATTTTAATTTCAGACGAATCTCGTTAAAGAATTAACGGTTTGTAAATGTCTGTTCTTTGTCTAAATTATTTAGTATGGAGACAACCGTAAATACAATAAACATAATATATCGTGGTCAGCGAGAGGGTTAATGCAAATTGCTTTAACGTGTGTTTCTTAAGCTCAATCATATAAAGCAGTTAGTGGTCATGCTTATTTGGCGAATATAGTAAGAAAAGCATAAACAAAACGTATAAAAACCAATAATTTGTTCTCATATTCTACATCTACAGTTATAATATTTGTAAACAAAATTGATTGCAATTGCCTACTTAAGCTAAATTCCAAACTTCACAAAATTGCTTTTGTTTAACTTCACGCGTTATAGGCCAAATAATAATAATTTAATTATTACTAAAATCACTGAGCAACCATCTTAATTGTTATTGGACGAGCGCTCTGACTAAGCCTAAATAATCAGTGGCTACATTATAACTCCCGAAGAGCTCTTCGTCGATCTGCACGTTGATATCTCGTTGATGCTATTTAAAGGCTATTCGTTACTCAAACCTTAAATTGGCCTGTATCCTGGGATACATTAAAAATTACAAAGATTAACACAATGCCGCAAGTTGCGTCATTGTTAACATTAGGGAAATGAAAAAGGTACCGAGCTTTAAAAATAGGAGGAAGTGGAAAAATTTCACTGCGTGAATTAGGCGGAGACGGAAGCATGCGTCGTTGCTCTAAGGGGGGGGGGGTGGGATGGTGTGGACGTTTCTGAATATAGTCTTTGAAAATTTTAATTAATTAGAAAATGATCGCCCAAGAATTTTCAACTTGTTAAAGGCGAAAAACCGGTAATTAGTTGTAAGTTCTTGGCTTCAGTTTTTAAATTTTCACTGAAAGTTCTAATTAAATAGGTAATATTCTCCATAGCCAAGGTTTGTATTTTTCATTACTTGATTATCGACTTTATCTCTGAGATATTATCAGTGACTACAGACCTACAGTCATAAAATAGCCCGAACAAGTTACAATGAGAGAATTTCAACGAATTCAAAATCAACTGTCATGAATTCCTGAACAATTATAATAGCAAGATGGCAATTAATAAGCTGATAAGATGGAGTCTAGAATAATATCAGATGTGAATCGAATCCGAAGCTACTAATCATGAGCAGACAAGTAAGCTACACAGTACACACTAACACTGCACTGCAGTGATAGGCTATTGTCCTAAACTAGAGCTCGTCTGACGCAAAGTACAAATGATCCTTAAACAAATCCAACTCATCACAATCTGCGATAGTATTTACACTGTACATTAGGCCCTAAGTTATTATAATAATATTTAATTATATATTATATTAACTTTAATTATATTAACTTCGACACTTTTCACATGTTTTTGAGTATACATATAGATTATAAGTATAATCTATATGTATACTCAAAAACATGTGAAAAGTGTAAAGAGTTCCTGCTTGAACAGAGAGTTTGGGAGGAGACCACAAGATGTATTAGTTCAGAAGAGGCAATAAAAACAAACAGCGAACTTCAAACTGTCATAATCAAATGGCGGAAAACATTTTCAAGCGCTGACGAATATTTTTCAAGGTTTGTACTTCATGACAGTTTTTATATTATCTTGAAACACGTAAACCTCTCTTCGCAACATGTAACAGTACACATTTGACGTACTTTACATTGCCGTACGTAATATACATCCTTTTCCCACTATAGACATAATCAATCTACCCTGACCATTTTTTGATCACCGGACTGGCTTTCGTTTAGCACCTTACTTCTCCTCAGCACATTTCTTTTGCAGATTGGTCTGGTTGAATTGATCTGTAGTGATGTGTGCTGTTGGGGACGTCCCTGACATCAACCCTGGATGAGGAAACGGACGTTAAACCTTTATTATTATTATTATTATTATTACTATTATTATTATTGCCTTATGATGAGGAACCGTACGTTAAATTCTTATTGATAGATAGTTTGGCTTAGCACGCAAATCCTTTCTTCCTTTAATTTCCAATCCTTTGACAGTTTTAAAATAAATTTAATATTTCAAACTAGTTAACTCACGCTGTCATCTATCAACGCAAAAATTCAGTACAAATTCCCCGTTCCTTGATATTTCCTGGCTGTTTTCAGTTAGTTATAAAAAATACCATCCAAATAAATATGTAGCCTTTCAATTAAATTTGCTGCCTTATACTTAAGCTGTTTACAACGATAACTTATTTTTATCTTCTTACGCATTATTGATCTCCTTAAATTAAATTACTTTCTGTTGTACAGAATGTTATTCCCAGTTCAGAAGCAACGTAAGACTGCCGATCAGTTAAATTCAGCAAAACATTTGACGAATCCAAACAGTTCAGTCCTCGTGTCTCGCGGTACTTCTTATCGAGAACTCTCGAATGATGTCAGAAATCCAGAAACTAAGTTACAAGGTCAGGAAGATCGACGCTTTATAATCCAAAGCGTAGTAAATCCATTTGGCTGCGGAGATATATCCCTACAGGAAGCAATACAAAGTCATATCGTCATTCCAGAGCTTGGAGTTTACGTGGAGAAGTGTGGAAACTGTATACCCATTCCGCTAGCCATGGAGAGGCAGCTGATAAAGGTTAGTCGAGTCATAATGCGCCGAGCAGAGGAAAGGATTCAAGAAACATGAGAATCTGTTGCGTCTAATTGCTACGGTAATATAATGATCCCACAGTCGTAAGGAACCGTCTAAACTTCAGCTGAAACTATTGGAAACTGACGTTAACATTAGCTTTACCAGCTTTTGAAGTGAAATCTATTAATAAATGCAAACTTCAGGTCAGTTCTATATAATGGCTATTGTTATGTGATGATCCGATAGCTTAACGAACCGTTTAATACTTCAGATGAGGTTAAATCTATTACATGTGAAACTGTACATTTAATTTTTCATAGTTAGTTTATTATTGTTATCATTATTTGATTATTATGGTTATTGTACAGGTGAAACTGTAGCCTACATGCAATTTGTCATTATTATTTATTTTATTGTATTCCCCGTGTTGTGTACGAATCAAAGTTTGAAGAATAGACCAATCGGTGACTGCACGTGTCGTAGAAGGCGACTAAAACAATAAGATCCAAACCAACGTCAGAAAGGGCATTCGGTTGCTGAGCGCCTAGGCTCCGGAAATTTCCACAAAATTTATAAGATGAATGGAAGAAATTTTGATATGGCATGGGACAACAAGGAGTGAAGGTCTATTCGTACCCTGAGCCGAGTTAAACTGGGATTAAAGGAAAGATGATTTGTTTTATTGTATCTATTATTTAATACGGCTGGTATTAGACATAGATATTTATCTGAGCGTAACCTCCATCAATTGGTGCGCTGCATGCATAGGTCCAAACCTAAAGTCACAGTATTCGTGTAGGCCTATACTTAATTATATCTTTCAATAATACAGGTACAGGCACGTTAACAACGTAACCAACTATGTATTCATTAATATAAATCATATAATCATTAATCTAAATCAAATAATCATTGAGTTTAATCATATCATTGATCTTAATATGTCTTTAATAAGAAAATTAAAGATACAAAATTATATTCAATTTTACATTTGTTTGTATTTAGTAATATCAACAGTCTGTGCCAATATGCTACATTAAAAACTGTAATCTACATTCAATACAAAAACATGATCAGTCTAAAAAATTTGGAAGGTTATTCTTATATAAGCGCCGGCTGCAATTGATGCGCCATCAAAAGGCAAAGATTACTAGTAACCATGGAGAGGAAGGAGGAAATGGGCCTTAAACAAGCATCTGTGCTTCCTAAACAGTGTGCCGTTAAGTTATGTAAAGAGTTTATTAGCTTATCATGATGGAAAAACAAAAAACAACAATGCTAGCACTTAGTGTTAGCATTAACAAGCTAAACAGAAGCTACATTCTGCCTTCAAAAAGAAACTAACTTCATAAACTAATAAAGAGTTTCGATTATACTAAAATTTAAAGTAACTCATCAAAAACATTGATTCAATAATTCAGCCAATTCTATTAACAAACATAAATTAGTAATACACTTTAATTATAAGTCAGCACTTATAAATATAATCTAATCATAAGCACATCAACTTTCCCACATTTAGAGAATTTCATTAATAACTACCAGACTTCTAAATTATCAATAGATGAAGATAACTTAACTGAAGGTCAAATCTTGGCCTATTTTTATATAGCAAAAACGTTAATTTTAAATTATCAGCTATTATTTAGCAAGATTCTGGTTGGCATGTTTCAAGCTCGCTAATTACGAATTGTGATGACTTAGTAAATTTCAATACGACTTATGGACTTCAACCTAGAACGAAAAACTGAACGAGCAAGATGAATGCTTTCAGCTAGCGTTCCAGACATTACTAACAATACGTTAAATTGCTATAGATTTCTAACAATTCGTTTACAATGAGCAGTCTTCATTTCCTGGAGAGCCTCTTCCAAGTTCTTGGTCAGATGAAGGAGATCAGCTGGTTCAGCCTCTAGAACATGAGCGACGGGTGTCTGGTCGGCTCCAGTAGTGAGCAGCTTGAGAGTCACTAGCGGCTCCACCTGTTGTCTCAGACTACGACTAGCCAACTGTTAGCGTAATATAATACTTTACAGTAGAATGAAATAAATTACCACTATCTCATTATTACCCGTTTTGTTCTTCGGGTGTGGTTGGACCACTACAGAATAGGGCCCCGCAAAAATCTGCTGCGAGTACGTAAGAGGCGACTAAGGCAGGAGCTGAGGATGGCTAGAGGGGACCCATCTCACCATAAAATATTTTCCCCAGGATTAAATGGTAATTAATCCATCTCACTGAGGAAGATAACGGGAAACCACCTCAGAAGTCATACTTTTCCCAAACTATAGGCTACTTAAGGTATGGATAAGGCATAGACTTTGTGTGAAGGGATTAACTTGTTGATCAAAGGGAGTGCTCTAATGGAGCGCGAAAGCAGAGTTTGAGTATGAATATGTACCTTGAACCTGCCACTTGGCAGTGTATTGAAGAATATCTCATTATTAGCTTAAATGAATGACAAATTATATATCAAGCACCATTATGAAGTCTAGTTGGGTCTGTCTGATGAAGTATCAACGGAAGAACGTCTTTGCTCTAAATAAAATAATTCTCAGCTTCCTGATCGTCATCTTATGCACGCATCGAAACCTTCTAATTCAAATAAAAAAAGAATTATTTCCTCCTTAGATCAATTTTCTGAATCTTTGTTTCATGGACTCCACTATTTCAGGTCTCGCTTTCTCTTTGAATTTAATCAAATTAATTATCATCAAAATCTTCCTTTGTATCCCAGTTAAACTAGGGTTGGGATACGAATGGACCTTCTCCACTCATCTATATCCCATACCACATCATTAGTTTGATATAATCAATTTATTTTAAAAATTGTACGCTGGAGCAGAACTGTTTCCAGCAGAATATTTTCGCTTAAATCATACCAGATATATGCATTCGGGTTCTGAACCGGATATTAAATCTTCATTTCATAGCTTAATATTTATGGGATCATACACATCCACTACTACTGAATCAATGCATAACAAAATGTAACAAGCCAATGTCAAAATCAATCTAACATAACCAGCAATGTACACAAACAAACAATAACTGAATGAACATAGATTTATTATTTCAAATATCATAAGGAATAGAAAGAAGAACTGGATGGGTCATATATTGATAGAGTATGGTTTACTAAAAGAGGTAATTGAAGGAAGAATGAAAGGAAAAAGGTTAGATGTAGACCGAGACATGGGATACTGGGTGATTTGAAGACTAATTTGTAAGTTGATATGAAGAGAAAAGCAGAGGATAGAAATATGTGGTAGAGTAACTACTAGAGTTATATGCCATGGACCTAGAGAGAGATAGAGAGAGATTCCAAAATTATAAATTTTAAAATAAAATGCGATAACTTACTTGAATATCAAGACGCCATTCCAAATCTCGATATCGGGGAAGTGAGAGAGACATATCGGCAATGACACGACCGATGTCTGATTTATTCTCCAGGTACTTCGATACAACTTCCTGCTGCAGGTCTGCTGAAGTAAGTCCCATGGCTTTCAGAGAATCTTGTAAATCTGATTCGCTCAGCTGCAATGAAATTATCATAATATGCTTTCTAGTCACTTACGCCATGGTAGTATTGTGAATAAGCGTCTAATAAGTCTCACATCTCCATTCATAGGCTGAATGAAAGTATATTTTAGACTTTAAATACCTGTTTAATATATGTCTTAAATTATATTAAACCTTTATAGTCAACTACCACAGTTCAAAAAAATTAATTGAATCTATTACCATGAAACAAGTACTGAGAAGGTAGGGAGACATAAAGTGAATTTTTACTACCTGTTCTTCTATAGCCATACTGCAATTGACGACAGCAAGTATTCCCATATACACCACGCAGAACCAGACAATCATTAAGAGTAGATAGAACGTCCCAATCATTTAAACAATATCAATAACCCAAAATAAAGGCTGAAATAATTCTCTAGATAAAATCTTAATCTATTGCAGAGTAATTATGTGAAGAGACCGACTAAACTATCGACGAGCATAAAGAAAGGCATGACAGAATTCACGCAAAAATCACCATTCTTTAGAATTCTCATACAATCCGTGCCAAATCTATAGAGTATGGGAACATTCGAAACAACAAGAATATAACAAAAAAGAAAACATTAATAAACGAATTGGGAAAGGTAATTTCAAACATGAATGGAAAAAATAAAACAGTAATAGAAGAAAACTTACAGAAAGTCTACAACTCTCGAGGAAGAGAAAGACGAGAGCCTCAACTGTGCTCTGAACCGTGCCTGCCTCAGTGTCCAGCTTCTCTGTAAAATATACAACAGCAAAGTAAAATCTCTCTC
Organism: Enchytraeus crypticus; assembly: GCA_905160935.1. Classification (NCBI taxonomy): domain Eukaryota; kingdom Metazoa; phylum Annelida; class Clitellata; order Enchytraeida; family Enchytraeidae; genus Enchytraeus; species Enchytraeus crypticus. The sequence goes on along the minus strand of CAJHZI010000548.1, from coordinate 2,383,649 downwards.
TCTCTCTTAGTGCACTGCCTACTGGCAGGTCCATGGTATATAACGTCCCCACTCACCTCTATCTTACGTTTTTCTCGTCATGTCCACATTCGAATGGATCTTTAAATCATCTATAACATTCCGTTTGATATGCCATTATTCTTGGGGGATTCTGCTTACGACGAGGTGGACCCCAATACCTTCCTCAGCTTAGACTAATATTTACTGGGCAGGGGCGTCATTCCCTGAGAAAACAATCCTGTTTACCCAAGTTAAACCTATGTTTAGCATGTTGTTTTACTTCAACAAGGATACTGTTGCAGAGAAATTTGGCAGGTATTTAATTTTAGCCTTCAGATTCTCAGGTAGTTATGCTACTAACAAAGTCATTTAGCTGGTAAACATGTATAATATATACCCTGTATAATATATACCCAACACTAGATTCTCAGCCAATGAAATCAAAGATTATTAGCAAATGTTCACATGCACTGCACAATTTCATTAAAAAAGTGACATTAGAGAACTGTCTTATGAACTCTGAACAAAAAGCAACAGAAACAAAGCGCAAACTATGAAGTGTTCTCTACAGATATACGTAGTAGGTCACACCACTGAAATAGAATTCAATCATTAAAACATAGCAGTGTCTAAGGTAGAGAACTTAATATTACAACAAGAGACACAGAAATATGAAGGGAAATAAACAGAGAGATGAAACAATAATACGCTCTTGTGCAGTAATAAAGAGAGAGAGAGAGAGAGAGAGAGAGAGAGAGAGAGAGAGAGAGAGAGAGAGAGTGTGTGAGAGAGAATGGAAGAGAAAGAGAAAGAAAAAAGGAAGAGAGAAAAGTAATGGCAAAAGAAGAGAGAAGGGATAATGTGACAAAAATTAAAATGATATTGAAATTTATAAATTATATATCGCCCATTTAAACAATATCAATAACCCAAAAGTTCAGTTCTCAACAAATGAAACAAGATATTCCTTCCAGTGTGGATCACAGTACGGAATGGAATACTGTGTACATACTGATTGATTGATTAAATGACAGACTGATTACAAGATGTGATACAAGGACATTCCTCATCAATAACAGCAACATGAACCAGTTGGGTTCTTTATATATAGATGACAATTTTGCCTCCTTTAGTATCTATCAACTCTTTCTGTAGGAAGAACCAATATTATATATACTTGTGTGTGTATGTGTGTGTGTGTATATATATATATATATATATATATATATATATATATATATATATATATATATATATATATATATAGAGTGTATATATAGGGTGTCGCATAAGTTCGTATACCGTTTTCAAATTGCATTAACTCTGGAACTACTTAACCGTTTTAAACCAAATTTGGACAGTATGTAGACACGATAAATAAAATATATGGGTACAATTTAATTTGTAATCGTACAAGTAATTAAGTAGAAACTGAAATTTTTCTGAATGACGTCACATTTTTGCAAAAACTAATATTTTATAGTATTTCCTTTTTGCTTAATGACAGCGAGTATTCTATCCGGCATAGATTTGATTAATGTCTAAAGTATTTCCACTTTCACTGATCTCCAAGCTTGTTGTAGACGACGTTTCAGCTGCACAACATTCGTGGGCTCTGGATCGCGGTAGACACTAAACGACAGAATACTCCACAGGTTCTCGATAGGAGAAAGGTCTGGAGAGTTCGGTGGCCAGTCCTTCGGCTTAATGTACGATGGAATGTTGTCTTCCAACCATCTTGTTGTTTTGGCTGATGTATGACATCTTGCACCATCCTGTTGAAAGATGCCAAGGTCATTGTCATTGAACAGCTTTACTCGAGTAACGTTGCCGCCGGTTACGATTCTTTGAAACGCTGGCTTGACGAGTTTATCCAGTATGTTTACAATGTAATAATCCGAGTTAAGTCGTGTACCGTTCGGAATGAAGTGCAGACTCGTCAATCCGTGTGCAGTCATTCCGCCCCAAACCATAACCGAGGGACTGAACTTCATTTGAGCAGCGGGAGGAACATTACTCTCCTGTGATCCCCACACAGTGTCGTTCTTGGGATTGGGTATGTAAAACACTTTGAAGGGTGACTCGTCAGTAAACAGAACATTTGACCAATCCTGAACAGTCCAATTACGATGATCACGCGCAAACTTAATACGTTTCACCTTGTGAGCATCAGTCAACAGTGGAATTTTTTTGCGACGCCAGTTCTTCCACTTCAGGTCATTAACCATGTATCTGCGAATTGTGTCCTTAGAAGCACGTTCATTACGAATTTTCAGTTGATTTGAAATACGGCGCAAACTCTGTCCACGTCTGTATTTTGCGGATTGGATGAGACGCTTGGCTGTATTAGACAGTATCTTCGGACGTCCACTACGTTTCATATCCACTAGTTTTTCGTCAAATTTGCTTCGACCTACCCACTTCGTAACCCAACACTTACTCCGATTTAACTTTTGTGCAATACATTTATGCGAATATCCTTCTTTAGCCAATACTACTGCCTGTGCACGTAATTGTATTATTTTAATTTTATCCATATTATAAATTATACGCGGCCTCATCGAACAATAACATTGACACGTTGATTAGCCTTGACTGCGGTCCTGGACGACAACATCAGGTAATTTCCAGGCACGCGCTGCATGCAGCCACAGCGTGTCTCTAGCTGCGCCAGTCAGAAAATGGGTCACATTGCGCGACAGCGCCGTGTGACGTCATTTCCAGGTCTAATGAAAATAAACTTGCACCAACATCTAATTCACATCTATTATACACGAATACGAAATTTTATGAACATGCGACCTTTACTAGCCGAATTACTGCAATTTGAAAACGGTATACGAACTTATGCGACACCCTATATATATACATGTAGATATATATATAACACACACACATATATACACACACATATATATCCACAGTATAAATATCCTTCTTGGTTTGTAATGATATATGGCTAGGGAGAAGAATAGAGCAGACCAAATGGACAGAAAATAAGAATGAAGAAGTGTTAAATAGGCATAAATAGACAATTGATCATAAGGAATAGGAAGAATAACAGTATGGGTCATATACTGAGAGGGAATGGTTTACTAAATGAAGTAATTGAAGGAAGAATGGAAGGAAAAAAGGTTAGAGGAAGATTGAGATTTGGAATGCTGAATGATTTGATAACTAATTTGTATGTTGATATGACGAAAAAAGCAGAGGATAGAAATACATGCAGTTATATACCATATAGACCTGCCAATGCACAGTGCACTAAGAGAGAGAGAGAGAGAGAGAGAGAGAGAGATGTATCCACACTGATATATAAGAATATATATATATATATATATACATGTATATATACACATATATATATGTAATATATATATATATATATATATATATATACACATGTATATAGATATTATATATATATATATATATATATATATATATATATAAAAGAATATATATATACATGTATATATATATTATATACAGTATATATATATATATATATATATATATATATATATATATATATATATCGTAATTAAGCATTGTACTCCTCTATTCCAATATAAAACTCAATTACTAACGTGCTGCCACTCCATAGACTTTTGAGTTGATTCCATTTTTCAAAAATTCTATTGAAATGCGAACAAACTCACGAATGACTGAAACAAGAAACAATTACTATATATTTCAGTTTTTATTTTTGACTGATTATCTGGATTTTGGAATTTGCACCGTTTTTGGACCTTCATTTTGCTTGCCAGCTTGATTTTGTCTCAATAGTGCTCAATGTTGTCATTGATGACTGTAGCACTCTAATTGTTGTTATTATCATTATTACAGTTATAAATAATATTAAAATAATAAGAACTTAAAATAATTTTACTTGGGTTTTACTAATAAAAAGTTTCTAGGTTAACAGCATCATCAGTGGCAGTCTCTGCACGATACACATATTGGATGTAGACTTACCACTTGATTGAAGGCATATCAGTTAATGAATGATGACCGGATTTATTTTAAATCTTACACTTAAATAGCTTTAAATCTGATACGCTACCAGCTCATGTTACATGCGAAGGGTCAATATAGTAAGAAAGGCATCACAAACGTAACATATTTAATGAATAAAAAAACAAACAATGAAAATTATTTCGACAAATTTTTATATGTATAGATGGTTAACACAAATAATCAGACAATTTGCTGAGTTAACAAATACAAAATGTGACATAGTTTTGTAATGTGAAAGTCATCCTCAATAATTTTATTCATAGGTACAACATAGGAAAAGTGTTTAAAAACTGAGTAAGGATGGTTTTTCTGTACCCACCATCTTGTTGCAATGTATTTAGATATTCCAAATGCCGTTTATGCTCATCTTCACAGAAAAGTAGCATTATTATTTTCTTATTGTTATCAAAATAGTACCTACAATGCAATGAATAACAATACAACAGACATATGAAATCTAATTTAATTAATGCTACTAAATTTACTGTGACACTGGGCCATTTGTTGACATCACAAATGAAGTTTTTTATCTTAAAAACTAAGACATTCACAAATCAAAATGGCAAAGAAACAAGCACAAATAATAAGAGAATCTTAAAATGGTTAAATGCACTAAAATTAACATGAACGTCTACACTTTTCAATCCGCATGCACGACGTGTTATTTTATGAGACCGCAATATTGAACATTGGACCAATAACTGTTCGGCTGAGACTATATTGTAAGCCTACTCAAAATTACATGAAAAACATTTACCTAAAATTAAGACATGAAGTGTATTAAATTATACTTACAGGGATATTATAATTTTAGCACTACGTCAGAAGTTGATATACATTAGGCATATAAATTATTTTTCTTATACAAATCTTATTTAGGAATCTCTATAAAGTTTGTTATTGTGCCACGCCCATCGTTTTGTAACTCCTTAGAGGAAGTTAATGCTCCGCATGATCTCTAAAGTAAGGAAACACGCATTATAGTGAATAATCAACTGTGCTGATATCTATCACTTTTAAAACCATATGTTTAATCCGTTAGGCAATTTAGACCATTTTCCGTATAACCAGTCCAGTGAATGTCCGAGATTTTACTCTCAGATCAGCGCGACCGGAATTCGAACCCACGAGGATTCAAATCACCTTAGGATTTGTCATTTAAAACTTCATGAAGTTACCCCTACGCTATTTAGACATTCTAAATACTCTTTATTGTGATAGCGAGAAAATTATTCTCAAGTGATAACATGAATCAGGTGTAGTAACTGTAAGATTTATTTAAATAAATATTATTCTACAAACTATTCCTGCATTCTGTATCTTCATTAGTGTTATGATTTATAAGGGTAGATAAAAATTGTACAATCAGCTGACGCGTTTGTTTACATTTAATGTAAACAAACGTTAAACTTTTACTAAAAAGGATTTATGAGATCAATCATTTTTTCCGTGTTTATAGTAACTCTATATTCTGCTGTTCTAATGTATTGAAGATCTATGGATAAGTACGACAAAATAAGGATTGTTGGACGTGGTGCCTATGGGTATGAATTGTCAATATATTGTATGTTTTGTATTCAAATGGATTTCGCTAAACTTATAAAAGTCTAGTTGTTTTAGTAATAAGCATTCATGAAGCATTTTTTATTATAACAATTCGATTAGCTATAATTATCTACAAGTATAGCTTATAACTGCGATGAAGCTTTAGAATCACATTTAGATGTCACTGTTTTGTGTGCGCATTAAAATATTTAGGCAATGAGTGAGTATCCGTTATAACAGCTATATCTTGTAGACTGTATACTGTAAGACTAATGTATACTTTATACTATAAGACTTGCGAAAATTTTGCTGTGGATGGATCAGTCTTGACATATAATATTCATTTGTCTATAATCTCTCTCTACTTTTATATACTGTCCTACATATAAGGGCATTCAGTGACAAGTTAGTTAGAATGTCTTAATAGAGTAGGAATAACGTCCTGAAGTTTTAAATGACAGATCCTGAGGTGAATTGAACCATTGTGGGTTCCAATCCCAGTTGCACTGATCTGAGAGTAAAATTTCAGACATTCACTACACTGGTTATACAGAAAATGGTCTAAATTGCCTAACGGATTAATCACGTGGTAATAAAACTGATAGATATCAACAAAGTTGATCATTTCACTATAATGCGTGTTTTTAGAAAGTTTTAAGTTTTTTAAGTTTTTAGAATTTAGCATATATTAGAATGATCATCTAAATTAAGAATTTAAATCTTTGTGAGATGCCTAATACTAATTACTAATACTACTAGTAGAAGATATACAACTCTTAAATTTAACTGAAATTCATTATATATAAACAGATAGAGTACCAGTTTAAGAGAAGATCGAAGATAAGCACAAGTTCATGACTGATTTTAAAATTAAGCAGTAGAGTATGTTTTCTCAAAAGGTTGCCTCTAAGCATAGAATTGATGTAACAGACACAGTTTATTAAATACAACTTAGTTTAACATTGATGTTGTTGATTGATACAGGACTGTGTATTTATGTCGGAGGTTGGCAGATAAAAAACCGGTGATCATAAAGCAGATACCCGTTGAGCAGATGACTAAAGATGAGAGACAGGCGGCGCTTAATGAGGTCAAGGTTTTGTCTATGTTGGATCATCCTTACATCATAAAATACTTTGAGAATTTCCTTGAAGATACAGCACTGATGATCGTCATGGAGTATGCTGAAGGTAATTGAAAGATACTTTCTACTTTGTTATTATTATTATTTTTATTATTATTTTACTATTATTTCTTTATCTAGTAATATTGTTATTACTACTACTAGTATTAAAAGTCCGAATGAGAAGGCCCTTTGGTTCGATGTAAACTAGTCTAACAAAAGAACGTGTATTATCGCAGCCAAGCTAATCAAGATATTCAAGTTTCAAAACCTCATGAAAGCATACGTCGTTGCGTACGTCATTACACCATTAAAACATTGAAGTTTGACTAAAAGCTAATTTTAAAAAAAGACTAATTAAAAAAATTATTCTGGTGATCACTGTTACATAATTTTAACTATGTAGTATTATTATTGAAAAAAACATTACTATTATTATTATTTTGGTGTAATATTTCTTCTTCTTCTTCTTCTTCTTATTATTATTACATGTAGTATTATTATTGAAAAAGAAATATTATTATTATTAGTAGCATTATTATTATTATTAATAATATTATTCATATTCCAACCCAAATGGAATTCAAGGAAAGATGGTGATGATGATTATTTATTATTACTTTTACAATTATTATTGTAAAAGTAAAAATTATTATAATAATAAATTATAAATTATCATTGATTGCACAGTTGTATTGTATGTTCTTAAATGGTGAATTTTGAATTCTTTGTGAGAATTATAATGAACTACCTGTGACTCAATAATATTTTAATAGTCTTTTTAGAATATATATATATAATATATATATATATATATAAACAAGCATATAATTGCTTCCTCATACAACTCGTCATGCCTCCTAAGCCACGCTCAACCACGGGAGAAGAAATTATAGAAGCCCTTCATAATGGGGAGGTGGTGGACGAACTTGGCAAAGCGTTACGTCCCATAATTGCCCTCTCCCTTAAACACGTGTTCACGGAAATGATCTCTTCTCTTCAGGAAGAAAATAAAGCCATTAAAGCTAGGCTTCAACTGGTAGAAGATGTCATTGCTGACTTAAGGAAGCGCCTACCTACAACTCCTAGCTGTGATCACTTACCACCCCCAGATCATATGCATCCGTAGCGGCCCCACCAACTCAACCATCGCAATCATGGGCTAATTCCATTTTGGCCACCCAAAGCTTCGCTCACCCATTAAATCATGCCATCAATGCTTCTAAAGAATCACAGGTGAATCTTCATAAAGTTAGGCGTGTTGTATCCGGGAAGAAACCGATGGACTCATCTCTCAAAGTGGTCCCAAAAAAAACAACTATCTTCGTGGGACGTTTGGACAAGGAAACCACTGTGGAAACTGTTAAAGAATTTCTGTCATCAGCTGGGACCATTTTTTGCGACACCAGAGAGTTTTTTATATGAGATAACTGTAGAGTTATCTCATGTAAAAAACTCTCTGGTGTTGCAAAAAATGGTCGGGAATTCAACTCTGCGGCCTTTATGGTAACATGCGATTCAAGCTATGATAACATTCTTTTTGATGCGAACACTTGGCCTACTGACTGTTTAATACGTGAGTGGGTTTTCAAATCATCTTCTGAGTCATCATGAATGACGATTTAACTTTCAGCGGTTTAATTGATAAGGATCTCATTGCTAGCTCGGTTTATATACCCCTGAATCATCTAATAATGTTATTAAACAATTTCATTCTCATTGTAGTCTATCATTTATTCACATTAACATTAGAAGCATTAATGCTAATTATTTAAAACTACTTAGTTTTTTATGTTTGTATGATCATTATTTTGATTTAATTTTACTGTCTGAGATTTGGTCCACTAATCTTAATTACTTCGACAATGTCTTCCAGGATTATACTTTTATCTCCTGCCCACCAGGTACTCGACGTGCTGGTGGTGTTGGTATATTAGTTCATAACTCCATTGCCTTTAAAATAGTTACCACTTCTACGGATATAAATGTTTTCAATGATGCTACTGAATTCATTATAATTGATGCCATCACTAAAAGCAGTAATCTCCGTATTTATCTTTTTTATCGACACCCGAGTAAGTCAATACCTGAATTTATTGATACATTGTCTAATTTTCTTACTGTATATAAACCTACTAAGCGCAGTGTGATATGTGGTGACATGAACATTGACCTGCTTAAAATTAATTCGATCAGTGCCATGTAAAGATACGTTAATGTCTTGAGTAACATGAACTTTACACCTTTCTCTCTCCTTCCTACACACTATGTTAATAACTCTCAAAGTATTATTGATCACATATTCTGCAATTTTGGTTCAGAATTATCTAAAGTTTACTCACATAGTATTAAATCATTAACAGTTACAAGCGATCTAAGCGACCATTTTTTTAACATTGTCCTTATAGTGTCAAATAAAAAAAGAGTCGACTACTCTACACGGCCAATGATATGAATATTCTCTAATAGAAATATCAGCAACTTTAAATATCACCTCACATTATTAGATTGGGCTCAAATTTACAACTCGTCTAGCATTGATAACTCTATTGAATTTTTAACGTCAACCTTGATCAATTCAATCGAGAAAAACTTTTCACTAGTTCAGTGTTCACGTAAGAGATTTGAAGATAAGCCATGGTTGACTAATGAATTAAAGAAACGAATTAAAATAAAAACGATTTGTACTTTAACTTCAGGAAAACGAAAAACAAAGATACTGAACTGAAATATAAATCTTCTCGAAAGTTGCTAGAGAAAGACATTAAGAGTTTTCGGCAAATTTACTTTAAAAATCTACTCAATAAAAGAACAAATTCTATTAGAAGTATTTGGAAGACTTTAAATAATATAACTAGCCACAATAATAAAACAAAAAATACCACTATTGAGTGTATATGCTCAAATAGTAGAACAATTACAAACAAACAAGAAATTGCCAATGAATTTAATAACTATTTTGCCAATATTGGCAAGAATCTAGCTAATATTTTCGCTAAAAGTGATATGGAGTTTAAACATTTTCTCGGTGAAAGTTTTCCCCATTCAATTTTTTTAGCTGCTTCTTCACCTAATGAAGTTTTCAATGTGATTCAAAACCTCAATAGAAGCTCATCCACTGGCCATGATTCAATATCCACAAAAATTTTACAATTATCAGCGCATCATGTCTCTACCCCTATCGCCTTCATCATTAATAATTGTTTCGAGCAAGGGTACTTTCCTTCCTGTTTAAAAATTGCAAAAGTTATTCCTATTTATAAAAAAGGTAATACTGATGATATTGAAAATTACAGACTGATATCTTTGCTCAATATTTTGAGCAAAATATTTGAAAAGATAATTTTTAAATGTACCATTGACTTCTTAAACCATTTCAATACTCTATATGAACACCAATTTGGTTTTAGGACAGGTCACTCTACAATTGATGCATTATTTAGTGGTATGAATATGATAAAAACTGAAAATGCTAAAAACAATCGTGTACTGGGTATCTTTCTAGACCTCAGTAAAGCCTTTGATTCGGTTGATCACAATATTCTGCTATATAAACTAAATAATTATGGTATACGAGGTAGAGCCTATGACTTATATAAATCGTACCTTTCTGATAGGCAGCAATTCACGTTTATTGGTGACTATACTTGCCGCACAAAGAAGCTATCAATTGGCGTTCCTCAAGGCTCAATCTTAGGTCCTCCTTTATTTCTAATCTATGTGAAGGATATGCAGTATGCTTGTTCTAATGCGTCTTTAAAACTTTTTGCAGATGATTCAAATCTATTTGTAGTAGGTAAAAATCTTATTGAATTGTACCAATCAGCTAATTTGGCCTGCTCTCAAATAAGCCTCTGGTTCAAATACAATCAATTAACAGTAAATTGCGCCAAATCGGCGTATATACTATTCCATCATAAAATTGACGACGACAGTTTTATTAAATCTAATGATCTCTGCATCAAACTAAATAACAGCCTAATTAGTAGGGTTCATGGTACGAAATTTCTTGGAATACTACTTGATGATAAACTCTCGTTTAAAGATCACATTAATTTTCTAGTCTCAAAGGTGAATAGTCTAAATGGTATGCTTTACAGACGAAGAAACTTAATTCCCATGAACTGTCGCAGAGATCTTTATTTTGCCCTCATTCATTCAAGAATTCAATATGGAATTGAAATTTATGGTAAAACGTCTTTAAATCTGTTACGTCCACTCCAAATCTCTTGCAATAGAGTTCTAAGAACCTTGCAAAATCAGCATAAATTCTATCATGTTAATCAATTACACATTAACTATGGCACTTTACCACTTTATCAACTTTTTATAAATTGTCTGTTTGTAAAATTATCTATGAGAGTCTCAATTATAATGGTGTAATGTCGATAGCCGTTAGAGATATTTTCAGCACTCTACAGTTAAGTCATCCTTATGATACCAGGCTATCTAACACTAATTATATATATTCAAATTCAAATCCTACCTTTTTAAATCCTATATTTTTGATTGCATTTTTGAATGGAACAAAATCCCTACAGTGATACGTAATTCTCACTCGGTTAAATAGTTTGTATCCAAATTAGAGAGCTACTTTAGTTCATTGTTATAATAAGTTTCATTGTCATAAGCATTTAATTAATCTGTAATAATACAATATCATGGGATTCGTTGAGTGCGTTTCAACATTGATCATTTTGATTAGTTCGTTCGTTGAAATCGTATACTGGGCTATCTTGTTTAATTATTTATAGAATTTTTCTTAAAGTTTCAATTTTGAACTAATTAAGTGCTACTCTGTGTTTCTGTTTAGTTCTCTGTGTTTCTTTGTAGTGATTCTCTGTTGCTTAGATTTATCGGCAGAAGCAATATTTTGTTTTAAAATTCCTGTTGTTATTATTTCAAACTGTATTAACTAGAATTTATTTCACTTGTACTTCAGGTTTATTTCGATTGCCTAGTTATTTTGCAATTTGTATGATTGAGGGGTGGTCAACTAGATAGGTTACTTGTGACCTCTTTGACGGCCTTGTTTTTGTATGGCACTGTATATTTTGAGTGTATCGAAATAAAACATAGTTCTGTCTCTCTCTCTCTCTTCCTGACTCTGTAATGTTATGTTATATATATATTCTATAAAATATATATATATATATGTATACATGTATATATATATATATATATAAAATATATGTACATATTTCTAAAGTAAATTTAGCTCTGAGGGAATTTTGTTAGAATATTGTTTTGGTCTTTGTCTGGTTGAGTTTTTTCTGTAAAAAAAATCGTATTTTGAGTTTCATTTTCCATTTAATGAACAGAACAGAAAGTATGATTAATTTTCTTGTTTTGGACGAACAATAAATTTAAGAGACAGATGTTGTATTTTATTTTCAGGTGGAACTGTATTTGAATATATTCAGCAGAGAAATGGCCAGCTTTTAGAAGAAGAGGTTTGAAAATCAACTCAGTGTCTATATGATATAGTTACAATAGTCTAAGCTCTCTAACTATGCTAGATGTCTAGTCAGAAGCAAATACAGAATGAAATAAATCCTAGTAACTCTAAATTGTTTCGAAGGACTAGGTAAAACTCAGGTCAAATAAATGTCACTATAGTTCATGTAAATTGCACAATTGTGAATGCATGAGTGTTACATTTTATCAGGAGTCGACAAAATCAGACAAAGTAAAATAAATTAAAAACTAGGCAAAGAAAATATATGTTTTAACCTCATTTGTCATTTGTGAAGTACTGGCTGCTAATTATTTCTTGGTGCTGTATGAGAGCCTGTAAAGGACCAGGCAATTTTCAAATTAGACTTTTGATGACGATGCTTCTAATATTTCATTATTAATTATATTATTATTTTAAATTGGTCGGTCTTGTATTATTTCAGGAAATACTACGGCTCTTTGTTCAGATGTTGCTGTCTTTACAACATGTTCATTCAAAGCAGATTCTTCATCGTGACCTTAAGACACAAAATATTCTTCTCGATCGAAAGAAGCAGTCTGTTAAGATAGGTGACTTTGGAATTTCCAAAGTCCTTAGCAGCAAAAGTAAAGCTTACACGGTAATCTTGTTTGATAGATCTATATTAAATTATGTATAATTGCAAGATTTTGCTGCTTTTTACATAATTATTTTAATTAGTTAAAAAATGTATTTATCTTTACATATTAGGTACAGGTGTATTTCCAAGGTGTATGACTGATGTTAGTATGACTGTTATTAGTATGACTGATATTAGTATGACTGATATTAGTATGACTGATATTAGTATGACTGATATTAGTATGACTGATATTAGTATGACTGCTATTAGTATTAATAATGACTCTTATTAATATGACCTTTATTTTTATTATATTGAGCAATTTATTTTCTAATTGATTTAGTTATGTTTGATTGATCAAAAAATTGATTGATTGTTTGATAGATAAATTGATTGATTGATTGGTATAGGTTGTTGGAACACCATGCTACATTTCACCGGAGTTATGTGAGAGCAAACCATATCCTTATTTGTCTGAAATTGCCGTTGATCTGATTTATAACCGTTGTTTATCAATGCCCGGATAGGTAGTAAATTCAATATAATTTAACTGAGAAGAGTTTAATTTGTTTTCTATATGTAAGTTATAACTAATAATTATTTATTATTTATTAACTATTTATTGGCAAGTAGACTAGATAGGTGAATGTTGGCGTAATATTTATGGGAAATATAGCGAAACAATGTATTATATTATAACTACATTTATTTGACTAGGTCGCTCTGTTGAATGTTTTGCACAGCCGGTATAAATAGTTAGACATCACATTCAAATGTCTACTTTTTGAATACGCACACTTTTCTTCGATCAATTCGCAAATCTCAGTACAAGTGCTGTATATTTTAACACCTAAACTGATACTTTTTATCGATGGTGAATTATTTTCTAAAAATAATTTCTACGCAACTTTTGTCAGAGTCTGCTTTAGTGGGCTTTGAATAATTAGGGGAAATTTATGCATTTAGATGCATATTTTTTACTTTTTGAAGCATGGGAAAATTTAAATTGTATTAATTAACTAATAAAATGTCTCATTTTTAATGATTGCTTAGTAAGACATGAAAACTAAAACTATAATTTTGAATTCGGTTCATATCTGTGATAGACATTTTTAAAACGTAATCACTTAAATAGCTAATAACTAAAAGCTTACTAATAATAATAATAGTGTAGGTGTACTCCATTTTGTTTTTAAGTGCAAGATTTTCTTACAGAAATATAAACATACAACCAAAAGAGTGACATATGGGCTCTTGGGTGTGTTTTGTATGAGTTGGTAACTCTGAAGAGAGCTTTTGAGGCTCAGGTATGTGATAATTATTTATTCTATTTTTATTGTTGTTGCTGTTGTGTTCTTTTGTTGCTATTTTGTTTTGCTTTTAGTATTACATCTCAGGTATTGGTCTGAAAATATTGAAAAAGTGCTGTCACATTTTCTGTATGTAGCCCAATTTGTATTTTAAGGCTACAACTCTACTTTATCGTCAGATTCTCAATTCAAAAGTATGCCTACTGAGAGAGTTTTGAATTTAATCACCGCCCGAACTTATAATCTGCAGTCGAAAAATAACCAACGTGCTCCCTACTCAGCTTGTTGTTATCAGAGCGTTGTTATCAGCCTGTTGTTATCAGCCTGTTTTTATCAGCCTGTTGTTATCAGCCTGTTGTCATCAGCGTGTTGTTATCAGCGTGTTGTTATCAGCCTGTTGTTATCAGTCTGTTGTTATCTGCCTGTTGTTATCTGCCTGTTATTATCATTCTATTATCATCAGCCTGCTAACTCTAGAGCCCTATTGTTTTCAATAAAGAAGTAAAATAAATAAATTGATAAATAAGTAAAATGAATAATGTGCAGACACTGCCAGCTCTCGTGATGAAGATAATGAGGGGGGCGTTCTCTCCTATAGCCGATCACTACAGCGATGAGTTGAGGCAGCTCATCCTCAGCATGCTTCATCTTGACCCTGATAGGAGACCTACGATTAATCAAACTCTCTGTCAGCCCATCATACTCAATGTGCTCATGAATCTCTACACAGACTTCGGAAAGATCAACTATCGTAGGTGTGTGACAGTGGTATGATATTCTCTATTAACATTTCACAGACTATTCTTGTAATAAAAAATTAATTAACCTGCTGGATGCATATTCATCATTATTTTCATCTTGACTTTAAAGCTGGTAAAGCTAATGTTAACGTCAGTTTCCTCACTCGAAAGCGATGTCAGCGATGGGCGAGCCCAGGATTTGAACCCCACACATACTGATCCGCGGTCGAATATATTACCGACATCGCCACTGGCTCCAGCCATACATCATTGTATTCACAAAGTTGTTAACAGTTAGTGTGTTATGACTGTTTTGATGTGAACTATCAATTTCCCTTGAATGAGTTTATCTTATTTTGTTTGGTATCAGCGAATATTACACCAAATTTATTTTTTTTGCACATGTAGAAAAAAACCTCATGTCGTGAAAAGAAAATTTTTTTAAAAAAATTTTCTATTAGTGGACACTTTTTTTGTTCACTTTTGTGAAGTAACTATTGCTTGAAGTTAGTTTATCCCTGGATATCTAATCGAAATTGGCTGTACAAGTCAATTATACTATAGATATTAAGATGTGGAATCTCATGGATACAGAGAATATAAATGTGTTCCTTGTTTTATTGCAGAACAATTCGACCATTGTCAGGAATGTCAGAGCCTCTTCGAAATCAGCCGGTGCCTAAATCTCATGGTATTATTTGGTATTATCTCTCTCTCATAGTGCATTGCCTTCGGCAAGTCCATGGTATATAACGCCTCTACGCTTCTCTTTCTTCCGCTTTCCTCTTCATGTCCACATAATTATAAGTGAATCATCTAACTTTTATAATCTTAGCCTGTCTCTGAATCTATTTTTGTTTTTAATATTATATCTGTTGACAATTCTACTGTAGTGAATTAATTGCAAAAGTAACTAACAAATTACTTTTTTAATCAAATATTTGAAACGTTAATGATTGTTTTTTTAATTTATTTTAATGTTTACAGCATTTATTATGTAGTTAATATTCATATGGTTTCAAAGCTAAATGCCTAAGGACTAATTTAACGTCAGGAACTTCTTCAAGAGCATGTCAGTAACGGAGCGACTTTTAATCCAGCAGGACTTTTACGAAAGTTTCAGTACGGTGGGCCCGTGCTCTTAAGTCTTTGTAGAAAATTAGTAGTTACAGTTTGCATATTCCTAATCAGTTACTTAGTTAATTAACTGATTGACTGATTGATTGATCAGGTGTTTAAATAATCAATTAACCAATTGTTTGATCAGTTGCTTAGTTAATTGACTGATAGACTGATTAATTGCTCAGGTGATTAGTTAATTAATTTACTGATTGATTTATCATATGATTAGTTAATCATTAATTGACTGATTCTTTGATCAGGTACTTAGTTAATCAATTGATTGATTGACTGACTGATAGATCAGGTGCTTTGATATATATATATATATATATATATATATATATATATATATATATATATATATATATATATAAAATCAATTAACCGATTGATTGACTTGTTATTTGAATAACTACTTGGATGATTTATTATCCAGTTACTAATGTAATTAACTGATTGAGCAGCTGCTACGTTTTATTAACGTCTGATTGATGCGTTAGACGTCCCTGACATTGCCTTACGTCAAGGAACCAGACGTTAAATTCTTATTGATTAGGCTTGGAATCAGAGCAGAGTGTACAACAGCTATCCAAGATGACATCAGCACGCTGTCGCAGCACGGTGTACTGCTGGGGCTCAGACGTGCTCGTCCCCACCCCTTTAGCCCTACCCAGCTCTGAGACCTCGGTCACCCTCGTGGCAGCCAGTCGAATGCAGAAAGCCGCCATCACTAAAAACAATCGTCTGCTCATGTGGGAGGTACGGGCTTGTAGAGACTTTGTGAATCTGCAGAGTTCAGTTCGTTGATAAAGCTGGTAAAGCTAAGATTAACGTCAGTTTCCTCACTTGAAAGCGATGTCAGTGACGGGCGAGCCCAGGATTTGAACCCCGCACATACTGATCCGCGGTCGTGTATCTTACCGACTTCTCCACAGGCTCCAGCCTGGAACTTGTAGGTAGGTACGAACTTGTAGAGACTTTGTGGATCTTCAGAGTTCGGTTCGATTCTTTGATAATGAAACTTCAGTTCGGTTTGGCCAAAATTCAACGGTTTAGGTTTCGGTTAGGTTAAGGTTCAGTTCTATATAATTACCATCTCAAGTGGTAGGGAGCTAAACGCTAAGGCAGAGTTAAACGTTAGTTTTCTGTCTCTAAAGTAAGTTATTAGTAGGATGAGAATTGGATTTGCCTGCACTACGGGTGTGTTCTGGGTGCGTGGAATTGATTGAAGCTGAGTGATTGATTCAACTTGGGACGTCTCTCAAGTCTCCTTTGAACGACGAATCTGTCGTTGAATCTTTGTTCTGTTTCCAAATCCGCTTTCATTTAGAACATTCGTGTTCTTGTGAGGGAGGTATGATTAACTTGTGTAGCTCACTGGTAAAGCTTGTCTGCATTTGAACCATTGGTCAAGATTAGATTCCCTGAAAACTGAGTGTATAAATGAAATCTTGGACATTTCAGAGTCGGCCATATCTTTATGTAACGAGTGCCTACTGAATATGAGCTCGCTGTTGTATTTGATTTATGACGTCCATACCTATAACTTATGTACTGAAAACCTTAACGTATTAATCTGAAAATATGTGCTAGTGTATTATTACATAAAATATACAAGGCTCTTCCTCTAAAGGCATATTTTATATTCCTTTTTACTAAATAGTGTGTACTAGCTTATAAACTTTATCTACTTAATGCGTGCTTTATGCAACTTTATGCTACTTAAGTATAATTAAAGTATACATTCAGAAAGTTACTTTTATAATACTTTTATAAATTATAATATAATTATAATTTATAAATATTTGAAAGGACAATATAAACGTCTTCAGGGTGACGTAAAACCCTTAAAAAGTATGTGTTTCTCGATTTTAGTACGAAAATCGAACATTTATAACTATATGGTAATGAACATTTGCAAATTTGTAAGTAAGATGTACTTTTATATTTTATCTTGATGTACTTTTTCTATTTAATGGGTATATATTTCACAAATTTCTCTTGATTACTTTAATTTTCTTTAAATTTATATATATATATATATATATATATATATATATATATATATATATATATATATACACATGCTGCTGCTGTTTAACATTTACCCTGAGGCAATGATGGAGGAAGCCATGAAGACATGGAAGAAGGAATAAAAAGTAGGAGGGAATTTATAACAAGATGTACGATTTGCAGATGACCAAGGAATGGTAGCGGGCAGCGAGATTGGATTGCAGAAGATAATGGATAGGCTGAATGGTACGGCATTGAGATATGACATGAAGGTTAATATAAAACAGACGAAGGTTATGAGAGAGTCCAATAATAAAGGTGAAGTTAATATCACAATAAATGGTACGAAATTGGAACAGGTAAGGAATTTCAAATATTTGGGTCATACTATAACTGATGACGGGAAATGTGAGACGGAAATATGCAGTAGGATTGCACAAGCAAAAGAGGCCTTTGGTAGTAGAAAAGAACTATTAACAAAAAGTCTAAAGAAAGACACAAAGATAAAGATAGTGAAAACTTTGGTTTGGACCACGCTATTGTATGGATGTGAGACATGGACCTTAAGGAAGGAAGATATTAGGAAACTGGAGGCGTTGAAATGTGGATTTGGAGAAGAATGGAGAGGATTAGCTGGACTCAAAAGTTACAATGAGGAAGTTCTGGAGAGAGTTGGCACAGATAGACAGTTGATAAATGTATTAAGAAATATAAAGAAAAGTTGGATAGGACACATTCTAAGGGTGGAAGGTCTATTAAAAGAGGTCATAGAAGGTAGAATGGAAGGAAAAAGGGTCAGGGGCAGGCCGAGATTAGGTATATTAGATGATTTAAAGACCCACCCATGTGTGGAAATGAAGAGGAAGGCGGAAGACAGAGAAGAGTGTAGGCGTTATTTACCATGGACCTGCCAGTAGGCAGTGCACTAAGAGATAGATATATATATACACATTTATATATGTATATATTTATATTATATATTAATATATAGCTGATTTTTAAAAATTATATTCTATCTCGTACAGGTTTCAGCAAACACGGATATTTTATCCACTGGACTACCCGTTCTGAGCCAAACCAAAACCTCTCTATCGTCTGACATTGCTGCAGCTCAGGCATTGAACAATTCTAGTCTAGATTCGTCAAGAAGGGATTATGCAGAAGAAAAGTCAGACGCAAAATCATCTGGTAGTCCTAGTGACATAGGCGAGGATGGAACGAGTCAGAGTATTCCTGAGGCTGCGTCTTCTTATTCTTCTTCAGTTCTTAGCTCCAGTTCTTTAGGCACAAAAAGACGGTATGCTGGTGACATCGTGATGCGCCACAGTGCCTCCTCGCATGGTGGCACTGTGCCTGGGTTGATACCACGCTACATGGAGGGGCAGTCAGCTGTATCCATCCATCATGTGTCCTGTGGAGATTTGTTCACTGCTTGCCTCACTGGTTCGTTTCCTTAGAGTACTTTCTTGCCTCTTTCTTTCTTGCTTAATTAATTAATGAACTTTTGCGGAATGCCGTGTGACACAGTGGTATAATGCTCTATTATCGAACGGGAGGTCGCTAGTTCGAGACTGCGTTGTGAAATGTTGTTTTCTCTTAAAGAGGGACGAAATATGAACGCTAATCAGTTACGAACAATTGATGGTATCTGGCCGAAGGATAGGCGACCATACGGTTCTGTTTCCCTTCTAGATCCCTCTGCGTCAACCACAAAATTGTGACATAATGGCACGCAAAAAAAAGTAGTAATTTTTCACCTAAAAAATTAAGCTAATTTTTACAACCATGTGCAGTTCACATGTATACATACGCGGTTTTATTCATTCATATAGCTAGCAATCAATCGGATGAACTGTGGCGAAGATAAATCGCTACTGATTAAAAAAATAACCTATCGTAAATTGCACTTGCTGTAAGAGGCGACTGAGCAAGAACAGAAGAAGGCATCGGGAAGCCACCTCAGAAGCCATTTTATTCCTAAGCTATAGCTACATTAAGATGTTGATAAGTCACGGCGGCCTTTTGTGAAGAGATTAACTCCTTGATCGATGAAGCACTCTTTATGGAGCCTGAAGACCGCATACGAGTAGGAATATGTACCCTGGATCTACCACTTGACAGAACACCATAGAGAAAGAGAGAGAGAGAGAGAGAGAGATCCACTATTAACTGCTTCCTGGAACTGCCGTTGCTGAAGAGTATTTGAGTAATCACGATTAAATTTATCTAAAAGTGAACATCATAAACATTTTGAAGGAATATGGCTTTGTAGTGCTTGGCGCGGACTAGAATTATTTATTTGTAAGTAATTCTAATGTTTGCCTTTTTTATACTCATTCATAAACGTTGTAGATTAACTGAGTTGTTGTGAAATGATAGTTAAATCTTTAAAATTAACGTTTAAGGTTTAATTTACGTTTAATTTATGTTTAATGAATGGTAATTACCCATTTATAATTATTTAATTTTTTAAATTATTCTTTTATATTTATTTTTATTTTCTAAAATTGCCCTGGGCTGTATAAGGCCCTGGGCTAAAATATAAGATAAAAAAGACAAATGGATAATATAATAATAATAGATAAATAAATATTTTAATAATTTACATGTTACTATAATTAATAAATAATGAGACACTATATCTAATCTGAGCTAAATTGGGATTCAAGGATCGATGATAATCATGATGATGATGATGATTATGATGATGATTATGATGATGATTATGATGATGATTATGATGATGATTATGATGATGATTATGATGATGATGTGATGTGATTATGATGATGATTATGATGATGATTATGATGATGATTATGATGATGATTATGATGATGATTGATGATTATGATGATGATTATGATGATGATTATGATGATGATTATGATGATGATGATGATGATGATGATGATGATGATGATGATGATGATATGATGTGATGATGATGATGATGATGTGATGATTATGATGATATGATGATTGATGATGATTATGATGATGATTATGATGATGATTATGATGATGATGTATGATGATTATGATGATGATTATGATGATGATTATGATGATGATTATGATGATGATTATGATGATGATGATGATGATGATGATGATGATGATGATGATGATGATGATTATGATGATGATGATGATGATGATGATGATATGATGATGATTATGATGATGATGGATGATGATGATGATGATGTGATGATGATTATGATGATGATTATGATGATGATTATGATGATGATTATGATGATTATGATGATGATTATGATGATGATTATGATGATGATTATGATGATGATTATGATGATGATTATGATGATGATTATGATGATGATCATGATGATGACTTAATTAATACATGGATATAATAACTGCTATAGTCTATGGAGTTAACGTATTTTTAGCGTAACTAATAGGCCATTTTTCATGAAGATTACGTTTACGTAAGTTAAAATATTCTTACAAAAGATATTTATACTTTCAGATCGAGGTATACTAATGACTTATGGTAGCGGTGCCTCGGGCTGTCTTGGGCATGGTAATACTGCAGACGTTACTCAGGTTATATTACACTATATTTATATTATATTGTCATGAAGTTTTAAATGACAGAGCCTGAGGTGAATTGAACCCTCGTGGGTTCGAATCCCAGCCGCGCTGATCTGAGAGTAAAATCTCGGACATTCACTGGAGTGGTTACACGGAAAATGGAATAAATTGCCTAACGGTTTCAACATGTGGTATTAAAAAGTGATAGATATCAAAACAGTTTATCATTTCACTATAATGCTTGTTTGCTTTTTACACATATGTTGAATTTTATATCAACGAGTATATAAAGTACATTTTATATTCTTATGTGCTGCATAAAAATTGTTGTGATATATTTATTGGCTTTTAGAATACTTGCATATTTTTAGCATACCTAAATACTAGTAAAACTAAAACTCTTAAAGTACGATATTTACATTTTAAAGTGAGCAATAGGTAAAAATTAAATAACAAATTGTTTTCAATATTATATATGCCTAGAGTTTTGAATAGTACACCTGTAAAGCACCACTAGATAATTGAACGGTATCTCTAAAGTCTAGAGTTTTTAAATAGTACTTTCAACTAGAAGAGTCAGCACTAAATGCGACTATTAGAAAAAAAAATTCTGTACTAATATATGATAATAGCTGTACTAATATATAAAGAAATATAGTACTAATATATAATAACTACTAGCTGTACTAATATATGATAACAAATATAGTAATTTGTAATAAAGTAAAAAAACTATTTTAAAAACATATATCGTGTTATTCTGCTGTTAATATCTTTGTCTCCTAGTCTTGGTGGTAATATGCGCAATATTTTTAATTGCAGGCAAAGATTGTAGAGACACTGTTAGGCTATGAGGTGACCGAAGTGTCGTGTGGAGCATCGCATGTTATTGCCATCACCAATGAGAATGAAGTGTTTGCCTGGGGCAGAGCTAGTAATGGTTAGTCAATACCAATAGTAGTCATGATAATAGAGGTAATGACAATAGTAGTAATGATCATAGTACTAATAATAGTAGTAATGATCATAGTAGTAATAATAGTAGTAATGATCATAGTAGTGGAGGCGTTGTATGCCATGGACCTGTCTGTTGGCAGTGCACTAAGAGAGAGAGAGAGAGAGAGAGAGAGAGAGAGCGATAATAGCAGTAATAATAATAGTAATACTGATAACAGTAATGATTTATGACTTCTATGACTACGAGCAACAATGCAATGACAACAAATAACAATAATGACAATAATAACAGTAATATTAATAGTATTATTGTCATTAATGTGTAAGCGAGCAGTAACTGTTGCACTATTGCTTAGCTTTTCTATTGTGAATCAATAGGATCAGATTCTGCCCACCCCGTCGCTGACATACTTTCAGGACAAGGGACGGCAGTGAGTTCTTTTGATCATGTGATGGTAATTTATGTGCTTTTGACTAATCCTGCACGGCTCTATCAGACTTGCAGAGGTCTAGATTTCATGTTCATTTGTTTAATTCTCTATTGTCACCGCAGATCTGGAATTCTCTTACATCCTATCTTTGAAAGTCTTCGTTTGAATCACATCGGCTTTTGCTTCCTTATGAACAGTTCCTTAGGCAGTTGAAGACCCACCTTTTCCGTCTCTCTTTTCCATCCAGTGTCCATGAGTTACGACTAGAGTCTAAACCTCCTTTTCTTTAATCCCTTTATCTTTGGACTGATTTTCTGGATTTTGGAATTTGCACCGTTTTTGGACATTCTTTTTGCATGCCGGCTTGATTTTGTCTCAGTAGTGCTCGATGTTGTCTTTGTTAACTTTATCATTTTAATTGTTGTTATGTTATGTTATATTATTATTATGTTTATTGTTTATTTGCATATAATTATTATGCAGTATGTTGTGGTCTGATACAACAGTAAAAAAATAAAAAAATAAAAAAATATAAAAAAAATATATTAAAATATAAAAAAAATAAAAATATATTTTAAAGAAATATTAAGAAATTAAATAATAATAATAAAATATAGAATATTACAAATACGATACTCGACCACGGATCAGTATATGCGGGGTTCAAATTCTGTACTCGCCCGTCACTGACATCGCTTTCGAGTAAGGAAACTGAGGTTAACCTTAGCTTTTATCTTCTTTTACCCAATGCTGCAGGTCGCTTGGGGCTGGGTAATGCAAGCACGTACTACTGCACGCCCTCGCTAGTGCCCATCAACACTTCTGATTGGTCGCCGTACAAAGCCTGCTGTGGGGTTGACTGTTCCGTGCTGCTGACCAGGCAGAATAAACTGCTCTGTACCGGCAGTAACCGGTTAGATGTCTCTTTCTCTCTCTCTCTCTGTTTCTCCCCCTCTCTCACTCTCTCTCTCTATCTGTCTCTCTTTCTCTCCCTCTCTCTCTCCCTCTCTCTCTCTGTCTCTCTTTCTCTCTCTATCTCTGTCTCTCTCTCCCTCTCTCTCTCTCTCTGTATCTGTCTCTGTCTCTCTCTCTCTCTCTCTCTCTCTCTCTCTCTGTTTCTCTCCCTCTCTCACTCTATCTGTCTCTCTTTCTCTCCCTCTCTCTCTCCCTCTCTCTCTGTCTCTCTTTCTATCTCTCTCTCTCCCTCTCTCTCTGTTTCTGTATCTGTCTCTGTTTCTCTCTCTCGATCTCGATCTCTCGAGTTCTGCATGGTGTCAGGTCCATGGTACATATTCCTACTCACATTCTGCTTTCAAGTTCCATATAGAGCACTCCATCGATTAACGAGTTAATCATTTCACTAATGCCTTATCCATATATTTCAAATTTCACACATGTTAAATAGCAGAATAAAATAAAGCTAGAATTTTTAAAATACAATAACATAAAATCTTTTTCGAAACCTTATAATAGTACATATCAAATAATGCATGAATTATAAAATAATAAAGCTGGTAAAGCTAATGTTAACGTCAGTTTCCTCACTCGAAAGCGATGTCAGATGACGGGTGAGCCCAGGATTTGAACCCCGCACATACTGATCCGCGGTCGAATATCTTACCGACATCGCCACTGGCTCCAGCCAGTAATATATATTTTATAATATATATATTAATAATAATAATATATATTTTGTATATATTGTCTTTTGTGAGCATACGCCATTTTACTCCGTAATATGTCCCGGTTGCTGAAGAATAGACCAACCATGGACTGCACGTGTTGTAAAAGGAGACAAAGCACTTATATTTAAACCAACGTCAGAAAGGACATTCGGTTGGTGAGCGACTAGGCTCCGGAAATTGCGACAGAAGTCTATAAAATGAATGGAAGAGTTTCTATTCGTATCCCTACCCTAGTTGAACTTGAGTTTAAGAAAAGATGATGATGATGATGCTGATGAAGATGATGATGATCATGGTGATGGTGGTGGTGATGGTGATGGTGATGATATTAAAATTTAATTTTGTGTAAATTAAATTTGATATGTAATTAAGAAGAATTATTATGTAGGCCTACTGTGTAGAAGTTTATAGTCCTTTATGTATGCTTTGTTCAGGTTCAACAAATTATCACTTGATAAAGAAGATGGTATTGTAGAAGAAGTTCACAGTTTTACTCCGGTTACGTCTCGACCCATAGGTCTACTCAAAATCAGCTCTGTCTCTCTCGGCGTCTCTCATACTGCCGTTATAACCGGTAAATACTAACTAGCATAAACCAGTTATAACCGGTTTCTACTAACTAGCTAAAGCCAGTTATAACCGGTATCTACTAACCAGCTATAACCAGTTATAGCCGGTATCTACTAACTAGCTCTAACTAGTTGGGCGTCAATTGTCTACTAACTAGGTGTAGCCAGTTATAACCGGGAATATACTAACTAGCTGTAATGA
Source organism: Enchytraeus crypticus (assembly GCA_905160935.1). Taxonomy (NCBI): domain Eukaryota; kingdom Metazoa; phylum Annelida; class Clitellata; order Enchytraeida; family Enchytraeidae; genus Enchytraeus; species Enchytraeus crypticus. Next base: position 2,358,309 of record CAJHZI010000548.1, on the reverse strand, counting down.
GTAATAACCGATATTTGCTAACTATCTGTAACCGTTGATGTCCAGAGTCGGTTATCTATGAAGTAAACAAAAGTTAAATGTCTCCCTAGCAAAATTCAATATTCTTTTAATTTGTGATTTAATTTTACAAATATTTGTTATTTTGTTAGTTTCGCCATATAGAAATTATAATACGACCTATTTTGACTATTATGATGGCAATATTTTGTAATGTACTGCAGTTTAACGAAGCCAGTTTACAAGTTTCAAGTTACAACAGAAAATATCTAATGATGTTTTCTGTAAAATGTAAAGTTAGGCGAATATTATCAACTGTGTTTATTTTATTGTAAGAGTTGGACGAAAGTTTTCAATTATCCGTTGTGTTGTTGAGTTTAACAAACGTTGTCAATTTTATTAATGTTATGGTAGTTTTAGCGAATATTGTCTCATTTGTTTCAGTACTATAGTATTATGCGAATACTACATTAAACTTGGTCTCTTTTGTTGTGGAGTTAGCCTAATAACATTTTGCTTGTTAGAGTGTACAGTTGGTCGAACGTTGTCATATATAAATGATATTATTATGGTATTTTTGAGCTTGGTGAATGTCGTCATATTTCTTCTGTTTTCATGGATTCAATGGAATACTGCCACTTTTTGTTCTATTGTTTAGACCATATTGTTGAGCTAGATGAATTTATCTCATATGTTTATTGTGTTGTAAAGCTAGGTGAATGTTATCTCATCTATGTATCGTATTGTAGAGTTATGAGAAGTGTTGCCATTATATTGTAGAGTTCGATGAATATTGTCTCATATTTTCTATTCTAATTCTATATATACGATAGTCAGCATGATTTTATTAGTGGACGTTCCTGTTTAACAAATTTAATTGACTTTTTAGAAAATATTACAAGTGAATTAGATAAAGGTAATTGTATAGATGTGTTATATTTAGATTTTGCAAAAGCATTTGATAAAGTACCCCATATTAGATTATTGAAAAAGTTAGAGGCACACGGTATACAGGGTAATATTCTTAGATGGATAGGTAATTGGTTAAGGGATAGACGGCAAAGAGTATGTGTTGATGGCGAATTTTCTAGTTGAACAAAACGGTGAAAAGTGGTGTTCCACAAGGATCTGTCTTAGGTCCTCTGCTGTTTCTGATATATATTAACGAAATAGACATAGACATAGTATCAAAAGTTAGTAAATTCGCAGATGATTCGAAAATAACAAAAATTGTAAATAATAAAGCAGATGCAGAGGTTCTAAGAGAAGACATATTAAGATTACAAAATTGGTCTAAAAAATGGCAGATGGAATTTAATAGCGATAAGTGTAATATAATGCATATAGGCAAAAAAAGTTTAAATACAGAATATATTTTAAATAATAAAATACTGAAAAATACTACTTCTGAAAGAGACTTAGGTGTAATAGTGGTTAATTCATTAAAATTTAGTGAGCAATGTAATAAAGCTGCCAATAGTACAAATGCTGTTATAGGTATAATAAAAAGAACAATGACAAGTAGAAGAAAAGACATTATATTAAAGTTATATAAGGCATTGGTTAGACCCAAACTTGAATATTGTGTTCAGGCTTGGTGTCCCTATCTTAAGAAAAATGTAGAGAAATTAGAGAAAGTCCAAGCTAGAGCCACAAGATTAATTAAGAAATGTAGTAATGTCAATTATGAAAATCGCTTAAAATGTACTGGAATGTTATCTTTAGAAGAGAAAAGGGTTAGAGGCGATTTAATAGAAGTTTCTAAGATGCTTAATGGTTTCAATAAAGTAAATTATAACAATTTGTTTCAATTAGCAAATAATAACAGAACTAGAGGACACAAATACAAGTTAATTAAATTTAGAAGTAGGCTTGAGATACGCAAAAATATTTTCAGTCAGAGAGTTGTTAGTGTTTGGAACGGACTGCCAGAGGAGGTCATTGAGGCCGAATCTGTCAATCAATTTAAAAATAGATATGATAAGTATATAAAGTGTTGTAGTGAAAGGTGTGAAGTATTAATAGAAAAGTAATAGGCTGAGTTGTGGAGTTGCCCAGTCCTATTAAAGTGTATAAGTTTTGATAGTTAAGTAGAGTTTATATAGTTTATTTAGCTTTTTTGTATAAAATGGCTATTGTCTCTTGCTGTAATGTTTGGTATGTGTGGTTTTGAGGATGTTTAGGCCTAGGTATATTGTAATTTGACAAGTGTTAGCATATTGAGTAGTATTTGTACCTGTTAGTGTACAGGTTAATAGTACAGGTGTGCTGGTTTCCTGTATTAGTACTGGTTATTAAGTAAAATGTGTTTAATATGTTATGCTATGCAAGATGTGTAGGTAAGTTTTTATTTTATTTTGTGTGGGTCTCAAACAAGCAGTTGTGCTTTCTGACCTAGTGTCGTTATGTTATGTTATGTTATATTACAGAGTTGGATGAATATTGACTTATCTCTATTATATCACAGAGTTGGGTGAATGCTATTCATTCGGGTCGAATCAGTTCAAGCAGCTTGGACACAGCAGGGACGCTCCTGATGACAGGGTTCCTCGTAAAGTCGCTAATCTTGATCTCTACAACATCACTCAGATTGGCTGCGGAGATACCTTCACTGTCGCCGTGTCGAAAGGTTTGCGTTCGTCTGAGGCTTAGATTTCTCTTTTTCTTGCTCATTCTTTGAAATTTTTTAATTTAAATTTAATTATAATAATGATGTAAATTTACCAGTGATTATAAGCCCGGTCAGATAGGCGTTGATTGCACTTGTGGTAGAGAATTGTCAGTTAAACTTAATTTTATAACTTTAGTGTTGAATGCACAAGCAAAAGCGGCCTTTGGTAGTAGAAAAGAACTAATAACAAAAAGTCTAAAGAAGAGTGGACAGAGAAGAGTGGAGGCGTTATGTACCATGGGCCTGCCAGTAGGCAGTGCACTAAGAGAGAGTGTTGAATGCGACGAAATTATGATGATGATGATGATAATAATAATAATAATAAAAATAATCATCATCACCATCACCATTATCATCATCATCATCTTCGTCTTCTTCTTCTCTTCACCCATCCCAACCCACTTCGGGGCTTTCCCAATACCCCGGGACATCTTTAAGGTGTGGGGTGGGGTGAACTGGGAGATTTATGAGTTATATTTTAACGAGATTTATGCAAATCGGTGGGGGGTGTCAAATTAGCTAACGGCTTCGTTCAAAACTATTTTACAAAAATGATGTGCACTGTACGTTTTATGTGTAAGTATGTATTGAAGAGAAACATGTATTATAGGTTTATTATTGATAGGAAATATCATAAAATGTGCAAATCCGTTAATCGAAGACCGCATCCGGAGATGTATTTTTTCAATTAATTTGTAATATAGTATTAAAACTTCATTATATGATGTGAACAAATAATAGAGAGGTAAATGCGTTAGTATTGCATTGCTATGGGCTGATACCTTTGAGCTATGCTTTCAGAGGAAGGTAGCTCAATAAACTTAGTTTCCCTTACAAAAAGGAATAGAATTGAACTAAAAAACAATCTAAACAAAATAAATAAAAATATAATAATAAATAAGGTAATGTAAAAGATTTTTGGGACAATAATGTTAAAAGCTAAAGCTAAAAAAATAAAGCTAAAGCTAATGTTAAGAAGCTACTGTTAACGTCAGTTTCCTCACTCGAAAGCGATGTCAGTGACGGGGAGCCCAGGATTTGAACCCCGCACATACTGATCAGCGATCGAATATCCTACCAAACATCGCCACTGACTCCACCTTGGTAAATATTAATATTAGACTAAATAATTTTTTGCTAGCTATTAGTTAAATTAGTATATTTAAATTATTATATTCAAATGGACTGTAGATGGAGGCGTCTTCACGTGGGGCAAGGGTTCTCGCGGAAGGCTTGGCCGTGTGGACAAGGATACGGATGTCCCAGGTCCGGTCATCTTCCCGGATACGGAAGGATTCGAAGTCGTATCTCTGGCCTGTAGTCATGGGACTACACTACTTGCCACGCGCAGACAACGACATCAGCAGTAAACTGATCCTAATTAGATTTATTCATGAAATTGTTTATATTAATTTAATAATTAGATTAATAGGCTAGGCAGTAATTACTCTTACTATAATGAGAAAAATTACTTTGTAGTAATAAATACAAAGATTCGGTATTACTCTAAGTGTTTGTGTCATGAAGCTAAACTTTTCTAACATCTTCTGAATTAAATGTACTCGGGATTGAGAGCAGCTTGTTTGACTACATAAATATTTTACAGAAGATTGACCGAGCCAACAAACTGGAAAACACAAAAAATTATCAATCTATTTTGTCAGTTTTGTTCAGTCATCGTTCATTAGGTGTGCCCCGACCCTAGTTAAACTGAGATTCAAGAGAAGAAGAAGATGATGATGATGTTGATAATGATGATTGTCAGGAACCTGATTCTACAATTTTTAGTCTGAGGTAAAATGAGGACCTGACATCAAATAGTCCAGGATTCAAATCCCTAATAAACTGCCTCTAGTAATTATTTTGGAATATTTACCTGTCCTCGATTTGACTGAATCTAGATTTCTTACTTAACGATAGATAACTTCAACGACTGTATTAAATTAAATATTAATTTTAATACGAAAAGAAATAGAATAATACACAGGTATATAGTAGAACGAAAACTAAAACGATTTCAAATAACACGTGTACGCGAAAATCGAATAACTTTAAATTATACTTTCTATCTAATTACATTTAACTTTAAATATCTCAAAAGCAAGTACTTTATATTACATGAAATTACCTTTGACATACAAAGTACTGATACGCTCTCTAGCATAAATTCCTACTCTTTACTTAACTTTCCTCTCGACTATTCGCGTACTAGGATACCTTCTAATATTATCCCTAGGTTAGAGTATTTCGATGGAACTCTCTTCCCTCTTCGATCGTCTACCGATCGCTCTCTCCACATCGACTGTTCGATAGACTACAAATAGTTCGAATACCCGAACCCTTCGAATTGCTCTCAATTCGTCTACTCTTGAGATTCTTAAAATCTCCTAAATCTCTTTTCACCTTGGCACGCTTTACGTCCGTGTTGTCACGCTTCCATCTTGGATCTCTCTCACTCTCTCTACTTCCTGTTTAGGCATGCCCTCATTGGTCACTTGCCCTAGCATAGCTGCCGCCTAGGATCTCACTTTAATAAAACTCAATACTTTAAATCTTAACTTTACTTATCCAGCAGTATCATTAAATACTTTACTAGAAATACAATTACAAATACAAATACATACTAAATACATACTAATATATATCGAATCGACCTTGACAATGATGATGATGATGATGATCATGATGATGATGATGATCATGATGATGATGATGACGACGACGACGACGATGATGATGATCGTTCATTAGGTGTGCCTTGGCATCTGACTGAACATAAGGCACTGATTGTTCTTGTTGCACTTTATTGAAGACTTTGTAACTTTGAAAGAATCGCTTCTGATGTGATTCAATCTGCAATTTTCTCTTCAATAGCTGCATTAGTCTGCTCTTACGAGAAACGCAGTTTAGATTGATCTATTATCATTCAAGATACTGCAATATAATACAGAAAATATTCAAAATACTGCACGACTAAAATTCGCTTAGGCCTAATGCAAGTATGCTCAGTGTATTATTCTTACTTAGAAGAATGTCTTTGAAACGAAAAATTTATTGAAAATGAAATTGATTTGCTTTCCTGCTGCCATATTGTTTCTCAATTGATCATTCCCTCTGCGCAACTGGTATAATTAGCTAAACACAGCCGCGTCCTGTACCAATTCTAGAATGCCGATATTTTAAAAATAAGTTCTAGAAACGACCTTTGCCTGTAAACAGATTTCACTGAAAGCATTTGACTTCTTTCGAAATGTAACCGTCAATCAACGATCAGTAGTCCTGCTAGATTGGAAGAATCGGTGGATGTGAGGGGGAAGTGAGAGGGGAGGGGGAGCTGACCTCTATGAGGCGTTGCGATGTTGCTGAGTAATCAGCCTGCAAGGCCTAGTGAGTTTGGTGGCAGCTCATCTGTTTTATGCTAGAAGTATTGGTCTTGTTCTTGTCGTATCATTCTGATGAATATCAAAAATTAAACGTTGGCCTAAGCGGGTCTAGTTGCATGGATCGATGCTCCACACTGTATAGCCTATATATAGAATCCGAAAAAAGGAAAAAGTAAAGTTAAGGTTAGCGTCAGTTTCCTCACACGAAAGCGATGTCAGTGACGGACGAGCCCAGGATTTGAACTCTGCATATACTGATCTGGCTCGATAATGTCGGCAGAATTCAGAAGTTCACTTTTGGTTAATAGTTCAGTAGAACTTTGAGAAATCTCTACTCATCTTCACATTTCTTGGCACAGAGTGAAGTATTTTCCTATTTCATGAGCGCATGACGTGCGGCTAAAAACATTACTCATTTATTTGCGAGTAGTTTGTAAAAATTGGCTTTGTTAAATCTATGCACGCGTATTTTTCACGTGACGGGGTAACTTTGTAATTATAAAATAACTCAAAACAAATTTGTAAATTTCAAATTCTAATTTTCAAATGTCGTATAGATATATTAAACGCTTTGAAGTCGCGCAGACTCTGCATTTCTAAGTGAAATGAACACCAATTGTATCTTTGAAGATACTGTATCTGAATATCACTATGTGATACTAACAAAATTATTTTCTTCGCTGCTGTGTTATCTTACATTATGATTGCGACCCACATGTCGGTTGACATGGCACACATGTTTTTCCCACCATAGACATAATCAATCTACTCTGACCATTTCTGATCACCGGACTGGCTTTCGTGTAGGACCTTACTTCTCCTCAGCACATTTCTCTTGCAGATTGGTCCGGGTGAATTGATCTGTAGTGATGTGTGCTGTGGGGACGTCTCTGACATCATCCCGGGATGAGGAAAAGGACGTTAAACCTTGATTATTTTTTATTTGCCCTGGGCTGTATAAGGCCCTGGGCTAAAATATAAGATAAAAAAGACTTTATTTAATTAAAATAAAGACGAAAAAATATTTAAAATTGTTCCGCTACGCTCTGGGAGGCCGCATTCGCCAATGTGCCACGAACAATGTGCTACGTTATTATTATTATTATTATTATTATTATGATTATGATTATTGCGACCCACATTTGAGTTGCGAGGCCATAAGGGTTGCGAGTCTTGCGAATCGAAAGTGGGTCGCAACCCACAAGCACTTGAGTTGCAACCCGCACATGGATTGCAATCCATAGGTTCATAAACTATGAAACTCCTATGAAATAATGTATGTTAGAAGTTGCGTTGAACTAAGTCCTATATGTGATTTAGTTTCTAAATAGGAGTTGACACTCTGAAAGACTTGAAATAGAAATCTAATTATCTCCTCGTGTTCACAGCGGAGTCTTCCACGTTTCTCTATCTCTCTGGATGGTGGAGTAGTCTGGAAGGCGTAGTGGGGATCTGTTTCCCACTCTCCCCTCCCCGAAATAGGCCTATCATATAAAATATTGTGCATTAATTTCCAGTATGTAAAGTAAACGTTTTACTATAATCGCCAAGATAAAACTTTTTCCCCAATACTTAATTATGGCCGTACCATATCTTCAATTCTAATTAATAGTAGACAAGTCTTGGTGCATACCCAACTGATTATTTTTATGTTTTCGCATCGAAAATGATATCTACTAATTGATATATATTGACGAGTAGGCCCCTAAGTATTATATAACTCGAATATAACTCGAATTAAATTAAACAAGTTTTCCAGTGCATTGCAGATTTAGGTATATCTCTGATAAATGTGATCAGATAGGCGTAATGTTTTCCAATGTCGCAATGTTTCGCGTACTCATAATTTCAGACGTGTACTTGTTTAGAGCTAAAATGTTGTGGTCTCGCATCAATGTCGATCACTGGGCCATTATTTTCAGATTTATGTAACATATTCGGATTTTGCTATGAAATAATACAAAATAAGATAATTTTCCATGCTGTGTCTGGGGCACTAAAGACTGGACCACGCGTTAAGTGCACGTGTTATAAGAGGCGACGTTATGACGTTAAACTTGGATTTAGCTTATAGCCTTTCTTGTAGCAGTCTACGTAGAATCGCTCATTACAAAGATAGCCATTGATTGATTGATAGTGTGATGTTAGGCTAAAGATAGTCAGTCGTCAGCGTTGATTTGCTCTGGTAGGCGCGTGGGCGATGCATCTATTTGTGGACTGATCCACCGTGCGTCGTCTTGTGTCGTTCGGCATAGTGAGAAATTTTATTACATGCCGCAATTTTTTCTTACGTCATTAATATACGTCTGATGTTAGTAATTAATGAAATAGACGGAATGGTTATAAATAGCATTCTCTGTTAATTTCATACAGCTTAATATTCCGTTAATTTAATTTTAGTCTTTGATTTACTGTAATTCCAGTATTGATTCAGAGATGAACCATAATGCAACTCAATAACAATGAAGTACTTCAGTGTAGATATTGAATATATTGTAGATATTGAAAAATAACAAAATTCAATTTTCAAGTATACGGTACTAAAGTGTGACAAATAACTATGAAAATGATGCAATAAAAAGGAAATTGTATAGTCCTAAATGCGAGACCGAAAATAACATTTCTCGAAGTTCGTTGACCTTCATCAATTTACGTAAATGCGGTTTCCAATTAACGAGGCTTAGTTTCATTTTAGTTTTTACAATTGATACTTTTTCTAGTTGTGACAATTAACAACTCTTCTTCCTTCTTCTTCAGTGCACTGCCAAGTGGCAGGTTCAAGGTACATATTCATACTCAAAGTCTGCTTTCTCGCTCCATAAGAGCACTCCTTAGATCCACAAGTTAATCCCTTCACAAAGTCTATGCCTTATCCATACCTTATGTAGCTTATAGCTTGGGAAAAATGGCTTCTGAGGTGGTTTCCCGTTGCCTTCCTCAGTTAGGTGGATTAATTACCATTTAATCCTGGGGGAAAATATTTCATGGTGAGGTGGGACTTTTTGTTAATAGTTCTTTTCTACTACCAAAAATTTATTTTTGGTAGTAGAAAAGAACTAAAAATATCTTTGTGCAATTCTAATAAGCTCTATCTGTTGCAATATTTAAAAAATATCGAAGTAGTTTTACCGGACTAATTTTATTAAGGGATAAATATTGAAATAAAAAAATAAATATTAGCATTGAAATTGCTAACGAATTTAAATTATCGGCAAAAGTTACGTTTACATATATATGTCAAAACAAATAAATAAGATATTATGTTTCATTATCTCTCTCTCACTATCTCTCTCTCTCTCTCTCGCTCCATATATATATATATATATATACATATACATATATATATATATACATACATATATATATATATATATATATATATATATATATATATATATATATAGTTATATATAGTTATATATATATATAGAATTATATATACATGTATATCTTCTTCTTCTTCAGTGCACTGCCAAGTGGCAGGTTCAAGGTACATATTCATACTCAAAGTCTGTTTTCTCGCTCCATAAGAGCACTCCCCAGATCAACAAGCCAATCCCTTCAAAAGCAAAAGTCCATGCCTTATCCATACCTTATGTAGCCTGTGGCTTATGAAAAGTGTGGCTTCTGAGGAGATTTCCCGTTGTCTTTCTCAGTTTCGTATATATATATATATATATATATATATATATATATATTAGATAAATGTCCATCGTAGAGGCCTATACCATCTCCAGTTTCTAACATTTTCTGTTTCTGTTCCTCTTCATCACTACATTGCGCGTCATCCTATCTCGTCATAAATCTGTTGTCTCGGTCTTCCTCTATATAATCCTCCCTTCCATTCTTCTATTGCTTTCTTTGTCGAATCATATTTCATTAGGGGACATGTCGTATCAAGCTTTTTTACTATTGCTTACGAAATGTATTTATGACTTATAATTAATTCACCTCGATGTCACAAGCGGGCTAAGCGGTACGGGGGCTAAGTGGTACAACCTCTTGAGAAGAGGTAACATATGAGGTCTGTTTTTATGGGTCCTACAGGCGCATGAGAAGAGGTAACTTTTGAGGTCTGTTTTACGTGGGTCCTTGAGCCGCATGAGAAGAGGTAACTTTTGAGGTCTGTTTTTGTTCAACACAACTGCCCTGACTGGAAGACCGGGCTTGAACTGATCGATCGACTGATTGATTGATCTGTGGAATGTTCCACTAGAACGCTACTTAATCAATTTTTTAACCGTCGACGCGTCCAATCCACAAATCAAAGCTCGATGGAGTCTGATAAATACGACTCGTGAAATTTAGCAGCAATCAGTCTGCAGTCGAAATAATTCTGAGAGGCATTACTGAGAATGTTCAACAGTAGCCACTGTTTGTTCGAAGTAATTCTGATAAATGGGTCGCCTATGTTTGTTTTCTATCAGAGGTTAAACTACAGTTTAAATTGTTTTGATCAGTAGCAAATACAAGTTAAATAAAATGTAGGCTAAAATTAGCAGTTGTCTTTCTAAAGACTAAATATTTTAATTAATGTGGATTGAAAGTTTGTGGTACTCATGAAACAGATAAGTTTTTGTTATGATAAGCATGGCTAATTAAATTTTGCAGTTGTCAACAAAGGGATTAATCCACTATTATAAATGAGATTCAATATTAAGCAATAATACAAATACACGTACATGTACTTCAGTGCATAAAAGAATTGTTTTTAGACTATATTCCTAATAGTTAAAAAGTTTTACGGTGTCGGTTTATCTCTGAAAAAGGGTTTTAGATTCCTGTAGTATTTTGTAGACTATTTGAAAATGGATAAAAAGATTACTATCGCTAAAGAATATATTATAAATAACCTCATTAAATACTACCCCAAATAATCGTTGCATGTTAATACAGAAAATTCTGCTACATGTATACGTGCACTAAAAGTGATCGCATTTGGAAGTGAGAGACAGAGATAGACGGAGAAGTGAAGGGATATAAAGAGGGTTATAAAGAGAAGTATGGGACGGGAAACGAATCAGCGTTGGAGAATGTTCGCTGAAGACGTGGAAACGATGGACCCAGGAAATGGAAAGACTTTGACGCGGAATCAATACCGTGCAGCCGATCAGCCGGCCTCTATGTAGTCCAGTGATTTCCACCCATTGCCTAACATTTCCATGTAGTCCAGTGATTTCCATACACTGCCAAACATTTCCATATAGTCCAGTGATTTCCATACACTGCCTAACATTTCTATGTAGTCCAGTGATTTCCATACACTGCCTAACATTTCTATGTAGTCCAGTGATCTCCATACACTGCCTAACATTTCTATGTAGTCCAGTGATCTCCATACACTGCCTAACATTTCTATGTAGTCCAGTGATCTCCATACACTGCCTAACATTTCTATTAGTCCAGTGATTTCCATACACCGCCTAACATTTCTATGTAGTCCAGTGATTTACGTATATACACTGCCTATCTTTTCTATGTAGTCCAGTGATTTCCATACAGTGCCTAACATTTCTATGTAGTCCAGCTAGATCACAGAGACGGTGGCTACTTGAGAGGGAAATCGAACCTCTGTGGAACTCTACCCAGTGAAATTACACGTTCAAGGCAATCAATTAATCAATTAATAAGAATTTAACGTCCGGTTCCTCGCCATAAGACGAGGAACCGGTCGCAAGGTTCTCGTACAATATCATTCCGCTTATCTTTGGCTGAAGCCAATGGCGAAGTCGGTAAGGTATTTCAACCGCTGATCAGTATGTGGGGGTTCAAATCCTGGGTTCTCCCGTCGCTGACATCGCTTTCGAATGAGGAAACTGTCGTTAACATTAGCTCTACCATCTCTGTATTATTGCCCCATCATCTAACACGTCCATCTCAGCTCAAAGACTTCGTCTTTTTCGCAATATATTGACGTATCTGAGTTGGGCTCAAACCGTAGCTAATGTGCAAGTTGTACGACAGCGGACCAGTAGGTGCAGCGTTCAAATCCAGTTTTACCCTCATCACTGATATGCTTTTGTTCACGAAACTGACGTTAAACCTTGCTTTAGCTTTGGCTTGACTTTTTATCTATTTAGAGATGCATGAACCTGTACCGATATTTCGTTTTTCTGTTTTGATATCTCTTGGTTGCCTTTAAGAAAAGCGTGCAGTCTTCGGTTAGTCTATACACAAATTTTCGGACTCAATAAGAGAGAAGTATATTTAAGGACGTGGAGAGGAGCAGCTGTGGTAGTGGTAGGATGAACGTCCGGACATGGAAGAGGCAATTAGATTACTGAACTGAGAAACCGGCCGAGGCAGCGGTCCAAATTGAGTGCTCAGTGCGCTCATTACGTGTCAATACGGCACTCGCCATAAAATATAAATATAAAGCCATTCACTCACCGGCCTTGATGTTACTGCTGCTTTACAGTGTTTACCCGGCCCTTATATTGAGAGATGTGTTAGTGTCCGGACTATGTAAGGTTGTGATACTCTTCAACTTGGTGAATCATAAGCAATTGCCAGTTTGAAATAGAGTAGATCTTTAAAGTTCGCTACTCTCAACTGTGGCTCAGAACCGATGTATAGTTAGTAGTTACATTATACGTGATAACATTTTTCTAGAATAGTCTATTAAAAATTTAAGATATCTAATGTGACGATTTATTTAAACATCAATATGAAGGATATGACGTTTTATTTCAACATCAATATAAGTATGCTTTTTATATGTACATGCTGATTGACTGATTATGCAGCATAATTACTGTTACTCAGTAGGCAATCGGTTAGAATCCCAGCCAGATCTATACTGACAATATCTCTTGTGGTATCGAAACATAAGTTAAACATAACATTCATTGCAATTGTTTGCATTTTGTTGTGTGCGTGAATATGTTTGTACTAAAATTTATACTTCTCATTGAGAATTTTTTAAAATCGGGTTCATTGTAATCTAATCTTGTAATCTCACCTTGTTGAACTGGTTCTTCGGATTTTAACATTTTGACCGTTTTTGATCTTATTTTTGCTCACCTGGTTGGATTTATCTGAATACTGATCGACGTTGTCATGGACGACAATATGGCTGTAGGCTAATTGTTAATTTTTTATTATGTTTTATGTTGGGATACTTTGTATAATTAAAATTCTTTCAGCTGATGCCTATAGATGCCTACTTGATCAGTCTCTCCTATCATCTCTCAGCTGATGACTATATATGCCTACTCGATCAGTCTCTCCTATCTTCTCTTTCATTTTTATCTCGCATCAATTCAGCGACATTTTTATCGAGAACTTATCGAGACTGGATCATCATTCACTACTAAATCTTCACACGCGCGACATCGGGACCTGCCGCCCCACCCAAACCTCCCCCTTCAATCTTTCTTCTCAACCCCCCCCCCCACATTACCTCACCCTTGCTGCAATTATTTACACAATGGTGCTGCTAGCCTTCGCTCTTCGTAGAGTGTTTTATGGGCATGCTGAAAGACGGAACAGGTTAATATTCTGTGCTAAAATTAATTGTACCGCACATTAACAACATTCAAATACGTTGTTTTATTTTGAAATTACAATTAATGAAATAATTAATAAAATTTAATGAGAAAATTGAGAATATACAAACTTAGAACTTTTTGAGGCTTTCCAGAGATTGTCTTATAGCGAGGCACCGAACGTTAAATTTTTATTGATTGATTTGTAAGAGCTCATCGATGCAGATATGAAAACTTTAAGTAGTCTGTGAAAGTCATAGTGCAGGTCGTGTATTAGCAAGATACGATATGGAAGGAGGATTGATAATAACATAGCCACTGATTTGTGGTCGAATGATAGGATCATTTCACCGATAAAATGTTCGCTAATGCAGGCTAGGAATAAAAAGCTTGTCATATTAGAGAGTATCACAGCTGAGGGAAAAGATTAAATTTTAATAAAACAAAAAACAAGAGTAATAAAGGAAATAAAATTTAGATCAACTAAGCTCGTTTGGAGTATGAGCGACTAATAGGCCTAAAACACTGAAACCATCATCACGTGGCTAAAAGTCTCTTGACTCTAATATCTGCTTCAGTCGTCTCTTGTGAACACGTGCAGTTGTCGGGTTGGTTCAATTCTCAATTTTCCCGACCCTACTCGGGTAAATTGTATATACTATGATGCATAGTGTACAATTATGAAGAAAGGAAGCTTCAGCAAATGCAATCAAATCCTGTAAACATCCAATCATTCGGCAATTACCAAACATTTTTTAACAAACTGATTCGAGTACCGTCTGAGGCGTCGTATTGCACTCAAATGCGTAAAATGTTTGCGAATACGGAGGCAAATAAATGTCGAATGGAAACGAATAAGCGGTCAAGTTAAAAATGGCGTCCAGCCGATCGGCTGTGTGACCAGAATGCTAAGAATATCTCGGGACAGTAACCGCGACCGGAAAAGCAACAAAATATCTATGTTATCCAATATTAGACATCAATAGAAACGAAATATATATGTTACCTAATATTAAACACAAGCAGAAACAAAATATCTATGTTACCTAATAGTAGACATAAACAGAAACATAATATCTAAGTTGCCTACTGTTAGACATAAACTGAAAGGAATTATCTAAGTTGCCTAATATTAGACAGAAACAGAAACGAAATATCTACGTTTCCAAATAGTAGACATAAACAGAAACTAAATATCTATGTTACCTAATATTACAAATAAATATAGCTGCAAAATGCTATTTATAAATAAACTATATATACATAAATATATATATATATATATATATATATATATATATACAGTATATATATATATATATATATATACATATGTATATACACATACACACACGCACACACGCACACACACATACACACACACACACACACACACACACACACACACATATATATAATATTGTACATTAAATATATCCTTTGTAGTAAGTGCACATATGGTAAATGTAAGGTAGCTTAAACTAAGCTTTTATTGCGGCCCATCGAATTCAAACTTCAGTATAATTGTAAAATAACTTGGCGATCATGAACAACGCTATAAGAAACATGAAGAAGAACTGGATTTGAGATTGGCATTCTAATAGGAGATTGTTAACTAAAGGAGGTCATAGAAGGTAGAGTGGAAGGAAATAAAAACAGAAGCAGACCGAGATTAGAAATGTTAGATGATTTATAGATCCACTCGTATGTGAATATGAATTGGAAAAGGGAAACAGAAAGAGTGGAGGCGTTATATACCATGGACCTGCCAGTAGGCAGTGCACTAAGAGACATGAGGTTTGGAACAAATTTTGTAACGCCGTGCATAAATTACTAAATTATAAAAAATCCTGCATATTAAACATTCATCATCATCTTCACTTAATCCCAGTTTAACCAGGGTTGGGGTACGAATAGACTTTCTCCAGTCCTCCCTGTCCCACACCATATCATCAGTCAATCCTCTCTTTTTCATGTCCTTTTAAATTACCGCATCCCACGTCAATTGTGGTCTACCTCTCTCAAGCTTAACATCCAGTTGTTTCCTCCAAACTCTCTTTACTACATCCTCATCTACCTGTAAATTAAAAATTGATTTATTAAAATTTCTTCTTGATATTACATTAATACCTTAACATTAAGCGATTTTTGAAGTGTCAGATACATGTATTGTATCTTTGATGGGTCTTTACTACATGTAAAAATCTAAGGTTAACGTCAGTTTCCTCACTCTAAAGCGATGTCAGTGACGGGCGAGTCCAGGATTTGAACCCCGCACATACTGATCCTTGGTCGAGTATCTTACCGACGTCGTAAATGTACATGTAGCCTATATCGTATATATTAACTTTATCCGCTATCCACTAAACACGTCCGCTGTCCGATATTTGTGCTACACTTCGTCATTGATTCTTAAAAAAGCTCATATCTCCGCCTGTTATTACTCTTCATATGCCTGTAATTTTAATATTTTGGATAAACAGGATAGTTTTCTCAGGGAATTACGCCCCTGTCTAGTAAATTAGTCGAAGCTGAGGAAGGCATAGCGGACCCACGTCGTCATAATCAGAATCTCCAGGAATAACGGTATGTGAAAAGGAATGTTATGGATGATTTAAAGATCCACTCGTATGTGAACATGACGAGAAAAACGGAAGATAGAGATGAGTGGAGGCGTTATATACAATGGACCTGCCAGTAGGCAGTGTACTAAGAGAGAGAAAGAGAGAGAGAGATTCTTGTATTTACGAGACTGATGGGGCATTTCCGTATGTAGTGATTATTATTGACCGATGCCCTCTAGAGCTTCAGACCAATTAGGCCATTAGTCCGATCTTTGAGTCCGTTAAAAGTATCATGCAGACATAAAATTTTATGTTCATGTTCTTTTCAGCTCTAAGTCTGAAAATATCGATATTTAGAATATATTAAGGAGTAACCAATCTGACTCATGACTAAAAGTAAAATAACCTATAAAGCTTAGTTTGGCATGTACTTAGTACGGCATGAGATATTTTCAGACGCTGAAATTCGAACTTATGGTCTCCTGATTAGGCAAGCATGCTATCTACTAGTCATCTACACTTAGTCTATTAACCATTCGACTATTAACCAATAGTCCATTAGACCATTAGTCAATTAACCATTAGACTATTAGCCATTAGTCCATTAGGCCATTAGTCTATTAACCATTAGATCATTGGCCATTAGTTCATTAGGCCATTAGTCTATTAACCATTAAACTATTAGCCATTAGTCCATTAGGTCATTAGTCTATTAACCATTATACTATTAACCATTAGACCATTAGGCCATTTATCAGTTAAAGTCTTCAGTTGATCAACTTGGCGAATTTTGAATCTCTGACTTACTCAACCCTGATTACACAACCCTGATTACACAACCCTGATTACGCAACCCTGATTACACAACCCTGATTACACAACCCTGATTACACAATCCTGTTTACACAACCCTAATTGAATCTGCGGTAAATAAACTATTTTACATGTACTTGCTGTTTTCGCCCTAATAAAATAAAATAAAATAAAATAGTAACTGAAATGTTTCTTATTTAGCCAAGCTTCTTTCGGCATTGAAACCAAAGGCTGACATTTTGAATCAAACTTCTACTGCAATTTAACGACTCTGAACGTCTTAGTCGATAAAATTCTTCCTTTATCATTTTATTATGGATAGATCAACCCAACAGCTTCATTTTTCGTCGCCGAAATTTGATTAGGTCCGGGGCGAGGACTTGACTGATAAAGTAAATTTCCAGTGAGTAGAAATTGAGTGAACTATTGCAAAGAGAAGGAAAACGAAAAAATTACATATAAAACAAAACAGAAATAACCATCGTCTAATTTCAATTTTTAATCAACATGTAGAATAGTAAAATGTTGCATGCATTTGTAATTATTGCTCATTTGTGTACATATTGCATGTAATTAATTGTACTGAAGTCATGTTCTAATATATACTTGTATGTATAATCCTTTGATTTTTTGTTCCTTAAGAACATTCTTTACGTTTTTTTGTGTAATTACGTATATGACATATCGCACATGCCACAGAGTTTCTTTTGCTTAGTTGCTGTTTTGTAGTGCTTTTATTTTCTCCTCTTTCTCTCTCTCTCTCTCTCTCTCTTTCTCTTTGTCTCTATCTCAATGATTATAAGTAATAGCTACCCTGCGATAGCTCATGGATTGTAACTAGCGCTAATATACGAATAATCTGCTATCAGTTTGAGTTTTTTATTTTCAATCTGATAGCACTTGGTCTTCCCTGGTGGTCGCCTAGCATGAGAAATACCCGAACACGATGCTACTTAAGTTCATATATGACGCTGACGTACTACAAATGAACTAAACCACATTTTGATTACAAAATACTTAATTAGGACTACGTTAATGTCAAAGTACGGCCTTTCCAGTCCTTTATGAGTAGTTCATATTTATACAGTTTTGTCTTGAGTTGCATATGCGATAAGTGAATTATACTATAAGTTTCACTAACAACTTTTAACTCAAGCTAAAGGAAATGAAGGAATTACTATTCAATATTTTGCCTTCTGCTTCGCTTCCCTTATCGTTCTGCTTTTTAAGGTTTGCTTTATTAACGGTTGCCTTTTACTTAATCATGTAATAGGATGATGAGAGTTAAGCATATGATTGATTTGTTGTTGTTTTTCTGGTGTATCGACTCTCTAAAGCAGAATATAGTTTTGGTTTTCAGTGTTTCTTTCACTTGATTATGCTTAAGAAGAAAACATAGAAAATTATTAGGCAGAAATCTTACGAAGCAAACACCGGCATTAAGAATTCGAATTCGCTACGCAATTTATAATTTTCCAGTTCAAATCAGCATGTAATTGTAGAATCGTACGATTTCATCTGTCAACTATCCGACACTCGTATAAATGTAATTTCAATTTACCTCGTTAAATAGGCTCTTTGTGTTAAACTGAGGATAGTTAGCCCAGAAAATAAATAATGATTACAGATATCGGTCAGATGGATGATAAGGCTGAAGCCGATGGCGATGTCGGTAAGATATTCGACGGCTGATCAGTATGTGCAGGGTTCAAATTATGAGCTCGCCAGTCACAGACATCGCTTTCGAGTGAGGAAACTGACGTTAACATTGGCACATTACCAGCTTTACAGAACTTTAAGCACTAAACTTGAAAAATCATCAAAAATGCAAGCAAATTATATAGCCAAAGCCAAGTTTACTTCGTTTTTATGCTCGATTTACAGTGACAGACAGAGCACGGGATTTGAACCCTGTAGACTCACTGTCTCGCCTTCTATCAGCCTACCAGCAAGCCACCGGATCAACCCAGTGAAACAAGAGTCCCAGCGAATGTATCAAATGCATGTAGACCTATATGTTATATATAAGATGCACGCACATCGTGAAAACAATGCCATCAGTAGAGATAAAAATTAACTGAAAGATAAAATTCTTGCATTTCCTTGTAAACACTCTTGCAGAAAGTATTTTTATTTGCTTTTTATCATGGATCACCATGATTCAATGTTTTCATTTGTGTTAGTTGAAAATGGACTGCTTCTGACTCAAACTATAAAACTATGATAAGTTTCCTGCCAATAATATTATGTAACATTAATCAAATAAGTTCTAAACAATAAATAAGTTTTTTGTTCTATATTCTATCGAATTTCAACTGTATAATCTATACTATATATTTGACGTCTGAAAGTAATTAATATTATGTAATTACGAACATGACTATGTAATTACGAACATAAAAAATTTATTTCTCACTATGCATGCCTGCAGATTAAACATATATATAATATATATATATATATATATATATATATATATATATATATATATATATATATATAATTGAACTAACTTCTTAACACAAAAATGTCAAATATAATTTATCAGCTGAAAGGTGCAGAGTTCAAAGGCATGCTTGGAATTACCACACACAGGCTATGTTAATGATTAAATGAGCAGAATGATTCTTTTAAAGTTTCTTCTATAGTTCCTCTTCAAAAACAATGCTTAGTAAATCTTAAAATACAATATAAGGCCTTGTAATTTTACAATTTTTTTTACATAAACACAAGTTATATAATTTAAAAATAGAGATGTTATAATTCCTAAATATCTTTTTGATGTGCCAGCTTTCAGCTTCTCTACGCAATATTTGCATCAGCCACCACTTACAAAGAAGTGCTTCATTTCTGTGATCAAATCAAAAGAAAGTTTCTTTTGAAACTGTCTACAATAAATTTTGACAGTTTCACTACCTAAATGTAAAATAACAAATAGGATTTATTAAAGGATATTCTTAGCTTAATAAGCTAAAGTCTAAGCTACAGTCTAGGCTATAGCGTAAGCTATATGCTTAATCTAAGCTAGTCTTAAATATGGTTCGCTCTATGTAAATCCTTCACTCTATGTAAATCCTTTTAGACATAACAAAGATAGATATACATTTAGAAATAGATGTATTAATGCATGGAATGTATTACCAAATCATATTATTGAGGCGGTATCAGTTAACCATTTTAAATCTGACTTATACCTAGTTGACTTTAGAAATCTTCTGAGAAATCTGCATTTTGATATTTAATTAAAACGCGCATATTGTTTTAATTTGTAACTTTATCTCACCGCTCTACTTTAGATTCTCTACATACATGTTCCTGTATGCCGCTGTTGTAAACTAGATTTTTATTTTTACCTTAGTGTTTCCTACTTTTTAAATTAAAAATTATAATATTTACTGGTAATTTTATTTTCAATTAACTGCGGAATATTTAAGTGCTAATCTTTTAGCCTTTATTACCGCTTCACACATGCATACAATTTGCAGTGTGCCTTTTCGCGTGTGCTGACCTAATACCCTGAATGTTGTGATAAATTGATTTAAGAAATTAAATAAAATATGGTCTATGCTGTACAGCCTTAGCTATAGTCTATCCTTAATCTAAGCTATAGTCTAAGGTATAAGCTAAGCTATAGTCTAAGATATAATCTAAGCTATAGGCTAAGCTATAGGCTAAGCTATAGTCTACGCTATAGTCTAAGTTATAGTCTAAGCTATAGTCTAAGATATAGTCTAAGCTATAGTCTAAGCTATAGTCTAAGCTATAGTCTAAGCTATAGTCCAAGTTATAGTCTAAGCTATAGTCTAAGCTATAGTCTAAGCTATAGTCTAAGCTATAGCCTAAGCTATAGTCTAAGCTATAGTCAAAGATAAGTCTAGGCTATAGCCTAAGCTAAATGCATAATGTAATAGACAGTCCAAGCTTTAGTATCAGATTAACATGTCGTCTAAGTTATATTCTAGGCTGTTGTCTAAGCAATGGTTTAAGCTATAGTCTAAGATATAGTCTAAGCTATAGTCTAATCTAGGGCGTGTAAGATAAGTAAAACACCATCCAGCATCAGAAACTGAACACTGAATTCCTGCAATATAATGGCGGTTCACTCATTGGCAGGAAAACAATTCTGTAGATTATCTTTTAGCGGATTTTTTGCAGTATTTTTTCTCCCTGTCACGAAACTCTATCAGTTTCGTGCGACACGCGAGAACATTCTTCAAGATATGACCGCATTATCAGCAATGTCTCCATGGCAACGGGATCAGCAAAATCTAGGGCGGAGAGTTGAAGACTGACTAAGTTTCGCTTGATCGCTGTCCAATCAACAGCGGTTGTCTTAATAGTTAGTATAATCTAAGAAGCAAATAAAATCTGCTCAAATTTTTCTACTAAATCTTGATTAATGCAATTTCGTAGTTTTAAATTTACTTGGTTCTTCAACATTTGTTACTAGCTCACTCTCACTCTTTGCCTAGCGCTTTTTCCATCTCGTCATGGTAATAATATTACTCAGTCTCTCGAAACCTCAAAAGGGACCTAGTCCTGTATGGACAGGGTTGAGTCCAGATGGACATGGATTGAGTTAATTTACCCACGGATTGGGTTAGGCTGAATGCATTTATATTTTTGTGGATTTGATTGGGATGGTCGAATAGCAATTGTAGCAATTTCAATTTAACACACACACGTTTTATATATATATATATATATATATATATATATATATATATATAGGCCTATATACAGTATATATATATATATATATACATACATATATACAGTGTATATAGTCATATATATAATTATATGTACATGTATGTATGTGTAGTTTTAAATTTACTTGGTTCTTCAACATTTGTTACTAGCTCACTCTCACTCTTTGCCTAGCGCTTTTTCCATCTCGTCATGGTAATAATATTACTCAGTCTCTTCTCATCTTCTCCTGACCATCCTTTCCTTTCATATGAACAGTTTCATAGACGGTTGAAGGCTTTTCTTTTTGACCACTCATATCCAACCTTTGCACATGAACTGAGACCAACACGCAAAACCTCCATTCCACTAGTACCCTTCCTCGGACCGACCTCCCGGATTTTGGATCGCACCATTCTGGACCCAACACTCTGCTCATCGGATTTGATTTGGTACCACAGTGCTCAATGTTGTCATTGACGACAGTAGCACTCTAATTTTGTTGTTATATATATATATATATATATATATATATATATATATATATAATTTTATATATGGGTATCTTTCATGTTACAGATATACACATGCATCATCGTAAGTATTTTCATAATTCATATTCATGTAATGTAAAATTCTATTTAATTATATAATATATCTACTTTTACAAACTTGATTAGTGATCTTTGATCAGAATCCAGCGAAGAATAGTCAGCTTCTGTGCTGCCACCGGTGAAGCTCTCGCAGATTCCTGTGAATTAAAATTAAATCATGACCTATTTTAATGATAACTTTACATTTTTATTTACTATTTTCCTTTCGTTTTACCAAATTTATACCTAAAGATGTCCTATATTTAAGGCTAGTATTAGGGCTTTGGATAGTAGATGCTTTTGGCTTACAAATATTGTTGTTGTCGTGAAATCAGGTCGTTATCTAATGGCTACTCTCTTTGGCTGCTGTGAGCATATTTTACAAACATGTACAGTGCATAGTGCATGTATCAGACGTGGTAACACTGAGATACAATCGACTGGATGGATCTTATCATACAGCGCATTATGAAGATCTTTTATTTGTCAATTAGACAGCTAAACAAATATAACAAGTGTCTTACAACGAACGAAGCAGTGCAGAATACAAAACAGAAGTGCGATAACTAAACATTATTACACTAGAGAGCATCACAAGCATTGTTATAGACATTTTGTTTCATATTTCCTATCGATACTTCTATTACAGATTGGTAATTTAATTCTAAAGTTACACTTTCAAATAGAGTCCTCATATCTTTTGAAAAGAACAACCGTCTTAATACGCCTAAAAAAAACTAAATTACATGAGTTAATTCCTTCTTTGTATAGGCTAATTTTAGACATAAACATCACTAGTTAAAGAATAACAAATCCGGCCTAATCCAGCAATGAACCCTCAAACAGAGTCCCACCGATTAAAAGCAAAGATTCGACGATACACTGAATTCCAAAATGCGTTAAGAGCAGCAAGTTGCTGTTTGGAATACGTAACGGGCGTAAATGAATATAGCAGAAGTGATTGACAATGCAATTCCATTAAAGAGAGTTTCACTGTGTTGTCGGTACACCTAGTTTTCCATGAAATGCAATTAACCGACAATTAAAATTTCCTTTTAATTAGAGCCGTATCTACAGCTAGTTTTTCTCCGGCTGTAAATGTAGCACCCAAGTATTTAACGAATATACACTTCTAATTCATTGTTACCAAGCATCATGTTTCCAATTTTATATTTAATAGCTGGCCCTAGTTGGCCACTATTTTGCTAGACTGGGGTGTGTCTGTTTATAAGGCCTAATTCTAAAGCAAATAGAGCCATCTTGATTAAGTAATTTATTGTTGCGTAATTTATTAAGCAAGAGTGCTACATTTACTAACCTAAATTATCAATAACTCTATCGGTTTGTTTGTAGCACATTGTAAGTTGGTAGAATGCTTATTATTTAAGCTGGAGGTAAAGGTTTAAAGAGTTTATATAACAACGGTTCGTCTCTGGCTATAAGCTTACAGGGCGGAGTAGTATTGAAAAGTGATAAATACAGCATTTAAAGCCCATATCTGATTACCAAGTTTATATTAATTATTTTTAGCAGAAAAAGTAAACACACATTACAGTGAAATGATGAACTATGTTGATATCTATCATTTTTAATACCACAAGTTTAAAGACCATTTTCCGTGTAACCAGTCCAGTGAATGTCCGAGATTTTACTCTCAGATCAGCGCGGCTGGGATTCGAACCCGCGAGAGTTCAAATCACCTCAGAATCTGTCATTTAAAACTTCACGACGTTACCCCTACTCTATTGAGACATCAATAGTCAATTTAATAGCAAATTTTACGAGTAAAGAATCACTATAACAGCTTCAGACATGTTCGCCATGGTGAATCCAGTCTCGGAAAGTTTCCAGGTCGAGTGTCGAGTTATGAATCCGTAGCAGAGAGCTAATCGAATTAACCAGCATTTGTATGTAACTCCATTCATGTGATGAATGTTGGGCTATGTGCCGTCATACGTATATGTGGCGAGAGCTTGCCACGTTGTCACACATTCATGTGATCAGTGCCCATGTGTCGTCACACATTCAATTTGTTACTGCTATGTGTAATGACATATTCATGTGGTAATTGCTAGGATATATGGCAAAACATATTGTGGAGTGTTTGCTATGTTACGTCACACGTTCATGTGGTGTTTTTCCTGAATTTCCTCACAGTTACTAAGCAGACACTATATTTAAAAATCATAACGTTTCCCACTTTTTCAGTCAATATTATAATCCACTCTTGATCATCAGTTTTGTAACGATACTGCTGTTAATTTGCAACTGATAATGTGAACGAGAATACGTAATTACGTATACTACTATTGTTGGCAATTTGTAATTCGATTTTTGTACCCATGGGATAAAGGTTATAGAGATTTTATGAAAATAAATCCAATTAAATTTCATCATGAAACTACTTTCTCAACGTATTAGGAGTAGCTAGGAGTAAATATTCCACCTTACAACTAAATGTTTCTTCAGGCATGTTCGTTTGAGTAAATCCATTCGGTTAGTGCTGGTATAAAATAACAATAATATCTTATAATTATATTGTGCTATATCTGGGCCACTACAGGCTTGACCAAGCGTAAACTGCAGGTGTCGTAAGAGTTAACCACATCAGAAGTCATGCATGTAATTACATGTGAAAACTACATCTACATCTACGTTTTATCCTAACGCAGACTTTGTGACGGAATTAATGTCTTGGCCAATGGAGTGATAGTGCTGAGCGTGCAATAGTTTGGAAGGCGAGACAATGCCGCTTTCCTGGTACAGTAAGTGGGTTTTCTGGATTGCCGATGTAAATGATGCACAAGCAGCGAGTAACGGCAGATCATCATTTCTAGCTGCAAGTTTTGTCTCATAACATGCAGCATTAAAGTAATCTGAGAAGAGTTTCGAGCTTATGACAAGACATAATTTTTGTCGAATATCACGGAGCTTTGAGACTCTGGGACCCATAATTTTGACGCCGCTAAAAATCATCGGTAGTTCGGCAAATGATCTCTTGTCTATTGAAACGGTAAAGGTGATTCGCACAACTAGTATTCAGAGTGGGCGCTTCATAGTGATGCTTGTAAGGATATTATTATATCATTTATACTGGTTATACTGGTTATACCGTTTAGACTGGTTATACCGAATATGGCCTAATTGCCTAACGGTTTAAATATGTGTTAGTAAAAAGCGATAGATATCAACCTAGTTGAGCGTTTCACTATAATGCCTGTTTACTTTACTTTTTATTTCATCATCTCGGCACTAAATTTTTCTCAATTCACGATATTTGTAAACAACGAAATTCAAATTTTTTAATCTTATTTTAGCATCTACTACGTTTGAAATTTTAACGATACTAGATTAAGCCTTAATCTGTAGGAGTTCTTTATCGCTAAAAAATATCTTTAAATATTTAATGAGAGATGCTTGCAATAATTTCAGTAAGTGAACAAAAACCTTTTGGAAAAGATTCATCCTTCCAGAAAGCATCTAAATTTGGCAGGATTCGCGGATTCGGTCTCTCAAGCTTCTAAACTCGAGAGTCTGGAAATTAAATCGTAATGTTTGTGAAGTCACGCGTGATGTCGATTGCCATGGATTTGTTTGACTGGAGTTCTATATTTAGATCAAATATCGATAACTGATCATTTCCCTTTTTCGTAGCATGTGATCTCCACTCTACAGCAGCAGCAGCCTGTCTCACTGCTTAGCAGCTATTGCTACTGTTTATGTTA
The DNA here is from genome assembly GCA_905160935.1 of Enchytraeus crypticus. Taxonomy (NCBI): domain Eukaryota; kingdom Metazoa; phylum Annelida; class Clitellata; order Enchytraeida; family Enchytraeidae; genus Enchytraeus; species Enchytraeus crypticus. The sequence goes on along the minus strand of CAJHZI010000548.1, from coordinate 2,332,387 downwards.
GATCTTTCTGGCATTTTCTATCATTATAACTGATTACAGATAAACCGTTGATAAATGCATTAAGAAATAGGAAGAAGAGCTGCATAGGATACATACTAAGAGGGGATTTACTAAAAGAGGTCATAGAAGATAGAATGGAATTAAATTGAAGCTGAGGCAGACCGATATTAGGAATGTTAGATGATTTAAAGAGCCGCTTGTATGTAGACATAAAAAGGAAAACGGAAGACAGAGAAGAGTGGAAGCGAAATATACCGTGGACCTTCCAGTAGGTAGTGCACTGAGAGAGATAACTAATTTTAAGAGCGAAAGGTTTGAATTAATTTTGAGGTGTTATGCGTCTCGAGGGTGTGTTAATGAAGAGGCAATCGTTAAAATTGAATCCTGTTCCGTGCACCTACTGATCTGCAATCGAACATCCAACCAATCATACTATCGCTCAGCCAAATAAAATTGATTAACTATTTTTATGAACATGTAAAGCACTGAAATCAATAAAATATACCATTCTGCTCATCTTGCATTTATAGTTCATTAAAAAAATCAGTCAACGATTACAAATATCCATGGGGAGGAAAGGAGGAAATAACGATAACTAAAAAAACAGCAACCAAGAAAGGATATTACTGCACATGCGTATGTCATGTGTAAATATATAAAATAAAAAATTAAAACAATATCGGCTTGAAGGATTAAATCATTCGATCATCATTAGGACGAGCACTTGATCTTTGTCTCACAGTTAATCATACATGTGCCTATAAATCATTCAGCATCACGGGTTCGGCATTTAGCCAGCAACGACAGATGGAACGAGCAGTAAAAATTACAACAAACGCTGAGCTATAATTGAGCGCGATTCTGTGACTGTAATTTCTGTAATTGATAGATGTGCGGAAGAGTTTACCTTTTATCAGGAAATGACAATTAGAATAAATTATGCTTACAAAATATTAGTTATACCTTTCAATCATTTGTTATGATAATACGTGTAGTAATAACATATTAGAGCGTCTTCTCAGATTGTAGTTATTTTTAGTAGCGGTGTTGTTTCATATTAATGCTTTTGTGGAAAATTGTTATAACTGTTGAAGTGTCTTTGGCACAATGGTCCTGTTACTGTTTCCATTTTTCTTTTGTTCTGCCAAATGGTATGCCGAGACAATATTACACTCACCAGTTCTTTAGCTTCTTAATAAATACACCATTGACTAATTCTCTCTTTTATTCTCGCTTTCTTCTTGTCTCTCTCTCTCTCTCTTCTTTTTTCACTAGTCTCAGTATTCAAATTAGATTATTCACTAGCTGTAAATTCATTTTATTAATTCATTTCGTTCACTTTATCAATTTCATTCAATCAATCACTCATATCCGTTACAGTTAATTTTATTCATTCATTCATTTTAATATAACTTTTCACTTGAATATATTACTTCGTCATCTAGCGCATAGCTCTCTCTTCCCGTACAGTTATTCCTATTTAAATTTACGTCTACAATTTCGAAGGAGACAATCTCAGTACCACCCAATCTTTTCTGTTCGTCTGCAATAATTAAATTCGCTTAAAATAATGAAAATAATAGATATATTTCTTCGTCAAATCATATTTGCTGTGAGTTCAACTCAAATTAGAATCCATTTTCTACAGACTTTCTGTGATGCTGAAGCAGACGCTAAACGCAGCTGTACTAGGAGCCATTGCTGCTGCTACTGACAGACACCGGAAGTAATCGCTAGAGACAGCGCTGCCACTGCTGCAACATTTGTAGACAGTAGTGGCCGCACTGCCTAGCGATACTTTAGCTGTTTGCGTTTGACATTCGTTCGGATTGAATTGCTCTCGTTTCTGTAGCAAGTATTGGCAAAACATTAGACTCTCGGATCCAGTAGCTTTAGGAAATAGCGAGTTACCGAGAAGAGGTTTTCGAAACTATACGTGACACACCGATCATGTTCTTTTCATTTAAATCGATCTCTTGTTAAATTTCTTGCAGTTAACGTATTTTTACGCTCTCGAATTTAATATTTTTTTCTAGCATTTCCCTTGATAGTAACTTTTTATTCGAGGTCTACCAATTGCATGTAGCACGAACTGTGGCGATTTAGTTAAGAGACTTTTAATGGTTGTTTTACTGCATCAGACTACAGCGATGAATTTATTTAAGTTCCCTTTATGTCATTTCGGTAATAAAATTTTTGACTTACGAAATTAATTTCCTGTGAGGTCGGGATCACGTACAATTGAGCGGAAGACATAACATTAAGAAAAAATATACCTAGTATGACTTGTCTTTCGAGGTGTATTTCATTTAATGCATATCAGAGAAAGCATAAAATTTGCTCATGTTTTTCCTGAGAGCGCCAGGAACCGCAGCTGATTCCATCGGCCGAGTTCAAACGAGACCACCAGATTTGCCTATTTTTTGTTTTGGCTGTCAAGCTGCATCAGTTTATAATTGATATTAAAACGTCCTGCTCGAAGCATGATAGAAATTGTCCTACCAATGCAACCACAGCATCATTACAAACGCACAACTATCCCGAGGTTCAGAAAACCTTAAAAATAATTTCTGGCAACAACTGCACGTGATCGTAACTTCATTTATATGGATATTAATAAAGGACGATTAGTAATAATGCGGCAATAATTTTCTTTTCGAGATAAATTGGTCGAACATATTCCAGGTGGAAATAGTTTCATTGCTATGACGGTTATGGCCTTCAATGAGTTTACTTGAGTTTTATTTTTCATTTGATGCTAACGCAGTGCAATATTCTGCACTATAGAAGAGTTTGACATTTTTATTAATTAATTAAATTAATTATGTACGTACTTGCCAATCAACACTTTACTGCATAGTCGAATTATTAAGGTCTAAATGTAAATATGTGTTTTACAGAGATTAGCTAAGTAGCCCCTTGTACCTTCATTCTAAAGTGACCATCATCTTCACTTAAATCACAGTTTAACTAGGGTCGGGAATCGAATAGACCTTCGTTTCATTCGTTAAAAAATGTGTAGCAATTTCTAAGAGCCAATGCGCTCAGGAACCGAATGCCATTTCTGGCGTTGGTTTGGATCTTAGTTCTTTGTTGCCTTTTCATCATGTGGAGTCCACGGTTGGTCAACAATCCTGACACTACATGGGGGTTTAATTCAGTCTTTATTCTAATGTAATTTAATAATTTGTTACAGCTAAAAAGTATATTTAAATTTTAAAATATTCAACATTAGTTACGCATTAACGGATTACCTCCATCAATTAACAAACGCTTTAATAAAATAATCCACATAAGCAGCAGTTTTTACAGTTGGATTAATTATTAAATAAGTAATCAATCAATTAATTAAATTAATCAATTAAATTATCGATCAGCAGTTCTAAATTAGACGTTGGTTCGCTCATTTAAGAAAGATTATTTACTGCATCTGGTATTAAATTAGATTAGTTACAGTCTGACAGTTGCAATGGGAAGTAAAAGCAGCAAGAAGCTCTCCAAGGAAGATATGGATTTCCTCATTGATAATACAAATTTCACCAAGGAACAGATAAAGGCCTGGTACAAAGGTTTTATGGTAAGTTTCTTACATCTCAATGCTATGCTATTTGATTTGCTAGTAAATTACATTTATAAATTTTATTTTGTGGTATTTTAGTATCGCGATAGAGTTTAGTGGTATAATGTAGTAACCTCACAGTTCCATTGAACTTTTGTTTTGCTTTTTATCCTTTGAGCTTTTGTTCACCTTTGCTCACCTATGTTGTTATTTATTTATATTGTTGTTGGTGTTCGCTTATAGTGACGCTGTTGTTCACTAATGTTCAGCTATGCTGACCCGAGAATAAATAATGTGAAGTAGGTCAAGCTGACCTATTACCTCAATTTTTATACCTTCGTCCGCTATTACCAATTGTTATGCTTTTTCAGCATTTTTTTTAACTATAAAAGAATTATAATTTTATAAAATAAAAACAAATATTTACAAACTTGAGCAAAATGAGATCATATTTTCTGAAAATTAATTAAATTTTTTATACAGTGTTAGTAATGGAATTCTAGGCTCCATTTTAATACTTATATTCGAGGATTTGAAATCTTCACTTGAGAAGCCTTTGACTGCACGACATGTTGGTTGGATGACAGAGTATCGAAACTAGTAGTACACTTGACTGATAATTGTTTATTATCTTGCGACGAGTATTATTTTGTCAAGGGCTTCTAAACGGTATTGAGACCGTTTTACGATTTTCCTTTTTAATCCTTTCCATTTATGGCTCATATTTCTGACATAGAATCTGTAAGACGTCAATTGCTGCAACCTGCGATACAAGCATTTGCCATTTTATATGTAGGAATCATGCCTAGCCAGTTATTGCCCCTGACCATAACTGGTTCCACAATTAACACGCAGTTTGGTCGTTTCTTCTCCTAAAACTACACGAAGGAGGTCGCGGTTCAAACACTAGCAGGCACTATGACACTATGACACTATAAGGCTACAATATTTACATTATATTACATTATATTTATATTTTTACTACAATACAATGATACTGATATCATTGTGATACTTATGCCAGATTGTAGCTGAGGTTATCATTAATTTATTGAATGCTTCTTATAACTGCGGTTAATTTTGTTGTAGCTATCACAAATATACATGTACATTTGAGATTGTTAGAAAAACCACAGTGCCGAAGTTCTCTTCCATCTAATCTTCCTAAATTCATATTCATCAATGCACTACATTTTTTTCTTGAATCTTAAAGGAATTACTGGACGGTTTCTTTGACAGTTTAAGTCCTATCCATTCGATACATCTTTCCCATCTGGTGTCCATGAATTGCGACCAAGTATACCTCCGTTCCTTTGATTCCTAGTTTTAAGATAGGCTTTCAGGATGTTGAATTTGTTCAGCTTTTAAGCATTTTTAATATCTGCACATTGACCTGGCTTTGGTTCCATAGTCCTTGATGTTGTCACTGAGGAGAGTAGCATTTTAATTTTATATTTTATTGTTGTTGCCTTGCGCTTCCATTCTGGCATCATTCTTGTGATACGAAAACATACACTAACATGGCACCGTAGCTGCACTTTTATATGTTAATGATTTTATCACCATCACCTTCTTCTTCACTTTAATCCCAGTTTAACTAGGGTTGGGATACGAATGGACCTTCTCCACTCCTGTTTGTTCCATACCATATTAAAATCGCTTCCATTAGTTTTATAAAATTTTGTGGCAATTTCTAGGGCCTAGGCGCTCACCAACTGAATGCCCTTTCTGACGTTTATGTTAATGATTTATATGATAACTATTTCGTTTTCTCACTCAAGTTACAAAAAGTTGTCGTTAGTACTATAATAGTTTATTACGGTTGCTTAAATTTCTTTCGAGGCTTTCAATAACGTTAGTGTTCTGCAGGTATATACTGTAAAATAAATGTGCATGTGTAACAATTCCATAAGAACGTTAGTATTAATAGATGATAACATGTAATAGTACAATATATGACGGATAATGTAATAAAGTTAGAAAGCTATGTTTAGAATCGGCTTCCAAAACACAAATGATTACGCCATTCAGCATTGTCCGGCGAGCATTGTACCCATGACCTCTTGTGCATCTGGCGATCTTGTTCTCAACTCTTCCATCAAGCTGATGCACAAACTAATACGATGCAAATACATGTAGAACGTAGCGGTGTAGCAGAATCTGTAGTGACATAAATCTAGCTGTATTGCTTTTTCTGTGACCGCGTTTCTTCAGTCAATATACATTAATATCCTCCGCATCCGGGCGGAATCAATTCTATAGTGCTGAAATTGGCGATTCCATTGAATAGTCCAGCATTTGCCGCAGGGGCACTTCCGCCTTCTTATGCTTCTCTTCATAATTCCTTCCAATGGCGTTCTCTCAACATAGCTCGATAAGAGGCCTCTGCTGTGCGCCTCTCTCTCTCTCTTTCTCTCTCTTTCTATCATTCTATCTTTCACCTTCTAGTTCCTTCTCTCTCTCAGTCTTTCCCTCATTCTATCTCTGACATACTCTCGCTTTCATTCTCTCTCTCTCTTTCTCTATCTCTATCTGCAACACCACCACCAACAGCAACAATTAGAGTGCTACAGTTGTCCATGAAAATATTTAGATCTATAAATTCAAATTCAAAACCGATGATCAGAATGTGGGGTCCAATAGAAGGTGCAAACCAATATCCAGAAAAACAATCAAAAGAAGGGTATTTGGGGAATTGAGGTTCAATATATTAGCTCTTATAGTTAAATATTTTCATATTTTAGTGCTCTCTCAGTTACTGATATACTTTCAAGACAGTACAGTAACTGACTATAAACTTTACTTTTGACCTTTTTTGTTGCGATTGCTTAACACAGCTGTAATCGTTACTGTTAATATTGGTTTACATTTATTACTTATCACTGTTGCATGTTACTTATTTAATACACTGAGTAATTAACATAGAGAATCTAAATAGATAATTCACACAGATAAGCTTGATAAATTACATTAGATAGTCTCTCTCTCAACCTCCCTCTATCTGCAAAATTATTTTCCATATTTCATTTTTAAATTTATTATTCTAATTTGTTCAATTGATAAAAATGAATACTTTTATAATCAGATTCCTGTATAAGCCCAAATACATGTCTTACCCGATTGTAGCAAAATGGGACAATCTACAAGTACTTAATGTTGTTTTTTAAATTGTGGATGAAAATATGGGTGTTCATGAATCGGTTCTTGTACGCCAGGTCCTTTAAGTTTCAGTATTATCGCTTTACTAAGTGTAGCATACGGGTAATGCAATTTTTAAATAGGGTAGGCTCTGTATAACCATATATGCATATTTACAGTTAGCTATATTGCGTGAGTGGAATTCTGTAAGTATGGAGAATCAAGCCGTATCAAATTATTTCCTAAATGTGGAAGTATGGGTGTATGTATCTGTACGTGTCCAAGTTCTACTGTGCCTTCCTGCACAAAATGGTATTACCTTTAGAGTTAACTAAATGGAAGGACCTTAATTATCTTTCGCATGAGAGAGTTTTAAATTCTAGAGAAATTGTACTAAAATCTACCTCCTCTTACTGCATGCATATTTGCTTGCATATAGTTACCCTGTTACCTTCCATACCATTCTGACACTTCGATTCCTTAACACATTCGATTTCTTGACGTATTTTTAAAATGTTTTCAAATCATGTACTAACCTAATAATATGGCACTTACTTTTAATGTATGGCAATTAAGTAAACTGTATGCTACGGATATTTTTGATACACATTCTAAGTAATCTGTTAGTTAGCTTAACTATTTTTTTCTTTATTTACTGTTTTTATATACATATATATACTGTTTTCACAGTATGTCTTGTGGGTGTAGCAAGGGAGATTTTGGTGTTGTACTATGTGTTTCTACCATACTGTGGTGAAATAAGGTTATATAAATAACAGTGTGATAACCGGAATTGGTCTCAAGACGACAATGTCAGGTCAACTTTCAGTTTACTGTTTGGTCCTGTTTAGAGTTAGTCTCTTCTCCATACTCAACTGTGCCAATTATTGAAATTAACAACTAAATCAGATTCGTTATTTACATTCCATAGTCCAGATTGATGTCCACATTTTTCTCATCGATCTAGGGTTTGAATGTATTTCCGATGATTGCACGATATCCGTTCGGCTGTATTTGCTCACAGATTTCTCTGATTTAAAAATTCTTGTTGGATTAGAAAGAATGATCTAGAGCTTTTCTCTTCCATCCACTTTCTGCCTGTTGATCTACAAACAGGCTGACAGAAGCAAGTCTGTCTGCTTCTCTCTCTCTCTCTCTCTCTTTCTATCTCGCTCTTTCTCTCTCACTATTCCTCCCTTAATTCTTCTCTTAATCTTTTTTAAACTCTAGGTTTTCCAGTTATTCTTCATTTCACCATAATACTGATTCCCTGCAATTTAATTGAAATACTTGACTTTTAATATAAATATCCATGATGCACGCACTTATGCCATTTACCCAAACTGCATTTAAACATGCTGTATAATAAAAGCAGGAGCTTTATTCCATAGATTTGTTCATAATATAGGCCTACTATGCCGATATTCGTATTGTACCCTTATGAAGTGTTTCGATTTAAGTATGTTTCAAGCGAAATATCTAATTACGCTTATTAAATATTTAAAATTACACATCATAATTTGCTGAATTTGGGTGAAAATGACATTGCCTTATGGCGAGGAACCGGTCCTTAAATTCTTACTGATATTGATTCATTGATTGAAAAAAGACTGATATGAAAAACACGTGTATATACATACATGTGTACATGTATAGGCCTATGTTATATATATATATATATATATATATATATATATACAATTTTATTCCATAAAAGGTGTTAGAGAACAGACACATTTAAACCAAGAATTGGCTTTTTCTTTCAGTGGTCATGTGACCGGGGTAATCAATATCAGTGCAGAAATCATTTAGCCATTTCGTGCAATCAATATGCCAACAATGGATAGGCATCGATAAGCCTCCGCCTCAGATGCTGCCTTGGAGATTATATTTATCTGACCTATATTGTCTGCCATATCAGAAGCTGACGCGGAAACTGCGTGATAAATTAGAACAAGAGAAGAAATTGCTCGCTGAAGTTTCAATAAGTGTAAATCTCTATTTTTTGTGTATATCGAACTCATGTTTCAATATTGATTTTCAGAATGGAGTAAAAAAGCAAACCTTGAATAAAAAATTTTAAAAATCAAATAATTAATACATAACTGAAGCAATTAATTAATGAGACTTTAACCTTCAGTTCATGGCCTCACGGCTACATTAGTTACGTTGAGGGGGTTTTACATTTGAATATATTTTCACAAAAGCACAATTATGGACGAATTGGCATAATAGAAAAATCAGTACAAGTCCGTAATTATTCACGGTAGGCATCTGATACGTGAGATGCTGATATCAGGTCTCTTGTAGCATCCTTGACAGCTACGCGGGATTAATGGCGCAGCTCCAGATGTGATCTTTCTAAATTGCTACGAAATCTTATTCTCATTGTCGCATAAATCTAACTACTGCTTTGTATTAGAAATTTCTTTTTTAAAATCTAATATTACACAATAGTGAAGATTTAGTTTTAGTTTTTCACGAAATTAAGATGTCAGGAAAATGTTTTACTGAATATATAGGTACAAGTTGCTACTGTCTGTATCAAAGTCGAATACAAGTTACAATTTTTATTTATTCGGATATTTCTATATCAAACATCTAATAACTAGAGATATCTATAGTACAACACAATAGTTAAAACATGTATATATCAAGAAATATAAATTACATAGGCGACATAAACAGCCTATATCAAAGTTAATTCAATAGATTATAGCTTTGGATGTTATCATATATGACATAAAATAGTCATGACTCTATGCAGTGCTTAGAGTTGAATCATAGAAATCATTGAAGCTGTTTGATAGTCAATAGTTTTGAATCCCAAGAGAGACAAATAGGGAGCAAATGCTGATGTGAAAATACATGTGCACGTAAAATAAGTACATGTAGAATCTGTACCAGGATGCTTACGTCAAGAGATAAATAATTTAAATAGGTGTTCCTAAAACAATTGCTGCCGTATTGGATTATAATTTCATGATTGCATATTGAACTGAAGAAGACAACGGGAAATAATCTTAGAAGCCATATTTTCTCCCAAGCTATTGGCTAAATAAGGTGTGAATTAGGCATTGCCTTTTGCAATACTGATCAAATAATCTATTCATTTATTTCATCACAATCTGACAACCGAAGATAGAAATTATGTTGCAAAGGGATTAAGATAAAAATGATCTGTGGAGTACTCTTGGCTCTTTATGAAGCTTGAGAGCAAACTTTGAGTCAGAATGTGTAGCGTGGACCTTGCAATTTTCAGAGCATTAGAGACAGAGAGAGAGAGAGAGAGAGAGAGAGAGAGAAATGGAGAGAAGAGAGAGAGAGAAAGGGGTTACATAATACTCCATGATTAACATTTAGATTATATTTATGAGTCAATTATTAAAAATATTAGTTAATTAATAATTACAAGTAAATAAATAATAAATTAATACTATTATTTGCAATTGTGAACTACCATTTGAGTCTTTATCCAGGTTGTGACAGGAAGTCAAGCTGGCAACACGCATCGTCACTTGCTGTCCACTGAAAGCTGTTTTATGTCGCTTAATGAACATTTGACATGACGACGATTAGGAAAAAGGCTTTATGACAGGCCAGCCATTCACTGAAGATCTATTGCTCGTGCTAATTCTCTTATAAATGAAAGCAAATCTGAAGCAAATAAAACAACTGAAGTTCTAGCACTAACTTCTGCTTCAACTGCTTCAGTGTTGCTACAGGTAGTTGTTATCGTGTAGCGTGAGAGTTCTAGAATCAATGGACGAAAGTTCAATGACCTATAGAGGCGCAGACAGTTTTGCAGCCTTTTGCAAAAACAAATCTTTTTACTTAGAAAAGACATAGGCACAGTGATGCGAACTAATCTAGCTGTAGAGATTGATAAAAAAGAAGTCCAATAAGAGTGGTGAAATAGTAGAAACTGTAATTTAGAATGCTAGTAGTTGGGAAAACTAGTTGTTACCGACAAAAAATTATTTAATTTGAGTCACATACTTGAATTGTTACTGATCAGCTGTTTTCGTGAAAAATATACGCTTTCATTTGTTTTTCTTATCCATTCTCGTTTCAAAAATAATTGAAAATGGAAAAGAAAAGCTGTGAATGATTATACTGTATGTAGCTACTAACTCAGATATGGAATATAGCTTCATAAGTTTTTTATATATTAAATAGGATATAATTTTCTTAAAGTTTCAGCATGAAGCATAGCCTATACTGACTTATCTGGGTTTAGCAGAGACTTTGTAATAGGATAGAATTTCTTCTGTCGTTTTTTCATTCATTTGACGACGCTTCTAATTAAGAAGAGAAAAATATAAAGATGTAAAATCTAATTTACAGTTACAATGGAATGAAGTATGTAAAATATTTATACTCGTTGCTTTTTATTTTATCCAAACTCGTGCTTGAAAGCTCTTTTAATGCACGAGAGTGCTTTTTTACTTATTTAAGAACGTTTTTTACGTACTGTACATAATTTATACGAAGTTAGTTAAGTATGTTACGCACAACTGTTCTTTATAGGAATTTGAAGCAGAGAATTCCGCTTCAGGCTATAAAGTATAAAAGCTACAAAATAATATCGGAAGCTCAAGATTCTACTGCATTTTCTTAATTTATTATCCATTTTAATAACGCTGCAAATGTCTTACAGGTTTTAATCTACTCTGGTTGATATTTTAAGTGTTACATTTTTTCAATATACATGTAATTTAATTTCTTTCGACCTAACAAACAGTTTGCAGCAATGCTGGCAGAAGTGGCATCTGTTAACAACATACTACCTTGAAGTTAATTTTTGAACACGGTCACCGCGTGCTTAAGCCTGTCAATATTACATTGATGCATTATCACCTACGCCCATTTAATCAGTCTTTTAAATCCCCTTTCATTCTCTAGATAATCCGTCTACTAATCCTCTATTAGCTATTTCGCATGCTCCAGAAATCTATTACATTAATAAGCAGCAGCTGCTGCTTCACTAAAGTAGACAAAAGTAGGAAGTATTGCTTTGGTTTATTTGAACGTCTTTTAGTGAAAGTGCATTCATAAAAGTATATTAATAAAAGTCATTTATTATAAGTGCAAAATTAAGTTACTAATCATTTGCATTTAGACTGTTTGCGTTAGCTTCAATGTAAAACTTAGCCTATGGTATATAAAATTTAAGTTTAATATCTACCTCTCTAAAACCAGGATTCCGCCAAAATCAGTTCGATTGACGTCCCTGATATTGACTTATGTTGAGGAACCGGACGTTGAATCCTTACTGATTCATTGATTGATTGTTTGATAGATTAAGATTCGAAACGATGGCCTCCTTTATCTAGCACGAGTGTTGTCGTTTTGCCTATTCACCAGTACAATAAAATAACAGGGATTTTACATTGAGCTCATTTATGTTAATACAATAATAATTGCTTGCTTTCACATTGAGTTGATGTGCGCCGTCACTATCGAAACAAGATAAGTTCACTGCCACTGCATCTATAAGTGCAAGATGTTCGCAATGTTAACCATTTAGAAGGAACTGTGGAGTTTTATTTTAGGAAATTTTAATGATTGCATCAAGGCACCAGAGTAACAGTAAATTTCTTTACTAAAATATAATAATAATAATAGAGGTTCATCGGTCGTTTCCTCATGCAAGGATGATGTCATAGACGTCCCTCATCATATGTTGCTACAAATCGATTTACCCAAACGATTATTAATTGAATTTCCTGTGAGGCTGAAATCACGTAAAATTTAGAAGAAAGTAGATATTTAGAAAAAGTCTGAGAGAGGGAGAGAGAGAGAGAGAAAGAAGAGAAGACAGGAAAGAGAGAGTGAGGAGTGAGAGAGAATGCGAAGAGAAACTATGTTTATTTTAGTTTCAACAGTAAAGAGAACATTCAGTAACACACACACACACACACACACACACTGATTGGTCAATAAAGGTATCCTATCTAGTTGACCACATAGTGCAATACAAGCATATGGCTAACCAAGATTTGAATGGTTAGAAGTCATCGTTTGAATCTATGGTGATTCCGATGACAACAGCAGTAAAGAAAGCTGCTCTAATATTGTGTGGCATCGTCACACTTAAATCTATTCCTGCTTCAGTTCCATTAGTGGGTGCGATAAAATTTAATGTCTGTCGTATTTTACAGAATAACTTTAAGCTGCACAATTTAGGATTAAATCTTAACAAATATTTGTAATAACACACACATTATTGTGAAACACTCAACTACGTTGATATCTATCACTTTTTATGCCACAGGTTAAATCCTTCAGATAATATATTCAGATTTCCGTGTAATCAGCCCAGTGAAGGTCCTAGATTTTACTCTCAGATCAGTGCAGCTGGGATTTGAACCCACGAGAGTTCAATTCACTACGCTAATCACTATTGAGACATTCTAAATAATAATAACTTATAATAATAATAGTAGTATATGATTTCACCTACATTTTGAAGTTTGTTACGTTTTGATTTTTAAAAATTATGTTAAACCTTTAGCATGAGTGAAAATTAAAGTTATAGTATCCTTTTATAAATAACATCATTATCATCCTCCCTTGAATCACAGATTAGCTAGGATCTGGAACTTCTCATAAATAGTAATAAATATAATTTTAAAGACTGCTTTTTGGTGAGCGCCTAGGCTCCAGAAATTGCTACAAAAATTTAACCGAATGGAAAAGTCTCAAATAGGGGATTAGCTAGTGGCGTGGTGTAGGACAGAGAGGATTTGAGACAGTCTATTTGTATCCCGACCCTGGTTAAACTGGGAATCAAGGGAAGATGATGATGATGATGATGATTTAAAGCCTGCTTTTTACTATAGTGTTACAATCATAGACGACCTGTCTGATTTTTGAACATGTGGTGTATTGCTTATCAGCTAATGAAGTTAAGTTACATGTACATGTAGTTCTTCTAGCAGGTACATGTGTTATTTGCTAAATTAATTACTGTATCATTTAATGTGTAATATATATTATATATATATATATATATATATATATACATATATATATATATACAAGTATATGTACATGTATGTCAACATATTTTAAAATAAAAGTCACCTTGAACAAGCCAGTCCGGGGGATAAAGAATGAATCAATCGCACATTTGAAGAGTCTTAGGAGACGATGAACAAGAACATGGGAAGGCAAAGGAAAGTCAACTCGAAACCTTATTTGTTCAAGCTATGTGCTACGCTAAGATGTGGATAATGCACAGTCTTTTGTAAAATGAGTTTTCTGGTTGATCATTGTAGTGCTCTTTATGGGGAACGAAAGAACAGTTCGAGTAAGACTGTATGCATTGAAACTGCTAACTAGCAATATAAAGAGAGAGAGAGAGAGAGAGAGAGATAACAATCCAGTCACTCTGTAATACTGACACAGTAGTATAATCTATTCCCAAAATAAATAACATAATTAAGCATAAACATGGACGACTTATGAAGACTTAGAAAAGGGTGGAAAATATTATAAATAGGATGGCGAGTCAGATATGAAATATATTGATGAGATTTGCTCGGAAATTTATTGTTTACCAACCTCTCGACCCAACTTGTAATACCAGAGATTTCTTGTTGCCGCTTTTAAAAATGCGTTTATCATCTCTTCATTGCTGACCGCCTTGCCGACCTAAGATTCTACATTTGCTGCTCGGATCTTCCCTCGCTGGATCTTCTGGAAGCTAAATCCGGAAGTGAAGGATTTCTAGGTGTCAATCTTCCATTGAAGTATTGTTTCTAAAACGTAGATTTTAAGAATAATGTAAGATTTTTGAAAAAATGAATGAAGAACTTATGCATGTAATGTAACGATTAAATATAACCGAAAAAAGATATTTTTTAAGAATGTAGAATCTAATGTGAATATAATACGAATATGACTGATGCTGCTATATAGGCTTTGGGAAATCTATAAAATTAAATCTAGTTGTTCGAATCACAAAATTAACGCTACATCAATCAAAAACTCCATGTTATAGTATCTCAGTCGGATTTCTCGCATAACAAATATACAAGACGAATGGCGTATTCTAAAAATTCTTAGACACAGAAAATATTTCAAATAAAATAAATAAAAGTTTATTGGCTACTCTGAATTTTAAAAAGTATACGTATAATAATTATAGCCACTGTCACTTCAAGAAATAAGAATATACTTTACCTTGCTAGCTTTTCCAAAAATTAAGTTCTAATTTAAGGTATAGTTATAGGTTTTTCTTAAAATGTCAAAAAACGCATAATTGCAAATTCTAAATCAATACATGCGTAGTCTAGAATTGCATACATCTGAACAACGTAAAAAATTGTCATTTAATCGTATGAAGAGCAGCATAACGCGTTGACGCGTACAATTATTGCTTGTATTTTGAAATCTTTATCTTGAAAAATTTGCAGATTTAAATCAAGAGTCAAGTTCTGCGCTCTTTTTTAGTATTGCAGCTTATTGATGCAGTGACGCCCTGCAATAATTGTAAAGGGGACGTGATTTAGAGCAGTTGGATAACCTGCGCGTTAATAAACGAAGTTAAGCTATGTTAAGCCTGGTTAGTAAGTAAATGGGTGATGATCTTGTAAGAGCGAATATTGACAGCTTTGAATGAAAACCCAAAGTCAATAGTGCACCGGTTAAAATTGTATAGTACATTCATTAACTTAGGACTTGCTCAGTCGAAATATTTCACTTCACAAACATTAATATTTCGACAGAATAGAACCTACCAGGTGACCGAATTCCATAAAAATAATCCTGGTCATACTCGTTTCAATATGAACGGATTGAACGAGTTCGATATACTTTACAAAGTAGGCCTAATTGTAATTCTTGATATACTGATTTCTACACTTCGAGATCTACCGTAGAATTCTACTTCTAGGTTACTTGATTCGTAATTTATTAATCTAGAGCTTCGGTGGCATTTGACAAAGGGTGACTCTCTATAAATATATCCCAGTGAATGATTGATTGATTGATTGCTGTCTTCGAGATGCTAATGATTTTTCTGCGAGAGTTCTCTTTCTTCTGATCTTGTACAACCAGGTTCTCCCATTTGTCCCCCTGAAATGTGCGAATCAAACTGCCATTCACTACAAGGCAACGAAGTAGGCAGACTAATAGAATTGTTTATAATTGCATAGTGAAATGTCAGGATAAAATTAAGTTAGTGGTATGGCGGCTCTTCAAAACATCGTCGGTTCGAAATTTGACTACATTACTGCGCCTTAAAAACTTTTAATGTTTTAGCAGTGCAATAATGTAGTTGATCATTTCTTTACGTACACGGGTAGTTTTTTCATAAAACATGTCATGTCATGTGATCATCCTGGGGCTGGTTACAATCAAGATTTCTCTACTATATTGAGTCAAAAAACTCAATTCTTTGTCATTTCCTCGATGTTCATTCTTTTTCGTCCTACTGTTCTCCCATAAATGCTATTTCCAGTAAACCTATTATGGTCATCTTCGAGTTAGTGGCTGGAGCCAGTGGCGATGTCGGTATGTTATTCGACCGCGGATCAGTATGTGGTGGGTTCAAATCCTGGGCTCTCCCGTCACTGACATCGCTTTCGAGTGAGGAAACTGGCGTTAACGTTAGCTTTAGCTTTTTTTCAGTTTCTCCATCTCCTTTTAGGTCTTCCTACTGCTCTTTTGCCGTCTTCTTTGGAGTTACTACTCCACCGCGGATCAGTATGTGCGGGGTTCAAATCCTGGGCTCGCCCGTCACTGACATCGCTTTAGAGTGAGGAAACTGACGTTAACCTTAGCTTTACCAGCTTTTAGTTAAATTAATACAACATAAAAAAATCATAGGTGTTATAATGTCGATGATTCCAACAATGTACGTGTACACACATGTATGCGAATCTAGCAATGTCAGTCGTCAAACATGGCTGAGAGGAGCAGTCAAGTGTATGGCAAGATTTAGTGATATTTTAGAAGCGGTCCGCTTCTTTCCTTCATTACAGGATTTGATTTCTCGCGGCTTCAAAGAACACATGAGAGAGATGGAGAGGGTTGTTTGCATTGAAAATAGCAGACATTTCCTCTGCAAATAAAACTCTATAGTAAAATGTGGGTTGAACAAGTGTAATGAATACCACTGGATATTCAACTTTTACACTTCTAATTCATATGAAGCCATTTTATGTCGTATGTCGTTAATTTCCTAGATTTATTTCAATCTACTGGTGACATGAGACAAATAGCTGTGGAATGTTTGACATATATATATATATATATATATATATATATACATACATGTATATATATAATATTATATACATTATATATATATAGAGTATCTATACACACTGTGTATACATATACATAGAATTATATATATATATATATATATATATATATATATATATATACATGTATATATATCCCTTAGTGCACTGCCTACTGGCAGGTTCATGGTACATAACGCCTCCACTCATCTCTGTCTTCCGCCTTCATATATATATATATATATATATATATATATATATACATACATGTACATATATATATATATATACATACATGTACATATATATATATATATATAATATACATTCATAGAAATATATTCAAGGATTAGCATTTAATATAATATGGTTGAATTTTCTTTAGTACCTCCTATACAACTTCACTTTACGAACCTTTTCACTATTTATATTGCAAAAACCTATTCTGTATATCATGCCTAAAATAATTTATTACAATGGATTTCCGTTAGACCACCTAAGCATTTGCTTTCAGATCTTCTTGTTAGGACTTAGAAGTGGATTTTTTAAATTAATCTTACAAAATGTGAGGCTAAAATTAGCGGTAGGATTGCGCAATCAAAACGGGTCTTCGATAATAGGGAAGAACTTTTAGCAGTAAAATCTCTTTATATCAATTTTTAATAGAAGTGTTTTTATCAGTTACCATTCTTTAATCGAAGTATGGATATGCAATATGAAACAAAATGTCTCTAGCAATTTTTGTGGTAGCTCTCTAGTGTAATATTGCTTAGTTATCGCATTTGTGTTTTGTAGTCTGCACTGCTTCGTTCGTTGTAAGACACTTGCCATATTTGTTTAGCTGTCTAATTGACGAATAAAGATCTACATATACAGAACAATCCAATTAATAGAAATGACAAATGATCTCGTTAAAATTGCAGTATATAGCCTATAAGTATTAAATCAATAAATTAGATACGGAGTTCAAATTCTGAGTTTGTCACTACAGATGCCCTCTCAGTCAAAACGTCGAAAACTGGCGCTAACACCGACTTCTAGTCTGTTGGATTTTTATTCTGGCTCTAATTATTATAGAATTTGTCTTCCAATAGACTCAGCCTGTCTCACGAGTCTGCTCAATTTATTTCAAGAGCTCTTATTCTTCCCTCCTGCAGAGTTAACATTACCGATATGTTGATTTTTGTCGAATGCAAGTGTTAACACAAGCTTTGGTCATAGTAACGTTGAATCAATCGATCCGCGCATGTAAAGTAATCAGAGGTTATATCAATGTTGTTGAAGCACTGAGCGCAAGAGTGCAAGTCGTGCAGTTTACATTTAGACCAAAAAGTAAACCTCCATTCCAGTAATACTCTTCCTCGAACTGACTTCCCGGAGTTAGGCTTACACCGGTTTGGACCGATACTCTGCTCATCGGATTGCATTTACTACCATAGTGCTGAATGTTGGACGGCAGTAGCACTCTAATTCTGTTGGTATTAATAAGATAAGGGAGCAGGCACTGGTGTATAGATTAGTTAAGCATTTTCTCTTTTCAGCGTTCTGACCTCTTGAGATTAGACCAACCCTAAACAGCATGAGCTGCTAAAGGCGACTAAGCAGGACGTTTGAGAGGCAATTTTGGAAACTACATGAGAAGCCATACAGCAAACTGCTATTATAGCCTTGGACCTACTGTTTGATATAAAACTAAGGGTTTAAATTTTTCTTAGTCGCATTTCTAATGGCGAGATGTATTGTGACAATTTTATGCATCACTGGTTTGTACGAATGCTATTGACTAATGCAATGTGAACTTCTATGTGCTTCTGTAACTCGACACTATTTGTGCCACATATGTATACGCCACTATTGTGTGCCATTACAATGTGCCACTACTGTGTGCCACTACTATATGCCACTACTATGTGCCACTACTATGTGCCACTACTATAAGCCACTACAGTGCCATTAATATGTTCCATCATTATGTGCCACTAATGTGTGCCACTACTATATGCTACTATTATATGCCACTACTATGTGCCACTGCTATGTGCCATTACTATGTGCCACTACTATGTGCCGCTACTATATGCTACTATTATATGCCACTACTATGTGCCACTACCATGTGCCATTACTTTGTGCCACTACTATGGGCCGCTACTATATGCTACTATTATATGCCGCTACTATGTGCCACTACTATATGTCGCTGTTATATGCTCTGTGGGCTAGTATTATTATTGTAATATCGCTGATGACCACATGGCGTTATTGATGGTGAGCCGTTTCACCTTGACACAGATGAAGCCTGGAGTTGACTTTACGGATCTGGATTCCCAGGATGCGGAAAATTTGAAAATATCGTTTATTCTCATACTATCACCTATGCGCTACAGTAGAACAATGTTACATTTTTGACTGGACAAAGTTGACATATTTTTGTCAGAGAAGTATATTAATTAATATCCGTTATATGCAGCACAGTAGGTTACTGTCAGTTGTTCATACCAATTTACACCGTAGTGTGGTTTATACGAATTGCCAAAGTCTGCTATTGCTGGGAATCATGATAATTATGACCAAAAGTCATTTTGAGAATGATCTTACTTCAGTATCGACTAAGACCCATCATTTTAGGCGCAGGAAGTAATGCCCAGCTATAAGCAATTTGATTTAATATCCTAACGAGGACTATTAGTACGAATTATTATAATGCATTACAATGGACCATATGGCCTATTGTGTCATTACAGCAATGTAATAAGCGCAAAGAAAAATTAAGTTAGAATTGTAGCGGCTCAAATGTAGCTCGATTGTCTCAAAGATGAAATATTAAATTTAAGAGAGATTGATAACGGCAAACAGGAATTAATATAAAGGTTAAGAGGTAATCAAATACAGATGCAAATGACGCCTCAATAACAAAAGCCAGAAAATTTCAGCCTTTTTAAGTCGCTGCAATGCTACTGGTAAAACTAACCAATTTAGATTCACACAAAATGCGAATTTAATAATCATGGAGTTCCGAGGAACACAGCGGCGAAGCAATGTGTTTTTGTAAATCACTAATTGTAACCCTGGGAATAAATACGCGCTCAGTGGAACATTACCAAAGCTTCAGTAAATATACAATGTTTAAATCCACTGCGTAAGCTAGGCAAATATTCCTCTATAATCTCCCGGTATCTATTGAAATGATTAAAAACTAGATTGCTGTCTTCATGCCATATTTAGTGCTAAACAGATAATCTTACAGTATTGGACAAAACTTATTCGTGATGAGTTTCGCTATAAGAATATACGGCGGGATTTAGCGCACTTGATTTAGTTGCGTGTCAATTATTGAAGTTAAGCTACATCGACCTTGGTTAGTACTTTGTGGGTGACCATCTTGGAAGACCGAGTGTTGACAGCTTAGGAAAGAAAAAATCCCAGGGTGATGGAAGATTATTCTTAAATCCGCGCCGGCTTGCAATTGATGCGCCATAAAATGGCAACGATTACTAATAACCATGGAGAGGAAGGAGGAAATGGGCCTTAAACAAGGTTCTGTGCTTCCTGACCCAGTGTGCCGTTATGTTATATCTACTATATTTATACTAATGCTTTAAACATTGCCAAACCATTAAGGTTCATTCTGCATTTACTTTTGCTGCTGCATACTTAATCCTGTGAATGTCTAAGATTAGCTCTCTGGTAGGTTGTCTCGTCCTGGAATCGAATACTTATTGCCCATCAGGACCGGACATTAAAATTTCATTGCTTAGGCCTAACCAAATCCCGTTTACGCTAGGCTACTCGGACTCAGATATCTTCTGGTTGTGCATTTACGAATTCTTCTTTGTAACAACCCATCTGGGAGATCCTCTAAATTACCGGAATTATTTTAGAGGAATCACGAATATTTGTAGTGATGTGTGTTGTGGGAATGTCCCTGGCATCATCCTTGAATGAGCAAACAGGCGTTAAATTTTTATTATTATTAATCTATACTCAATTTTCTTGGCATTTTCTTGTTCTATTTCACCTTTACTCTTATTAAATTTTACCATTAAAACAGAATTTTGCAAAAGTAAACATCCTCAAAGATTCGCAAAACATAATGTCGCTGATTTGTTAGTTCAAACATAAGCAGTAGTTTTATTATATTTCAAAAATTATTTTAGAATTCGTCGGTTTCTATATTAGGAAAAAACACTGGAGTTCCAGTACAACTTCAAGATTTTCCTTTTGTAGATTAGGCTCTCAATTATAAAGTCACTTCGCTGAGATAAAGTGACAATCCTCATATAGACAAAGTGTGATATACATGTAGAATATATCATCATCGTCATCATCATCTTCCCTAGAATCCATGTATAAAAGATATCCCAGCATAATGATATAGAATATACATGTATATAAAATATACATCTATATACAGTATATTTGCGAATATATAAGTATACATGTATATTATATATATATATATATATATATATATATATATATATATATATAATATATATATATATATATAATAGACTATAGAATACAGAGTGATAATCCTTCCGCTTTTTATAACTTCATTGATTGTGATTCAGTCTCTTATATGGCCATATAAGCTTACCTGCATCTGCTGCGGAATCGGTTTCTCGTTTGAAGTGCTACAACAGTCTATTCTTTGATTATATTATTTTCTGATCATTATATTAAATGCTCTACTTTGTTTCTCGTTTGAAGTGCTACAACAGTCTATTCTTTGATTATATTATGTTCTGATCATTATATTAAATGCTCTACTTTGTTGTAATTAAGCGCTGTAAAAAATATGCTTTGATAACTTTCTGTTGCGCTTTGCTAAATGTCAAATCGTAAGTATGTTCTTACTGTTCATTATGCGTCTCTTAGGAACTGCTGTACATAGACTAACAAATAGTCCTACTATATAGCTTATACTTGTACTAGTCCTTCTATATATCTTATGCTTGTATCAGTCCTTCCATACAGCTTCTGCTTGTATCAGTCTTACCATAGAGTTTATGCATGTATCAGTTGTACCATAGAGCTTATGCTTGTATCAGTTGTACCATATAGCTTATGCTTTTATCAGTCTTACCATAGAGCTTATGCTTTTATCAGTCCTACAATCTTACGAGTTTTGTTTTGTATATATAATATTGTGAAATGTAAAATTATTTAATACACTTCGAAACTCAGTAGGCCTATATTAAGGAATCAATTACTAGACTAAAATGTTGCCTTTCCTTCCATACAAGGTATTTCCAGATACTTCTATGTATACAAGGTCATTCCAGATACAAAAACGATCTTTTAGATACATGCAAGGTGTTTCCAGAAATATTGCTAAAAACTGACCAAACAGCTAACAGCTAAGAGCAACTGAATTAACAGCTAACAGCGGAGTACAACTGAATTAACAGCTAACAGCTAGTAACTGAGTACAACTGAACTTGCACAATGTAAAACGAATACATGTAGGCTATAAATGCACGCTTTTTCTTCTGTTAAACAGCAGGCATAAGGTGCATATTCCTACGCATTGCACCTTGTCTACTCTCAGGCACTGTAACAACTACAACTCTACAGGCCAACAAGTTGTTCGTGTTGCAAACGCTTTCCTCTACCGCACCTAAGTGTAGTTTCTATCAAATAAATGAATATAGTTTCTCTAGTGTTCTGCAGAGTAGCAGGTCGAAGGTAGGCCTACATATTCATACTCAGAGTCTGTTTTATTCTCCATAGAGAGCACTCCGTTGATCAACAAGTTAATCCCTTCACAAAAGGCCGTACCATATCCATACATTATGTAGATTCTAGAGTGGGGATAATAAGGCTTCTGAGATAATTTCCGGTTGCCTTCTCCAGTTCATGCACATTAGCTTCTTACGACAAGTGCAGCCAATGTTTAGTATATTCTTCAGCATCACGAACACCACATGGGGAACACCACATGGGGAACACCACATGGGGAACACCACATGGGGAACACCACATGGGGAACACCACATGGAGAACACCACATGGGGAACACCACATGGGGAACACCACATGGGGAAAGCAGTTCAACATGAATATATGTGTATTTGTACACACCACTAATAATGCTCAGATCACAACTAACAATAATTAGGAAGTGTATCATTAATTTTGAATTAATTACAACACCGAGTCTTCCTCAGTAATTCATATTCATATTTCTTCATTCATTCATTCATTCGTTCATTCATTCATTCATTCATAATTCATAATTCAAACAAAAAAGCGAATACAAAATCCGTTTAGGTAGGTTTGCAACAAAAGACTGCCAGCTTCCTGATTTTAATTGCTTTCCACATAATGGTTTTCCGCCGCAGAAGAGGCTGTGAAGACCCTTGAGACTCTGCATGCAGCAGCGACATCCATGTCACAGGTATAGTTGAAGAAATTCACCGGCAACAATTCAAAACGAAGCCAATTAGACGACAAATATTCTTACAGCGGTATTAGAATGATGTTAACATCTGTTTTGCTCGTATTTAAAAGTGTTATCAATTGCTTCCACTTTCAGCTAATTAGACTGATATTGCTGCGACATGAACACAATAAAAGATTTATTTATGACACCTTTACATTTGACCTCCTTTTGCGAATAATAACTATAATATACTTGGCAGGAGTCAGTGGCGATGTAGGTAAGATGCTCGACCGCGGATCAATTTGTGCGGCGTAAAAATCCTGGGCTCGTTCGTCACTGATATCGATATCGAGTGAGGAAACTGACGTTAAGGCTAGCTTTAGCTTTAGCTTTTTTTACATGTAAGGCACATAAAGTTGCACTAAGCAGTGTAGATTCAATGTGCATCTCTGCTCGAATTGCATTGTTTCGCCATAATCGCCATTGCCGCCTGTGGTCATATTAAATGTACACAATTCTAAAAATGATTTTATTGACTATAAAGCAAGAAAAATTTAGCCGGATTTGCTGTAGGCGTTTTACTTGCCCGCACTAATACAATTTCAAGTCTTTCCATCTCAAATAACGCGTATTTGTTTGACCTACAAGGCTTTATCTTGTCATAACATGGATAACTCTAAATAAACAGTTTCGTTGTAAGTTTTCGTGATCCTATGCGTATGTCGATATTTACGGACTATGCTGTCTTATTGGTTGTTACCTACAGACATGCGTAGATCTGCAGAAGATATGCACGCTCAAATGACGATGAGGATTTAAGGGGAAAACTAAATGCAAAGATATTTTTCTCAGAATCTTGGGATGTGAATTCAAACCGCAAGTCAGTCAATTTTTAATAAACACGGGGGTATCAGTTCTTAATTCTCAATCTTACTGAGAAACGTACTACACAGCCTACAGACAGCTATCAAGAGGAAATATTTGGTTATGCAAAACTTAAAAGTAAAGCTGTAAAGCCTATGTTAACATCAGTTTCTTCTCTCGAATGCGATATCAATAACGGGCGAGTCAAAGATTTGAACCCATACATCCTGATCCGCGATTGGATATCTTACTGACATCCACTGGCCAGTTATAAAGACTAAAAGTATTTGAAAAGCAAATTTATATACATGTGCACATTGTCATATATGAAATCAAAAAAAGAAACGCATAGAGTTCCAGAGTCAATTTTCCAACTTAACAATTCAGGGTTGAAGTTTTTCGTATATCATTATCTTAATGCATTTGTTCTGAAGCAAGATATGCAATTTAAAGAAGGAATAGAATTACAGCACGAGCTGGTTTCTAGAAGGATCGTAATTTGTTTCTTGTCGAGCAAGCGAGCCCTTACCATTTAAACGACTCTCGTCTAACGAACCAATTCAACTTGACTTTTCCATCCTATCCATCTTACCATAGATCAAACGACTTCGATTATCCTTCTCTTATTCCGCTCATTTTTTCCTTCATTTATTTTCTTGATTCTTTCTTAATTCTTTCCTTTTTATCGTTATATACATGTTCAGTGCATCTGTGTTATAGCTACTGCGTAATACATTAATTACTTACAGCGGTAGGCATGTAAGCAAGTAAGCCTCCTTAATTGAAGAAGACTTTGTTAAGGAAGTCAATGGGAAATCACCTGAAATCACATTTGCAGCACGCTAAAGCTACGTTAATCATTTATAAAAAAATGATCGTCTTTTACATAGATTGAACGTTTTAATCTAAGGAGAGTTCTGAGAGAGCTTGAAAGAAGACAGTGAGGCAGTATATTAAAATGTTCTGAACAGATCGGAGAGAGGGGGGGGGGAGAGAGACAGAGAGAAAGAGATAAAGAGAAAGATTGTGTCTGTCGTTCACTCTCACTTGAATTTAAACTTTCATTACTCTTTGCAAAGCAAAGCTAATGTTAACGTCAGTTTCCTCACTCGAAAGCTATGTCAGTGACGGTAGAGCCCAGGATTTGAAGCCTGCACATACCGATCCGAGGTCGAATATCTAGCAGATACGTTGATACTTTGTATCAATGTATCTGTCCGTAAATATGCCCGCTGCAACTGCGATTCAAAATTCACTTTCTGAAACTGTCGTAGTGAAATCTGAAGTAGGAGAGGTTGCTTTAAAGTAGAAACTCGCCCGAAGATTTCATACTGTCATACTGTCCATTTTTCTCTCTCTCTATCTTTCTCTCTCTCTCTCTTTCTCTCTCTCTCTCTTACTGCCTCTCTCTTTGTTTCTCTACCTACTTCTGTCTCTCAAATTACTTATAAATTACGTTATCCACGTCACTCTCCTCCTGTCTTGTTCTCTATCTTACTCTCCTACAGTCTTCTTGTCTATCTCACTCTTCTACTGTCTTGTTGTCTATCTCACTCTTCTACTGTCTTGTTGTCTTTCTCACTCTTCTACTGTCTTGTTGTCTATCTCACTCTCCTACTGTTTTGTTGTCTATCTCACTCTCCTACTGTCTTGTTGTCTATCTCACTCTTCTACTGTCTTGTTGTCTATCTCACTCTTCTACTGTCTTGTTGTCTATCTCACTCTTCTACTGTCTTGTTGTCTATCTCACTCTCCTACTGTTAAGGCGCCTATATAATTATCAAATGTTGTGTAGTCATAATTAAAATGTTTAAAAATGTCATAATTAAAATTGAAATGTTAACTAATCATAACAAATATATTGCCTACCTCACTCTCTCACTAGTCATAATAAATGTGTTACCTACCTCACTCTCTCACTAGTCATAATAAATGTGTTACCTACCTCACTTTCTCACTAAGAAAGACAAATATGTTACCTATCTCACTTTCTCACTAATCGAGACAAATGTGCTACCTACCTCACACACTAATAAATCATGACTAATGACTACTACCCACCTCATTCTCTCACAAATCAATCAATAAATCAATCTATTATAAGTATATTTATAAAGCGCCGCTCTAAGCTAAATGCCACAGTAGACCGGAATGGACAGTGAAGGCTTAGTAATGTGTTGACTACTGTATGAAGCCTATATCATTCTTCAACAGATGCCTAATTTGCACGGGCATTTATTTTAGTATGGTGTTAAATTAATTCAGTAATTCAATTCTTGGCTTCTAAAACATAGAAATGGTTCTTTAAATATAAATAGCAGCACTTCATTCTGGGTTTTCTACAACAGCGGTTTGTAAATGTAAAATTCGTGGGCGATTTTGAAAACATTTTTCAGAAAGCAACGTTATACAATTACTGGAAAAAAGATATTGAGTAGTGCTATGCAAGACTGATTCAGTCGAGCGGAATATACAAGAAAATTAGCAGAACAATTTTATTTAAAGTCTCTACTCTGCAATCTAATTTTTGTAGAACACGGCAAATTATACAGTATATATAAAGTATATACTGTATATACTATATATATATATATATATATATATATATGCATATATATATATATATATATATATATATATATATATATATATATATACCTATACTGCACTAAGTCGATATATAAGCCAAAGACAATTTAAACTACAATTGCCTGTTCGCTAGCATGCCAGTGTTTGAGAGACCGAGCACTGGATTTGAACCACGCTTCCATTGATCCTCTGTTGAACAACATGTCAATAGGCCACTGGCTCAGCCAAAAGGTATATAAGGTACTTTTAATTGCTCAAAGGGATATTTACTATTACAGTACTAATTACAGAAATAATTATAATAACAGTAATTATATAGTAAAAAGGCTGCTATTTAATTTTTAAGTATAGAGGTTTAGTATAGTCTATTGCATTCAAGCATCATGTCAGGAACATATATGCATTATAAACAGGAGTGTATAAAGTTCATACAGGGTAAGTCGGTGTCGGTTTAGAAATAAAACAAATTCAATTATTACTTAGTTACAATTTTGAAGTACCAATAATTTAATGATGTCACTCTATTCCTAGCACTCAAAGCCACAAATAAGTGATTTTAAATTATCTCTTTCTCTCTCTCTCTCTCTCTCTCTCTCTCTCTTAGTGTACTGCCTGCTGGCAGGTTCATGGAATATATAACGCCACCACTCTTCGTTGTCTTCCGCTTTCCTCTTTAAGTTCACATTTTAGTGGGTCTTTAAATGTTCTAACATACCTAATCTGGGCCTGCCATTTTAAATTATATTTTCATATAAATATTCAAAATTTCAGATAAACTTACTACTTTTCCATTCAATAAGTTAATTTTTTATCAGCAACATTCACACTTTGGCTGGGTAGTGTTCCATTTATACAGAAAAATGGTAGCCAACGTACATAATTGAGTTTAATTTCACACGAATAGATTTTTTTATAAAACTAAAACTTGAACTAAAACTCTATTATGAATTTAATCATTTATAATAAATAACATCATTAGTTTGATAGGTTTCGTTAGGCCCTATATGATTCAGTAGTGATATAATTATGTAGTGATATGATAGAATTTCTACATTGATCACACTTAAGGTTGGTTCGCGATTTTTTGAGTTTTTCATGGTTATTTATATTAAAATTGCTGCAAGCAATGTCTCATATCAACTTTCAATTGGAATTCATAAATTTATTATTTTACACATAAATCTAGTTTTTATAACTTGTTCAACTTTAACTCTCATTTTTCTACTCTATCTTTATCTATCGCTAACTCCCACGCCATCTTTTTTCTATCCCACTCGTTTTTTTACAAATCTCTTCATTTAGCAGTCACAATCTTACTCTTCTTAGTTCAGATATATTTCTGTCCGTCGACTTAGCTTTAGTTCCAAAGTGCTCGATGCTGTCATTTTCGACGGTAGAGTTCTAATTTTTGCTGTTGCTGTAGCGCAAAACTGAACATAGTTTTCAGTCATATTCGCTTTCTTTCTCAATCGTTTCGCCCTCATTTTTCTCTTCAACCCTCTCCTTTTCCCTCTCTCTCTCTCTTTCTCTTTCTCTTTTTCTCTTTCTCTCTTTCTTTCTCTCTATCTTTCTCTCTCTCTCTCTCTCTCTCTCCTCTCTCTCTCCTCCCTCTCTCTCTTCTTTCTCCCTCTCCCTCTCTCCCTCTCCCTCTTTCTCTCTATCTTTTTCTCTCTCTCTCTTTCTCTCTCTCTCCCTCTCTCTCTATGTCTCTCTCTCTCTTTCTCTCTCCCTCCCCCTCTCCTCTTTTCTCTCTCTTTCTCTCTTTTTTTCTCTCTCTCTCTTTCTCTCTCTCTTTCTCTGTCCCTCCCTCTCTTTCTCTCTCTCCCTCTCTCTCCCTCTAACTCTCTCTCTCCCTCTCTCTCTCTCTCTCTCCCACTCCTCTCTCTCTCTCTCCCTGTCTCTTTCTCTCTCTCGTTCTTTCTCTCTCACCCTCTCCCCCTCTCTCTCTCACCCTCTCTCTCTCTCTCTCTCTCTCTTTCTCTCGTTCTTCTCTCTCTGTCTATGTCTCTGTCTCTCTCTTTCTCTCTCTCTCTCCCTCTCTCTCTCTCTCTCTCTTTCCCTCTCTCTCCCCTCTCTCTTTCTCCCTCTCTCCCTCTTTCTCTCTCTCTTTCTCTCTCTCTCTTACTCTCTTTCGTTCTCTCTCCCTCTCTCTCTCCCTCCCTCCCTCTCTCCCTCTCTCTCCCTCTCTCTCTCCCTCTCTCTTTCCGACTCTCTCTCTCTCTCTCCCTCTCTCTCACCCTCCCTCTCTCCCTCTCTAACCCTCTCTCTCTCCCTCTCTCTCACCCTCCCTCTATCCCTCTCTCTCCCTCTCTCTCTCCCTCTCTCTCACCCTCCCTCTCTCCCTCTCTCTCGCTCTCCGGATCATCGCTAGGACGACATTAGCTTCACGGATCGATCGATCCAGGCCTCGTGGTGACCGGAGTCCAAGCTGCCCCTAACACAGCGG
Organism: Enchytraeus crypticus; assembly: GCA_905160935.1. Taxonomy (NCBI): domain Eukaryota; kingdom Metazoa; phylum Annelida; class Clitellata; order Enchytraeida; family Enchytraeidae; genus Enchytraeus; species Enchytraeus crypticus. The sequence continues at coordinate 2,303,147 of CAJHZI010000548.1, read as the reverse complement.
AGCCTAGGCTCCTCGTGTATTGAGGGTCGTCACTGCACAGCTTCGAAAAAAGGTTAGATCACCCAAAAATAAGAGGCCTGGTAGAATTATTTTACGGCCAAGCATTCCTAAACAAATAAATTAATTACTTTTAAATCATCCTGGGTTCGCCGGTCATTAATGTCATTTCGAGAGATAAATGTGATGTTATCATGACGATTTAACATTTATATTAGATAAGAAATAATGGTGTGTCATAGCAGATAGCAATGTATAATTAATAGTTTGGATAGCTTTAATAATTATTAATAGTTTTCAATGGATAGTTCTGAGCCGATGGCATATTGACAAGTTGTTCGATAGCAATTTTTAGATGCGGGGTTCAAATCCCGTACTCACCTTGTCACTGACAAGTTATCGAGCGAGCAGCTTATGTTAAACTTGCTTTACCTTTCGCTATATCCCTACAATGTGACGTCTTTCCTTTCACATCAAGAAGGTATAACTACAAAAACTGGGCCTCCCAGAATCATTTCCAAAATATAAATAAGAACTATCGTCCAAAACAATTTAAATTAAGAAAAAAAGTAGGTATTTAAGAAAATAAGACTACTAAAAATTAATTTAAAGTGCAAAAATTAAACTGCAGCAACATATTGCGTTTGTTAAATATTTCAATTACTTGCTAAACCAACTATTTTCAAATATGTTATTTGCATGTTAGTGCGCTAGAAAAGAAATACTTAGTAATTCACTAGTAATAAATCAAAGACCTTAAAAGCCATCAGTTGTTTAAATTTTAAAACAAATATGAAAACTAAACGAAAACATTCTTAATTCAAAACTAATTATAGGGATAATTGCAATGGTTTATTAAAATTCACTCCGTTGATTATTTATTTAATTAATTTAAAAATTAATAAGTAACTATTAAATGACAATTATGGTTTAATATCAAAAATTAAAATTGCCTCTGAGACTTGAGGATATTTTTCTTGGTGATTTAACTCTTCTTTACGGATCCTCCTTTCCCACTCTGCTCTGATTCTTCAAAGAGTCCGGAGTCCCTACTCACTGCGATCATTCTGAGGATGTAGCATCCGTCCTAGTGGCGGATCCAGGGGGCTGCTTCCCCTCATTGAAAAAATGGTCTTCTTGCATCATCTTCGTTGTGAAATAGTTGACAGATGTTTCCTTCATTGAAAAAATGTTCTGATGGCTTCAGTAATTGCAGGATTTCTTTTAGCGAAAGTTGTTGCATACGGTGTGTGCTTGAGACATAAAATAATGTTTAGGACGGATGCTCATTTGCATTTTCTTTAAGTGCTTTATTGACTATCAAACTAGGTAAACCCCCCTCCCCCGGTTCCAGAATTGCAGCTGCTGACGAAGACATATCGCAAATAAAGAAAACACAGTCGGACTCTATCAATAAAACCCTACTTGATATTCTCTTTTCCATGTTCTGTAGACACTGTCTGATTTAGGGAAGGCTAATAATTATATTTAGTCACATGTGAGCATCACACAAATTGTTTTTTAGTCTAATTTGGCTCCTGAAGTTAATATAATTACTACCAGCTATCGATATGATCATTTCTATCTGTGTTTTTCTATGATGTCAATGCATTTGGTGTAGCGTTAATGCTAAAATAATTATCCTCTTTCAGTGTATAATGCACATGCCTTGTAAGTATATGATTATATTATTAAACGTTACGGTGCGAAGTGAATACAATAGCAAACCACAATAACTATAATGCATCAGGTTTTGAAAGAAGGGTTCTCTTTAGATCTGTGCGAAATAGATGAGTTGGTCATTTCAGATCGCCCTAAATTAGATCATCGAATGTTTATAGCATCTCACAGTAATTAGAAATTTTAGAGGAACTAATGCATTTCAAATGGTATTCTATGCAGTGTTTACGCTTTTTTTTTTTTTTTTACATTTGGATGTCCGGATGTTGAATGAATATCTATTTATTGCTATTACCGAAAAGATCTATTGGTTGACCAGTGATACGGGTCCTACACGCGCAGATACTAGAAAGCAGTGATCAGAATGTTAACTCAGGGACGATAGCTCGAGATTTTGACACTGGTAACTGATCAGATCAAATTTTATGTAGTAAAAAATCAGTATACAATAAGTCGAAAACACTATCTTACATTAATGTAGTTTAAAAATCTTAGAGATATTTAAAATAAATTGGAGCACATAATTTACAGGATGTATAAAAAGATGTGTTTGATTTAAGATATTCGTTTTAAAGTTATCAGGTGAATCAGAATTTCTTACAAAATGTGGAGGTTCAGAATTGAGGAAGGAGTCTAATATGTTGAAGCAGGAAATGAAGAAGTCTATTTAAAGTTACGATGAAGCATTGTATTTTAGTTTTTACAAACTAAAGATTAAGATGATCAACTATGTTGATATCTATCTATCACGTTTAATATCACATATTTAAACCCTTAGGCAATTTAGACTATTTCCGTAGGCTATAATCAGGTCAGTGAATGTCGAGAGATTTTACTCTCAGATCAGCGCGGCTGGGATTCGAACCCACTAGGGTTCAAATCACATCGGGATCTGTCATTTAAAATTTCATGACGTTACCCCTACGCTATTTAGACATACATGTAGATAGCCTAACCATGATCTTGCTCAAGTTTTGGTATTGTAAATAAACCCAGCACAAAAGCAGTAGACCTGTTATAGCATTTTGTGTCCCAGTGTGCAGTAGACCATACATGTAGAACCTAACACAAGCTAAATCTACCATGCGTTGTCTTTCACGTTAGCTTCTTCCAGCACTAGAACGTCGTATTCTCAGATGTGGCTCTTCTGAAAAGACATTTTTATTGGAAATATATAATTAAATCATAATTCTGGGTCACATTCAAAAGCTATTTGTCGATATTTTATTGAATTACACTAAACCGAGTGCAAGCAACATTTCTAGTGCATCGCCCATGCTAACATGATTATCTCAGTTGTGCTTCTGTCGTTCACTGCCTCTCTTACAACTCTTTGAAGCTAAATGAAATGTAATGAAGCGAAGAAAATTACAACAAATAATTTAATTTTAACATTTATAAGTCAACATTTTCCGGAAAAGTTCTAGAGAGTTTGAACTCAATTAAATGTTATTTGAACATGTACTTCGATCCGCTTTAGTTATCTTTCTTATTCTCTCGAACTTCTAGTTAATCCTTTAAATGATTGGTTGAGACAGACATTCCGGCTTATTCTGTATATGTGCAGGACCGGATTTCATGTTAGGATCTTACTTGTTAGTACATTTATTTTACAGATTGGTATGAGTGAATTGATCTGTAGTGATGTGTGCTGTGTGAACGTCCCTGACATCACCCATGGATGAGGAAACGGACGTTAAACTTTTTTAAAATTATTATATTATCTTCTTTGCGAAACTCGCATAGAATTAGAGTCAGATGCATGATTTTATTTGCATGTATATGCACAAATACATTGCGGTCCTACTAGAAGCTGGTCCGTCCCCTAGCGGTGTATAAATAGTTTTATGCAGTTTATTGAAACACAGAAAACCTAAATACCTACGCAGGTATTCATTGTGCTTTGTAGCTCAATACCTGATTAATCATTATTGTGTTAAAAACAAACACAATAATGTTTGATTTTAGCAGTCTTGATAAATGGGATATTGAGGTCTCGCACTTAACTGTTCTCTTCTTCTGGATGATCTGTGTGGTCTAAGCGTGTGCTATTGGTGTGTGCATTTGTACTTCATGTTGAATACATGTCCTATTTCTTCTGGAGCCAGTGGCAACGTCGGTAAGATATTCCACCGCGGAACAGTAAGTGCGGGTTCAAATCCTGGGCTCGCCCGTCACTGACATCGATTTCGAATGAGACAAATGACGTTAACATTGGCTTTACCAGCGTTTTTGATGTTGAACACACGTCCTATTCTAATTTGTGAAATGGAACTCAGTATGTCTCAAATAAATGACGACGATGATTTTGATCAGTTTATATTTTTGCAGAGGGATTGTCCGAACGGTCAGCTAACCCGAGACAAGTTTCTGGAAGTCTACTCGAGTTTCTTCCCTCAAGGAAACGCAGACAAATTCTGCGAGCATGTGTTCCGAACTTTTGATTCCGACAATTCCGGAAAGATCGACTTCAAGGAATTCCTCCAGGCCATCAACATTACTTCGTCAGGGCGCCCTGAACAGAAACTCGAGTGGGCTTTCAATATGTACGACGTAAATGGCGACGGAACGATTGAACCTCACGAAATGGCAGAAATAATAGGGGTAAGGATTCGTTATTCTGCATGATTTTCCAATTTCACAATTTAAATGAACTTAGTTTTCAGATGTATATAAATTTAAAATGAATATAAGCCTATATACAGTATATAGAGAATGTACATACATATATGAATGTATACGTAGGCCTATATATATATATATATATATATATAATATATACAGTATGTAGGCCTATATATATAATATATATATACAGTATATACATGTATATATGCACTATATAAGCATTTACATAGGCCTACATATATGCACATGTACATGTATATGTTTTATAAATGTAGGTTATGTTATGAGTGTGTTAAGTTTTATTCACTTTACAACTGTTTTGTGCCGACGATCGAAAAGGCCTACTGAATAATTTAGATAATAATAAATTAAATTAAAATTAAAATTAAATTGTAACTAACATGAACAAATTTGCTGCTTCACATACTGTTCATAGGTTTTTCATATATATAATCTTTACTTTATTTCTGATATATAAAAGAATCTCTAAATAGATACGGTAATCATTAATCACTAAGCAAAATAATAGATAAGCGAGTCTACCTCTTCTGCACTATATGGCTCAAATTTTATTACTCATGTATACAAATAAAATTTAAAATAATAAAAAATCTAAGAAAATTGATGCAGTCTACTCTTCACATACCTGTACAAGATTTCATTTAGTCAATTTTTAGTCAATTCAATTATTTCAATTTTTACCAATCTATCAACCCTCTCGCAGTCTTCGTTCCTCTAGTAAAAACCTTCTCACTGTATCAAACATTAAATCTGTCATGGGCAGACACCTTCATGTTTTCTGCTCTGACAATATAGAACTCTCTGCTACAAAACCTACGATTAACCATATTACAACACTCCTGGGTAAGCTAAAAACTCATCTGTTTCTGCCATAAGTCTAAATTTTGACCCGCTTGCCTTGGATCTTGGACTTACACTGTTTTTATCTTCTTTTCTTGTGGTTTCTGTATACTCAGTCGTCATCGTGTGGTGTTTTGGCGCCTGTTTGTACAGAGTCTGTAAGAGACGTCCCTGACATTGCCTTATGACGAGGAACCGGAAGTTAAATTCTTATTGATTGATTGACTTATAGTCTTACTTTTATTTCTGATGCATGCAAGGATATTTCTTTTTGATATATCCAAGAGCCACATACATAAACATATAAATACATGCGGATATGTGCATGCTGTTTGATATGTAACTGGATAAGTGAGATTACACTGTTTTCTTAGCAAACTAAGATATATTTCAGTAGCACTTAAGGAATATTGTATTAGTGGAATTCTACACAAATTACTGATTGATTGATTAATTGACAAATTTTCGTTGAAAAAACCTATTGATTAATGTGGTAAGACGCCAAAGGAAGTAAAGTCACTTTACACAGTCATTAACTCAAGATATTATAATATTGAGTAAAGTACCACAATATTTAACTTTATTTTTTCCATAGTATTCCTAATGATAGTGAGATCATGACAGTTATCTCTATTTTATATGAGTTTCAGTTAAATTGCATTATGATTAGCAGTAGTAATTTGTAGCATAGAAGATAATTAGTTATCAGACGCTGCTCTTACTATAACTGCTACTTACTGTGTTATCTCAGAGTGCCTATACGCTCTTCTATAGAAACAGTTTCCATGTTGTTTATTAGTTTTAGTTACTTGCTTTCGTATTCGTTCACATATGTGCTAAGAAAAACTTTTTGAAAGTTAAAACAAAGTGAAAAAATCGCAACGAGATTCATCCGCGTTACCAAGTTATAAAGCGTGATAACCAAATAGGACGCCACAAAGTACGTATTTCAAACCACTACAAATTCACACTGAAAAAAGTTTCATTGACCAGAATAAATGAGCTCGCAGAGTCATAAATCAGAGGCATGTGAAATATCGACGGGCTCTTTGGGATGAGATATTTATCGCTTCGGTGTTTTTAATCTTGCTAATTTATTGTTATCATCCGCGTTGGGGTAAAGAAGTTAGATGGATGCGTGGGTCGATGGAGCGCAGGAAGAAATTGAGATCCAGCGAGTGATTTGAGAGTAATTGAATGTGAAAGAAATGGAGAGTCGATCGTGTTCATCTGAAGCGGTAGAGAAAAAATGCAGTAGGATGGCTTAATGTTTAATGTTTAATAGAGTATATCGTGAAAACGCATTTCTATAGATTACAACAATTATATACAGTAAAACAAGCCATTGCAACAATTACTTACAGTAAAATTAGCCATTACAACAATTACATACAGTAAAACAAGCCATTACAACAATTACATACAGTAAAACAAGCCACTACAACAATTACTTACAGTAAAATAAGCCATTACAACAATTACATACAGTAAAACAAGCCATTACAACAGTTACATACAGTAAAATTAGCCATTACAACAATTACATACAGTAAAATAAGCCATTACAACAATTACATACAGTAAAATTAGCCATTACAACAATTACATACAGTAAAATTAGCCATTACAACAATTACATACAGTAAAACAAGCCATTACAACAATTACATACAGTAAAATAAGCCATTACAACAATTACATACAGTAAAACAAGCCATTACAACAATTACAGTAAAACAAGCCATTACAACAATTACATACAGTAAAACAAGCATTACAACAATTACATAGGCCTACAGTAAAGCAAGCAATTGCATAACCAACGTACTAAAAACAAAAGCACTATCATTATCAATACAGCTAAAAGCAGGATTCGATTTAGGAGAGGCTTTTTCTTGATTTGTAATGTTTTTTCATATTTGAATAGTATACTTGCTTGAAGTTTTAGTAAGAGAGCAATAGGCCTAACTGTATGCGCTTTTAAAGACATTTAAAACATTTTGCAGGGGTGGACACTTATTCCGTTATCTCCAATCTTTTATACAGTAACTTCAGATGCTATGAAGGGTTATAAATGAATTCTGCGCTATTGATTGTGAATAGTATTTGGGTTTCCGCTGATTTTCATACTTATCAGAAAATATTTAGTGCATTGAAAGTAAAAATGTATAACTTGTGAGTTCAAAAAGTGAAAAGCTTAATATATTCTTCAGAGTACTATTCAATCTCTGCTCTTACCTCAGTTTATTATATTATAATATAAATGTACATAACCCTACGTAGGCATGTAGAATATATTTCAGAGAACGAGCTAGATTAAGAAAAGAGGTTTAAACAAAGAGAGAGTGAGAGATTGAAAATGAAGAACATTTCAACATTATTAAACTACTCATATAAGTCTCCTCGTCTAATAGCTCATAGAAAGTATCTACTCATCTTTTTTTAGTGAAATATCCAAGAAATGCCATATAGAAATTAATACTAACTCTATTTTATGCTCACAAACTCTTACTTTCCGGGCGTCTATGAGGTCTGAAAGATCATTTCGTTTAGATCCAGGAAATTGATAATCCTGATCTACTCAAATCCGTATGTCGAAATCGGATGCTTCCGTGATTGGGACGGAAGAGAAGACGACTTGAGAATTGTGATTTAGTTTTCGTTAGTCTTAAGAGTAATGTATATCATTGACTAGAACTAGAAGTCAGACAGATACATCCGCGATTTCTTAAAACTGATGTGTATGATAATTACAATGTCTCTCTCTAGTGTTCTATCAAGTGACGGGTTCAAAAGTAAAGTAAAGCAAACACGCATTACAGTGAAATGATCAATTATGTTGATATCTACACCTTTTAACACCGCATGTTTAAACCGTTAGGCAATTTAAACCATTTTCCGTATAACCAGTCCAACGAATGTCCTAGATTTTACTCTCAGATCAGCGTGGCCAGAATTCGAACCCACGAGAGTTCAATTTGCCTCAGGATATGTCATTTAGAACTTCATAGCGCTACCCCTACACTATTGAAACATTCCAAAAAAGACATACACTCTGCTTTCACGCTCACTCCATAAGACAATCCATCGATTGACTTGTTAAGCCTTCCCTTCACAAAAGGTCATAACATGCTGTCACCTTAATGTAGCATATATCTTGAGAAAAATTTGAATCCCGCGATTGTTTTTCTTTGCCATATATTTTTAAAATTTCATTACACTATTTGATTGAACTCTTCATTATTATGCAGAGAAGTTATGCTGTGTATTTAAATGAATAACAGACACTAAAAACTTATGCGTAGAGGTGAGATGGTTTAGTAGTAAAACTGTTCATGCTTTGACTTGATTGAAATATATAAATAATTCTCAAATATTAAATACAAAATATTGTGCAAAATATCATAATATTTAATTTTATTTTTTCTTTATTTTAATGATTTGTTAATGAAAGTGAGATAATGACAGTTATACTTTTTATATGACTTGCAGTTACATTGCATAATGATCAACAGCAGTAATTAGCAGTAATCTGTAGCCCAGAAGATAATTGAAATATCATAGAATAATGTAGAAGAAAATCATCATCATCATCTTCCCTTGAATCCCAGTTTAATTAGGGTCGGAATATGAATAGACGAATAATAATGTAGAAGATAATAATATAATAATATAGAAGACAAGCTCAAATATAGGACTCGCAAACTGAAGGTTACTGTTCTTTTCGTTGCTGCTCTTCCATGTTCTTATTTTCACCCCTACAACTATTACTACGGACACGCGTGGCCAAGTTTAGAGGCAGATTAGAAATACCTTTTTGTGATTGACACTAGTCTAATTTTATGAATTTGCCAAAGTGTTCAAAATTAAAATTTTGCTTTTATATATGTTATCGCTATTGACTGACAAATATTTAAATTGATCTCTCAGGCGACAATTAAATGACTGATTGATTGATTGATGCACTCAAGCAATATAAATATTAAGCAATATTGACCTAACATACCATTAATAAGCAACACTGACCTACAACCAATCAATATATCTTGAGCGATCTTGAATCATATGATCTCTCAAGATAGGACTTTCCATAAATAATATATTGATTGATTGCTTGATTGATTGAAGATTTCTATTGAGGCCTTCAGGTAATATTGATTGACTGATTGATGATTTGCTTGATTGATGCTCTCAGGCTATATTGATTGACAGATGACTTGAATGATTGATGCGCTCAGGCAATATTGATTGATTATTGACTCGATTGATTGATGCGCTCAGGGAATATTGATTGATTGACTGATGCAGGCAATATTCAACATGGTGGGACCCTCACTAGCGCACAACGATCCTAACGACACACCGGACAAGAGGACGCAGGAAATCTTCGACAAGATGGATGAGAACCACGATGGTGTGCTCTCCAAGGAAGAGTTTGTCAAAGGCTGCATGGCGGACGAGTTCCTCTATCAGATGTTAACGGCTGACACAGGAGGTCCACAACCTTGACCTTGTTCTACTGCCGCCCTCGAATTACTGACTCTCACTAGGACAGAAATATTTGCTGCATAAAACCGTTATCGCGCTTCTAGGCACATACAGCCTATAAGAATGTTATTTAAGCGTTAGTTTAAAATAGATCATTAATAAATTTAAAAAATTTGACTTGAATAATTAGAAAATATGAAAGTATTTGAGCTGGGCTGGTCTTAATGGATTTATGAAAATTTGATACAACTGCTTTGCGTGAAAGCGTTGGATTAATTTCAAGGGTTTCATATTTATACGTGGGCTAAGGAAGCGGCAGACTGTTGCTAGATATAAAAACACAAATTATCAATGGGAAATCAAGTAATACAACAGCCTAAAGTAACAACCAAAATCAAATTATATCAAATTTGATATAAATGATCAATCGTCTGGCATGTTTTGCAGTTCACGGTCGCTCTCAGAATAATCAGAGCAAGGATAAACTGTCAGCATTGAACTGACTTTATTGATAACTTTTTGTCACCATTTATCTAACTTTACCACTAGTAAAATGCACTCAATCTTTAAACAAAATTGCAATTTCAAAAATTAATTTAAGATTAAATTTCACGAAATTTTAATCGCATCTCAGTCATAGCTGCCTAATCAGCATTTATGGTGTTAATATTAAGTAAATTCTATATAAGTTAAAATCTATAAAATTGCAATTTCAAATATTAATTTAAGATTAAATTTCACTAAATTTTAATCATATCTCAGTCATAGCTACCTAACCAGCATTTATGGTGTTAATATTAAGTAAATTCGATAGAAGTTGTTTATCAATAAATAAAAATTAATTTTAAGATAGGCCTACAATATTATTTGAGAATTAAAATTCACTTCACAAATAATATTAGACATTTCTGTCCAACAGATTTTGTTTAGTAAATCGTGTTGGGTTTATGCTTACAGGATTGACGACCCTGATATCACTCTTGTATGAGGAAATGGACGTTAAACCTTTATTATTATTTATTTACAGTGATGATTAGTTGCTACAGGCTCGACGTTTCTAAAACCATACTTGGATATGAAAATGTACGTTCATATTTGTGTTACTTGACATCATCCTTGTATGAGGAAACGAACGTTAAGCCTTTGTTATTATTTAATTACAGTGATAATTAGTTGCTACAGGCTCCAGATTCATGAAACCATACTTTGATATGAAAATGTGCGTTCATATTTGTGTTACTAATGATATTATTAATTTATTATATAACTGCAAGAATAATTCGTTCAGGACATTCCAGTTAGTTTGCTTTATTGGTTTACATGTATATATGACGTGCGTTTTTCTTGTTGTGAGAAATAATTTTGGTTTAAACGATTGACTGTAGGGCCCACGTTGATATCGCTAATAGGCCTACGTGGCCACGTGAACTAATAAAAAACACGTTCAAATCTATTTTTAACAAAAATAGTAATTGATAAAGTTACTTATTTACATATTTTAAAAATTATTTTGATTTTCTTCTAAGTAAAATGAATAAAAGAAATTTCTTATTTAACTAATTATTTACAGTAAAGTCAACAAAAAGACTGAGAAAAAAGATGGTAGTCATAAAATATCTTAAAAATTTTATGATATAGTATGAAATAATATTCATTCTGCTACAGCATTTAAACTATAAAAATGTTAAACTCTTAATTTTCACGTTTAACTAAAATGAAGAGTGAAATTTTTAGTTAACTTCTTTTTAAAAATGTGTTTTGATTTCTCGTTCATTGAAACCAATAATTACAGGTTTTATTAAACATTTGTGCATCAGCGCTATTGTTGGATTTCTAACGGATTGCGAACATTAACTTTAACATTTTGCAGCATTAAAATTCATCGAGTGAGCTTGCTCGGTTGTCTTCACTTGTAATTGATGACAGTCAATCTTCTTCATCATCGGTTGTAAGAGGTATATGCGATTTAATGGTCGAGACATTTAGACAATTTTACTCTGTAACTACACCCAACATGTTGAGTTCACTATCCAGTGGTTGGTCCATGGCATGAATTTCATCCGACATTTCTATTCTTCGTTTTTCTCTTCATATTCACATGCGAACGCTTCAAATCATCCAAAACCCTAAGTCTCGATCTCTCTATTATTTGTTTATTCTTTACATCTCACCATTTTCAAACAATTTCTTTCGATCATGCCTATTAAGTTCAAAGTCCTATTTCTTAACGAATTTATCAATTGTCAAAACTACCGACTTGTTGCATTATACCTTTTATATTTGCTCCGTTTACTCTGTTAATGAATGCTATCAATGGTTGTGTTTAATAAAACTTCATTTTTAGTTATTTGTTGTTTGACTCAATAAATTCTTAATTACATGTAGACAATATTTTTATTAGTAACAGCAGACGACCAATGCATTTCTGCTTGGACTTTGCGACAATTGCAGAAGTTACTATATTTATTAGTTTGACAAATATTCATACTGCATAAAGTAGCAATGGAAAGATGGCACGACAAATTTCAAAACAACAAATTTCACACGTTTAGTACGGGTCGTTACACTATAATTCGAAGTCGATTTCTACTGGATTTCTAATCTCTTGCTTTATTCTCGCAACATTCTAATTATTCCCCATTTCGCAGTTGTTTAAAAAGTTTTGCACAAATATATCATTAAAGTGGATAGACCAAAGGCACGAGCAGCAGATTTATAAATTACAAACCAGTTACAGCTCCTTCCTTTATTCCGCGACTATGACAGAACGCGGCTCTGCTAATCTACCGTTCTAAACTAATTTAAAACCAATTCTTCGAGATCAACGATGCAAACGAAAATGTTCTATTTGCAATTTCTGTGCCTTAGGAGAAAACTATTGGCACTGTTCATATGACCTCCAAAATCTGCAATATTTGAAGTTACTCCATCGGAAAATTTAATAAAGTTTGAATTGTACTAAACACGCAAGTAAGTGTACATTCATCTAGTATGCATGCATACGCGTTGATTACATACTAAGCATACATAAATGTACATGTTACGTATATATATATATATATATATATATATATAATATAATATATATATATATATATATATTATATATATATATATATAATATAATATATATATATACATACATACATATAATATATATATATATATATCTCTCTTCAGTGCACTGCTAAGTGACAGGTTCATGAAGGTACATGTTCATACTCAATGTCTGCTTTCTCGCTCCATAACAGCACTCCTTAGATAAACTTGTTGATCTAAGAAGTGCTGTTATGGAGCGAGAAAGCAGACATTGAGTATGAATATGTATATAATGTGTACATATTATATATATATTTTTATATAGATTATATATATATATAAACTATATATATATATATATATATATATATATATATATATTATATATATAGTCTATATATATATAGTCTATATATATATAGTCTATATATATACATATATATATATATATGTATATATATAATATGTACACATTATATACATCCACAAATAATTTAAATAAAATAATATAATAAATAGTTTTAATACAATAAATAATTTTACCTATTGACATTATTAATTAATTATTATTCATTAGTTATAGCCACTAGTTTAAACCGTTACACAATTACCTACTTGTTGTAGTTAATTAACAGTCTATTAACCAAGTTATCCGCCCCAGTAGAGGACGTGACTTATACGTAGGAGCTCATAGCATGATCGTAAAACAGGTTAAACAATAGACGATGTTGACTTACAATATAACAATAACCTGGTCGAATTAAAGTAATGCAAGACTCCGAACAGAAACACAAAAACGAGGCAGATCTGCAATTAAGCGATCACGTGACATAAGCGATCACGTGACATAAACGATCACCTGACATAAGCGGTCACGTGTCATGCATATAACATGAACTGTAATTGTTACTCTTAGTTTATTACAAGATCACCAAGTAATCTTCAAAACTACAGCTGTCATCCACGTACTAACATTTATAGCTAAAATTCTAACACACAAGTTTAACGTCAGTTTATTGTCCAAAAAGCACGTTAGTAACTGGGCGAGCATTGGATTTGAACCCTGCAACTATAGATTCACAAACGGAAACCTAACGGATTTAGTTTCTCGATTGAGTAATTCCTACTAAATAGAAACTCTATCCATAAAATAAATTAAAAAGTTACGATAAAATTGTTCTTAGGCTCTCCAACAAACACGTAAAGTTGCACTGCCTATCTCGCAGGTAAATAAGAAGATGGATAAAAATACGGAAGAACAAATATAAAATTAATTAAATATACATGAATGAAATTCAGTCTCCGTTAACGAATCCACGTAGTTAATGACTCCACGTAGCGTAGTAACATGTAATGTGAATAACTCACTCAATGAGCGGTTTCATTAGCAGAAATACGACGATGATGAAGAGCGGAGTAACACGTAATATGAATAACTCACTCAATGAGCGGTTTCATTAGCAGAAATACGATGTCATTGGTCTCAAAATATTATTTAAAATTAATTCAATTAAAGAAAAACAACGTATCACTCACAACACACCTGTAAACTTCATAGAGAAACATACAAACTTCTTCAAAAGATCATTGGCATTTTAGTGTCTGTTGGCGTAGAGTTTCCTTGAGATGTCTCTGAAATGACCGTTTGGCGAAAAAAGACGTTAAATCCTTATTGATTGACTGACTAAATTAATATTGGCTTATCCTTCAGTTTCAGATTTTCTAGGTGAAACTAAACAAAAAACTAAACTGTTTCTACACAAATAAACACTCAACGTTTCCAACTCTCAAAGAGTGCTCTTAATATTCCATTTATCCTTCCAGATAGTCTTTCTAAAATGTAACTCATATGGTTTCTTTTAATGTATTATTTGTTCTAAGCACAAAGCTAACATTGAACAATCTTTTACAATACTAAAATGAGACCATTTTGCATTTATTGCTACAGGTTCAGTAATATAAAAATTATTTAAAGCTTAAAATGCACATATAGTAATAGTCTCTTAACCCGTTCGCTTGCCTATCATTTTCGTCACAGATATACTTTAAAAAAATCTTTTATACTTATCTCTATACGAATGACGATTATTTTACGCAGTCACACTTTTAGTCTCAGCTGCATTATAAGATTACCAACTTTCTAATTTCTTTCAAATTTTTCTTGCTAGCTAATTACAAGCATGATTCATACCTTTCACAGTTAACATTTAATCCACAAATCTTCAATGGATTTTCATTCAGTCAGCTGAGTTATTGAACACGGTATATATCTAGCTTTGCTATATTTTCTTCCTAAACTACATTTCAATTACTGCTTTCAAAGTTAATACACAACAACATAAAGAACAATATATTATGATATAGTATGACTTTTTACAGGTTGACAATAAACTGACATTAAGATACAGCTCTGCAGGCATAATGAATAATATTTTATAGACGAAAATCACTTTAAACGCTATACATCCTCAGAAAAAGCCGGAGAGCGTTAATCTGTGCAAACATTATAGATATAATTAAGAACTAATCATAAATAAATGGCATCATATCTCTTCCCATCATACATTCATATCAAATTGTCAGGCTAGTTTTTTATTACCGGCACCGCTTAGGATCTTTATTCTTTCTCTTCAGTGCATATTTTTGTCAAATTTATTTTGGTGAATGGATTTGCAGTGAAATGCCATAGTGGGACGTCCCTGACATCATCATTGTATGAGAAAAAGGACACATCAAAAGTTCACTACAACTGCTATTATTATCGTTACAATTATTACTACCTTACAAGCAATAGAAAGAGGCTCTCAAGGGGCTCTGTTGTAAAATGCTTCAATTACTCCTAATAGTGAGTAGTTAAATTAGTAATTACATTAATTAAAAATCAATGTAATTTGTTAAATATGAGTAATTAATTGCAATAACTTTGCTATTTTAGATTTCTATCCAATTTCTTTCGACATTTCATCAATTTCCTTTAAATAAAATTATAGTAAAACCTAGTCAAGTTTGGCGAATAAAAATAATCGAGAGATAGCAAAATGGCGCCGCATTGGACAAGTTGATTACAAGAGAAATTTATCAGCGCTGTGCTGCGTTACTTTATTTTAGTTTTTATTTTAATTAACCAAATATCGCCTGGCGGTATTGTTTTATTTTATTGTATTACTTTCCATTAAAGTCTCAAATAGGGGATTGCCTGGTGGTGTGGTGTTGACAGAGAGGATTTGAGACAGTCTATTTGTGTCCGGACCCTGGTTAAACTGGGATTCAAGGGGGATGATGATGATGATGATGATGATGATGACGATGATGATTACTTTCTACTAAACGGCATGTCAGGCCAGAATAAGTGACGATTCTCCAGCAGCGACATCGACTGGTTGACGTGAGGAACTATACTCGACGGTCTGATGCTGTTCAGTATGGACTGCGTCACCACCTCCCCGAAGATGAACGAGCCAAGGGCAAGGAAGCAGACTACGGTTGAGTAAAGGGCGATACGACGTCCCTGACACATGGGATCGAGATGATTCTTCAGCAGCAGCTGCAGCAGACACATAGCTGCACAGAAAACAACAATCACAACAATTGTCTGAGATCTGCTATCAACTATGGTAACATTGAACAATACGAACAAATGATAGACTCTAACTATGTCTATTTATATAACAACATTTATTATTAAAGAAAGGAACAAAATAAAAAATAAAAGTACTCAACAAACCGCCTCTGAATGAGACCAATAGTAAATAATAAAACTTGGAAAATTTAAATTAAAAGTTTAAGTGGAATCAGAATTTTACCCGGGAATACGAAGATGAAGACGGCGGCAAGGGCACCTAGGTAGGAGATGACGACGCCGATGTCAGGAATAAAGATGGCGAGGATGAGAGAGGCGATGAACCAGCAGAAAGTCAGGACTATTCTACGAACCAACTCGTACTGCATCGAGTCGTCAGCCGAGTAGCGGCGCAACTCTGACCAAACACTGTCCAACGCAGCTCTTTGTGGACAAAGCAATTAAATCAATCAATTAATCAATAAATCAATACATACGATCTCACTCAAACGACGGCCAAAGCAGCTCTTGGTCGATAAATCAATTAAATATATCAATTAATCAATAGATCAATCAAGCCGATCTCACTTAGACGCTGCCCAACGCAGCTTTTGGTCGATAAATCAATTAAGTAAATTAATCAATAATTAATTAATCAATAGACCAATACATTAGCTATCCAAAATCACTTAGACGAACGCTGCGTCGATAAATTAATAAAATTATCAATAGTAAATCAATACATATATTAATCGAGTAACAATTAAACAATGTCAAACAAGAATTAAATTTATTTAAATATTAAATAAATCTATAAATCAAAAGAAAAATCTACATATAAAACAATCGGGATCTGAATAAATCTATATATCAATCCACCAATCACTAGAACACTCTGAACAAATCCCTCTGTCAGTCAATTCACTAAATCGATCGATGCTTCAGCCTGCCAGTCTATCGTTCTCTAGCTCGATAATAAGATATGTATCATGGACATAAGCGTGGTTGGGATCATAATTCAGAGAATACAACTTAAATTAAACAATCCAATAAATAAATCAAATCATCATCATCTTCTTACCTTGAATCCGAATTGAACTAATTTCGATACAAAATTATAAAATTGTGTAGCAATTTCTGGAGCCTAGACGCTCGCCAACAGAATGCCCTTTCTGACATTAGTTTGGATCTCAGTGCTTTGTCTCCTTATACGACACTTGCAGTCTACGGTTTGACTATTCATCAGCAACCCGGACACAACACGTGCAAAGAATCAAATAAATCCGGTATATAAATGCAAGTAGAAACCTTCCAACGAACAGCAGCAGCGGGTACGTAGTGTACATTTTTAGTCCCATTAGAATGACGGCTATCAGGACGTCCGCCGATTTATCGTAGGACAGCAGAATATCAGGTCTCGATTTAGAACCAAACGTCAGATAGCCGAGAGCTCCCACCAGTGAGTAGCAGAGGCAACAGAGTAGCATCGACACCGATATAGTCTTGGTAAACTCTTTCACTGTTCTCGGGCGAGTGCAGGAAAATATAGGGACCATGCTGAGGTGACTCTGTACGAAAAGATATTACTCTTACTTATGATATTTCTAATGATATTTAAAAGATATTACTCTTACTTATGATATTTCTAATGATATTTAAAAGATATTACTCTTACTTATGATATTTCTAATGATATTTAAAAGATATTACTCTTACTTATGATATTTCTAATGATATTTAAAAGATATTACTCTTACTTATGATATTTCTAATGATATTTAAAAGATATTACTCTTACTTATGATATTTCTAATGATATTTAAAAGATATTACTCTTACTTATGATATTTCTAATGATATTTAAAAGATATTACTCTTACTTATGATATTTCTAATGATATTTAAAAGATATTACTCTTACTTATGATATTTCTAATGATATTTAAAAGATATTACTCTTACTTATGATATTTCTAATGATATTTAAAAGATATTACTCTTACTTATGATATTTCTAATGATATTTAAAAGATATTACTCTTACTTATGATATTTCTAATGATATTTAAAAGATATTACTATTACTTAATATCTTTATAGGAGTAACGTCATGAAATTTTAAGTGACAGATCCTTACGTGAATTGAACCCTCGTGGGTTCGAATCCCAGCCGCGCTGATCTGAGAATAAAATCTCGGACATTCGCTGGACTGGTTACACGGAAAATGGACTAAATTGCCTAACGGTTTAAACATGTGGTATTGAAAAGTGTTAGATATCAACATAGTTGATCATTTCACTATAATGCGTGTTACTATTATTATTATTATTATTATAATTATTACTCTTAATGGATAACGATCATCAGTAAATAATGAGAACGATAAATGCAAGATACAATATCAAGCGAATAAATATAAATGATAATAATAATGTGAAGAAGAATCATAATAATTAAGCAAAACAATAGTAATAAACAAATACATAATGGCATGAAATTCTCCACAAAATAACTTAGATACTACAGGTGCAGTTAAGGGTTGAGTTAGGTACAGGATATCTGGTCCACTGGATCAGATCAGAGATCCACTGATATGATCCAGGGGACTGAGATGATCCAATAGATCAGACCAGTGATCCACTAAAGATAATCCCAGTGTATCAGATCAGTGATCCACTGAGATGATCCAATGGATCAAATCAGTGATTCACTGAGATGATTCACCGGACTGAGATGATCCACTGGATCAGATCAGTGGATTCTGGGTTCAAATCCAATGCTAGCCCCAATTCATGTGTGACTTGCTTTCAAAATAGGAAACTGACGCTAAACTAAGAATTTGTCAGCAGCCAGTATACTCCAGTATTCTCTAGAGATAGTATACTATGACCAGAACATTTCAAAGATATATGGACATAACTGTTCATATATCATTCAATCTCAATTTAACATCTCATTTAGATTTTTAAGTAAATCTGATGATCCCCACGATTCCGTGTTCTGATTGACACTTACGTATAAGTGAAACTGTACAACATATGGACAAGACAGGTTGTTAAATAATTTTTTTTAAATAATTTAGTTTAAATTCTTTAAATCTTATCCAACTCAAACCTGGTATCCAAAGCAAATGACAGGAACGACAGCAAAGACTTGTGACCAATTGTCTGGCCTGCGATCGAAAACAATGAATAATTGATAGAAAATATTACAATAAATATTATTATAAATAAATATATTATTACAGCTAATATAAACAAATAAATCATTATACATACATTGGTCGGCGCTCCACAGACAGGCTTTCGAGACAGACATTTTCACTACTATTACATGCTATAATTAGGTTGTAAGATGCAAAATTATTTGTAAATGAATTAATTTGACAACAAGAATACCAATTTTCATAATTACTTGCAAGCAAATAATTAATTATTCACAAATTATATTACTGATAAGTTAGGTTATAGACTATAATTATTATATAGCCTAATGAAAATGTCAAAATGCCTAATGCTTAATGATTATGCAGTGACATACTGCCCTTACAATGAGAAAATATTTTTAAAAAGTTTGTACGATATCAAAGTGAAGTGGTTAGAATAAATCAAAATGAAATTAATTTTACAATGTATGTGCAATAATTTCTAAAATATAACTACTTGTCTGCATATATACATACTTTTACATTTGTGTTTACAGTCTAAATGCAGCGCACTAAGTCTTCTTTAAACACTCGAACTAATTTAATTTAGACGTAGAGTTTAAATTATTAAGTTCTTAATAAATTACATTTAGAGAAATTCACTATGAAGAGTCATTTAAAATGAGTTTGCAACTTTATTGAAGTAGAAACTATTTAGAAATTATTGTAGAAATTATTATTATTTATTAAGGCAGAAAGCTAAAATTAAATTCAGTAGATAGAAAGAGTACCTTATTTTAACAGGACCAACCAGATCGGGATTGACACCAATAAAATACTTGACAATGATCAGAATAACACAATAGAGAACAGCCAAAACCCCAGCAGCACTGAAAAAAAAAAAAAAATATGGTATAATATTCTAATTTAGTTTTAGAGATGTAAAATATTGTAAAATAACCTAGTTTAGTTGCAGAAATGTAAAATATTGCAAAATGCTGCTTTAGTTGCAGAGTCGAAAAATAGTGTAAAATATGCTGTGTTACTTATAGAGATGTAAACTAAAGTAAAATAAGCTAATTTAGTTGTGTGGAGTTGTAAAATATACTAATTTAGTAGCCAAGAAGAAAAATATTGTACGATGTTGTATTAGTTGTAGAGAAGTACAGTATTGTAAAATAGGCTGTTTTAGTTGCAGAGATATCTAGCAAAGCACTACAGAAACTCGACAAAAATATACGACCCGCAAAACTGTGTTTGTTGTAAAAGAGCTGAGAGGCACTTACACTAAGAAAGGCAACGAAACATTTCCAAGAGGCACTTTATATGATACAATGAGGCTTGGTGTGAGTATAGATTTTGGGATAAGATTATTCAACAGAGTCAGCAAGAATATTAGCACTAGCAGCCTAAGTGAAGGAATTTATGCTATAAGCCTGCATTAAGGAAAGCTCCTTAGAGAAAGTGTGAGAGAGAATACCATATCAATGAAAGAACCTAACATAAGCCATTTGAAATAAACAAAAAGCGTAGCACCTAATATTACTGAGAACATAGTTTTAAGTGTCCCGTGTTGTGCTCGGGTGTGGTTGAACCACTGCAGAATAGGGCAAACGCAAACAATCTGCCGCGTGTACGTAAGAGGCTACTAAAGACAGGAGCTGAGGATGGCAAGAGGTGACCCACCTCACCTTGAAATATTTTCCCCCAGGATTAAATGGTAATTAATCCACCTAACTAAGGAAGGCAACGGGAAACCACCTCAGAAGCCAGATTTTTCCCAAGCTATAGGCTACATAAGGTATGGATAAGGCATAGACTTTGTGAAAGGATAAACTTGTTGATCTAAGGAGTGCTCTTATGGAGCGAGAAAGCAGACTTTGAGTATGAATATGTACCTTGAACCTGCCACTTAGCAGTGCACTGAAGAGAGAGTTTTAAGTATTTCATGGCGAGCAAATGCTCAAATTGAGTGAAATAAAAAATCTGAAATAATGCACATTGTAAAAATGTGTAGTATAATACTGTACAAACATGCTAAAAGAGTAAAATAAACCTAACATAATAAGCAAATATTTTAAATCAGTAAAATAATGATAAATATAATATACAAATATTCCAAATGAAAATAACAAATCTATGACAATCTAATAATCTACAGCAATACACTCTTAGTCTTTTAGTCAAAACTTGACAACAAAAGCAAAAAATATTCTCTTTGTTTGTTTTAGAGTGGAAAAGAAGAAAATGTTCAAAGAATTTAGCAAAGTACGAATTTAAAGTTTATAGTAAACAGTATAGCACACAGGTCACAGTAGTGAAGTCTTTTTTAGCCCAGCAGATTTTGAGCCAAGACAATCTACATAGCAAAATATTTCTATTAAAATTTAAAAGATATTATTTTAAGTCAATATCCCTACCTGACATATTTGAGAAAATCGATTCTTTTGGCAAAGCAGATAGGTAAGATAAGAACTACCGACGTAATGGATGTTGTAAACATGCGATTCATATACCAAAAAGCCGAGAAGTTATTACCATAAGCAAACTGCAGAACTGAAATATACAATTTAGATAGACTGAATGACTGATTAAAGTTATGCTATGCACATATGAAGTAGTAAATTACTATTATTAAATTACTGTTTTAACTCTATTAACAATTGTTTCAATATTAATTAAAAATATTTCTAGCAATACTATTTTGGCATATTCATGAACAACAACTTCTTGATTCAACAAAAACTAGTCCCGAATGACCAGAATGAGATGTTCTATATCGTAAATATCTACATATTATAAATATATATATATATATATATATATATATATATATATATAGAAATAAATAAATATATATATATATATAGAGAAATAAATAAATAAATAAATAAATAAATATATATATATATATATATATATATATATATATATATATATATATATATATATATGTATACAGGGTGGTCCAGAATAAATGAAACTACTTTGAAGGCTAATAACTTTGACAATTTTTATCCAAAAGTCTTACTTGATATATTAAGTTAAAGACAATTCTCCTTTCTATTAAGTTGGTAAATATATAGCAGATATTCTCACAAATGTTTGAGAAAGTGCCATTAATCGCCGATATGTAATTTTCACGTCAAATGATCGCCTGTATGAAAGTAAACCTGCCAGAGTTTATTGAACCGTAGAACTGGCCATCAAACAGCCTCCCTGATTTGAACCCGATTTACTATTCGATCGTTTACTATTGTCTTCAGCAATCAGTCTATCGTGAACCGATTCACGACGTTGAGCATTTGAAACAAGTCAATGTCCTCCGCTGGACCCAGAGATCAGTCAGGCACTCGTGGACTCGGCAAATTGGTCAGTGGTCCCAGCGGGTGAATGCAGTTATTCGGGCACATGATGGACACATTGAACATTAGTTCACTTAATTCTCAATTCATTTAGGACATGGATAGAAACTGCAATGCGCTTTCTGAAATAGTTGAGGCATAATGCACATAAATTCTTTATTTTCATATCTTCAGTTTTCACGCAATTTCATTGAAAATTATATATCGGCGACTAATGATAATTTCTCAAACATGTGTAATAGTATCTCTTAGATATTTATCAAGTTAATAGAAAAGAGAATTATCTTTAATGTAATGTATAAAGTAGGATGATTGGATAAAAATTGTCAAAGTTATTAGCCATCAAAGTAGTTTCATTTATTCTGGACCACCCTGTACATACGCATACTAAAATATGCTGTCACACAGTGCTTTGCAAAATAAAAGCTAGAGCTCTAAGGATAAATGCCGTCACAAATGATACATTAATATTGTGTGACACTAGTAAAACTCTGACTAATTCTTAAGTGACAACATCATTCTCTACTAAATAATTTTTAACTGTAAAATTAGCAGACACAATAATATAAACCTATAAACCTACCTACAAAATTTCTACCTTATTATTCACGATAATATATTTCATATATGTTTCGCTAAATAGCTAGCATTAAAAATCTGATAAGAAAATATTAGAAATATTACTAACATTTATCCCACTGATCTCCGATAATTATGATGAATGTGATGCAGGCTCCAAATGAGTAGAGAGCAATACATAAAGAGCAGACGATCCTGGAGGCTCGACCACACAGAGTATACACGACGTCCTGGTAAGTGTCGGCATTGCGTACCTTAGCACTCACTGTCAGAGTCAGCATGGAGAGTGCGGCAAACAGGGCCAGAATCTGAAATGTTACAAATAGTTTAGAGTAATAGATATGGGGAGGGAATATGGCGTAACGGTTAGAGCGTTCGCCTCGGATACAAAGTGGCATGGATTCAAAGCCCATGTCAGTTAACAAATGATGGATATCCCCTCGGGTCCATGGAAGGTTAATCTTGTATCGGAGCTTGCTGCCGATTGGCACTGTTTATAGCAAAGATATGATTAACCACGGAAAGGATTAATAATAGCCTGCCATGAAACTGTAAAGCAGTCTCAAAGACTGGATACCGGCCATGGTACCGCTATAGAAATTGTCGGAGGTTATTAATACTAAATATATTATTATTATTATTATATGTTATATGATACTGATAAATATACGTTTCTATCTATTTCTATCATTTGCTCTACTAAGGGCAATATATACAATATATATACAATATATACAATATATATATACAATATATACAATATATACAAGAAAATATTTAATTAATTTTTTATTGTTATTTTTTAATTATTTTATTTTATTTATTTGATATTGTTACCATTTGAATGACAACAGCCACTGCCAGTCCACCACAAGCATTATATGCAGCAGGGAAGTTCAATAGTCCCGCCCCCAGAGCAGCATTGACCAATAGAAACACTGAGGTATACCACGTGCTGCCTACAATCAAAGTAACAATCAATCATCATCATCATCTTCCCGTGAATCCCAGTTTAACAAGGGTCGAGATACCAAAAGACTGTCTCAAATCCTCTCTGTCCTACATCATATCATCAGTCAAACCCCTATTTGAGACTTTTCCATTCGTTAAAATTTTTGTAGCGATTCCTGGAGCCCAGGCGCCCACCAACCGAATGCCCTTTCAGACGTTGGCAAAGTGACAATCAATCATTAACAATTAATATTGTTGACTCTTTAGAGCTTCAACTGATCTCTACAAGTAAACAGATAATTTATAGATATGCATACGTTAGGTACATAAATTCAGTACTAACAGTATCGGCTCGCTACAACCAATGATCATGATCATAAGTAACTAGTTCACTCACTACAACCTATGATCATGATCATAAGTAACTAGTTCACGCACTACAACCTATGATCATGATCATAAGTAACTAGTTCACTCACTACAACCTATGATCATGATCATAAGTAACTAGTTCACTCACTACAACCTATGATCATGATCATAAGTAACTAGTTCACTCACTACAACCTATGATCATGATCATAAGTAACTAGTTCACTCACTACAACCTATGATCATGATCATAAGTAACGAGTTCACTCACTACAACCTATGATCATGATCATAAGTAACTAGTTCACTCACTACAACCTATGATCATGATCATAAGTAACTAGTTCACTCACTACAACCTATGATCATGATCATAAGTAACTAGTTCACTCACTACAACCTATGATCATGATCATAAGTTGCTAGCTCACTACAACCTATGATAACAATCATTATGCTAAGTCACTATCCTCATTAACTAGACAATCAAACACCCCAGATGGGAGAAAAACCACTTGAATATACTCTCTACGTAGTCATCATCATCTTCCCTTAAATCCCAGTTTAACTAGGGTCGGGATAGAAATAGACTTTCATGGTAGTATGCACAGAAATTTTGGATCTCTGGCTTATTTGCAGCAGAATAATAACTACAATATTTTATTCCAAGCCAAGTCAGATACAGGAATAAAATTTTGCATAAATATTGCAATTAGCACGCTCGTAAAAGACCAGAGTAGACCAAGTAGACTTCAGAAATTATAGAATGTACTGCTAAACCTTTAATGAATTAAGATAATTTCTACTTACATTTAAGTATAAATTACTTTCAAACATTTAAGCTATCTATTTCAACACTAAACTTTAGCTAAACTTATACTCTAATTATATGTTTAAAACTTTGCTGACATCACCATATATGGTATATAAAGTATGTTAAGAAAACAACAGACTATGTTACTCAGACCAAAATACTTTCAAGTTAATAATGATTCTTTTTTAGTACGTTCTGTATCACAGATAAATCTACATATTTATCAAAACCTCCCATTAAAATTCAAAAGCCTAGTTTAATATTAAAGTACATACATTAGTCTATATGAATAAAACAACCCTAGAAAATTCTCAAATTTAAATATTTTAAAATACAATCAACAGCTTAATTTATCCAATCAGTTCCTCGTAATACCTACCTCTCTCTTCAGAATCACCATGTGACCTACGAATAGAGCTACGTACAAAAGTTCTTTCATTTACAAGCAGACCACTCAAGTCCGATTCGTCATTCTGAATGGACGGACCCAACGAAGCAACACTAGCATCACTGTAGTCACTGTGTGCAATGGAGGCTCTATCAGGTTCCATTGAAACAGCACGTATGGCTGATTATTGGCCGTCTGAAGGTGCCTTAGTGATGATAGAGCCGACTAAAACTGTGCCCTAATCAAGCAAAGGCAATTTAACTGATCCTCTTCTTTTGTTAGTGCTCATTAGTAACAATCATACTATATACTATAGTACCTATAAATTTTAAGAATTATTGAGCTAGGCTACATCATGGGAAACTGCGTCGTGTCTCCTATGTCATCTGTCCTTCACAGTAGTATATTCTGAAAATAATAATTTTACATAAACAAGTGCACTCGTTAATGGGTAACATTGTTTGAGATAGACTGGCTGCATTCATAATGATATATATATAGGGTGTCCAGATAGGTCGTGAACGATTTTGAATGCAAAAAATTATATGTTATGCACAATACAATGTGGAAAGTTTGATACTGGCAGATAGGCTGTTCAATTGTAAATAACAGGGAAAATACTGTAGGTTTGTAACTTACGTTTCAAAGTGTTGACGTCATTTGCCGTGACGTCATCAAAATGTGCGTAAACAGAAAACTGCCGCAACAGTGCAGTAAATAAACGGCGTATCACTGATTAGGCAATGGCAACATTAAACGAAGCGCAAATTAGAGCACAAGCTATTACACTATTGGAAGAAAAGTATAGTTATGGCGTTATAGCAAAAAAACTAGGTCGTAGTAAAGCGTGGATTAGCAAGTGGGCCAACCGCTACAAGCAGAATCCAAACGAAACGCTGCAGAGTCGTTATCAAGGCGGTCGAAAGTCTGTGCTGACTGCTGCCGCTCAAAAACTGATTAGGCAGTCTAAATATGTGCGTGGACAGAGTCTGCGAAAGTTAGCACGTCGATTGAAAGACAAACGCTTTGCTGGATGCAAAGAGACAATAAGACAGTATATGCGAACGACGCTGAAATGGAAATGCTTTAAACGACAAAAGGTCCCAAAGTTAAGTAGTGCTTATAAAGTCCGCCGAGTCAACTTTGCGAAGAAGTTTAAAGATATTGACTGGTCGCGTGTCATGTTCACTGATGAATCACCTTTCAAACTTTACTACGTACCTAACAATAAGAACGATGTAGTATGGGGATCACAAGAAACTTCTGTTCCGTGCGCGCCACAGGTGAAGTTCAGCCCGTCAGTTCTGGTGTGGGGTGGTATTACAGCTCGCGGATTAACAAAACTTCATATCATCCCAAATAAAACTTCAGTTAATTCGACTTATTACATCAATGAGATACTGGAGAAAGAGGTCAAACCAGCATTCCAGCGAACAGTTGTATGTACGAATTTAACAGCTACAAAGCTGTTTCGTAATAACGGCGAAGGATTGTTTCAACAAGACGGTGCACGTGCACACACATCAAGAGCGTCAGTCGAGTGGTTGAACACAAACATTAATGGATATATCTCACCAGAGGACTGGCCACCTAATTCTCCGGATTTGTCACCGATAGAAAATGTTTGGAGTATTATGGCGGCAACGGTTTATGCCGATCCTGAACCGCAGACATTGAACAGCTTGAAACGCCGGATTCGAAAGGCGTGGAAATCGATACCTCTGAAAACTCTGACAAATCTAATTGGCTCGATGCATGATCGACTTGACGCTGTACTGAAGAATAAAGGAGACATTATTAAATACTAAATGACAATTTTTATAAATTTGTTACTAGTGGATTAAAAATGGCAGTCATTCAAAATCGTTCACGATCTATCTGGACACCCTATATATACAGGATAATGCCTAACTCTTTTAGAATAGACAAATAAAGTTAGATTTTTCTAGATCTCCAAATAATTTCTAGAAAATCTCTGTTTGCTTTACTAGTCATACATCTTGTATTAGCTGAGAATATTCACCACTTAAATGACCTTCAGACAAAAAGAGACTGCTTAAACGTCCGCTAGTCTTAAAAATATATTTTCTACTTTTTAATATGCTTTATATCATTGGATTCATGAAAACATTGACATTATTTCATACGAAGTTTGAGATGCTGTGCTATTAATTAGAAGAAAAATATTAGTTTATTTAGTTTCAGAAGAAGTGAAGTGGGGGGTGGGAGGCTCACTATCAATTGGGTGGAGGACTGTTACATGAAACTGGGGGAGGGGCTCGAGAAAAGAGCAAATAGAGCCCTCTAAGCTACACTTTAAGCACTGCACACTACTACCTTAACCCTTATCGTAACCCTAGAAATTCGGATAGAGGCGCTAGAGTACGAACCCTTTAGTTCTACTAGAGTTATTAGACTTCAGCACGTTCACATTTAGCAACATAAATGCTTAGTAACACAAAATCACTAGAACAATTCTAGCTGCATTTACTGAAATATATTTGACAACAGTTGTCAATAGGTAAGTAAATTTTGTCACATTCCTAAGAATCGTGGTCCGTTAAAACGCAAGTATTTTAAATCCAGAATCATTTTAATGAACAAAATTCGAAAGGTCGCTCAAAAGATGCGAATCATACAATTTAATACATTACTCAGAATTCTGATTCCATTTAATGAATCACTGTTTAAAGAGAATAGTCTTCCTTTTGCTCGATATCTTCATAGATGACGATAACACTCGGATAGTTTTTTTATTCTTGTGCAATTTTAACATGTAATGTAAAATGTAGGTCAAATAAATTTTGTTTGGTTTCATAATTTTCACTTCATTTAAACAAGATCGTCATCGCTGAACCGCCAAACCCGTTCAACGATCGTTCAATGTAATATAAGCCTAAGCTCACCGAATTAAATTACACTTATTCACTATGGTATGGCCTACAGGATGTTAGAATCTGTGAATAATTGAGTATATAAAAATGTAAACAAACCTAGGGGTGTTTACATCTATCAGCTGACTGGCATGATACCATATACAACTTAATTGATGGTTTTCTAAAATTATTTTTCCAATAATTCAATTTTTACATTAGAATCGCGTAAATATTATATCACATAATTTATTAATAATATACATTTAATTAAAACTTCAAATGTAGATGTGCAGTGCTACCACTACATATAATAAAAGGTCGATATTTTGGGCTGTAACTGAGTTTCGCTTAATCAATAAGAATTTAACGTCCGGTTCCTCGCCATAAGGCAATGTCAGGGACGTCAGGAATGAGATTTGTGAGGAATAAAAATATAGCGGTCAGTTCTGATAGCACATCCATAATAAGAATTTCAGTTAAGTATGTTAATGAACATGATTTAGCCACATCTCGAGATCTTCAATTAGTCTACGGATACGCAGACTAGGAATTAGATTGAGATACGCTGTAAATGGAACCAGTGGCTATGTCGGTAAGATATTCGACCGCGGATGTGCGGGTTCAAATCCTGGGCTCCCGTCGCTTACATCGCTTTCGAGTCAGCAAACGTTAACATTAGCTTACACAGCTTATAAATGTCTGGTTTAATGCACAAGCGGTACGAGGATAAATGTACGTACAAAAAGTACGTTAAAGGTACGTAGAATGTCTAAAAAGTTTAGTGGGTAAATGCGTTAGGTAAAGTCCTAAAATTCTGGGTTTAATTCCCGTTAGAGCTGGTCAGAAAGTACAATCTCAAGACACTCGCAGATCTTATAGCATAAATATTTACTAAGCAGTCCAATGGTTAAACAAATTCTATTAGAAGTGGCATCTACTGTATAATCACAGATGATAATTTCACTGCGATGTGAGTATAACTTTTCCTAGTCCGTAAGCAGTGAAGAGCATGTTGTGATATTAACATATTTTTCGAATGATAAAACTGGTTAAAGGTTAAACTTTTATTATAATATAATTATTGTTGTTGTTTTGCTCGTATTGTGTCCTACACGCGTTGTGTCCGGGTTACTGAAGAATAGACCGACCGTGGACTGCACGTGTGGTAAAAGGCCAAAAAGCACTAAAACGCAAACCAATGTCCGAAAGGGTATTCGGTAGGTCATCGCTTAGTTTCCGGAAATTCCCGACTATAGTTAAACCGGGATTCAAGGAAAGGAGACAGTGTTGTTGTAATAATATTAATTACAATAAAATAAAGTCGCCAATAATCACGCATCACTAGACTAAAAAAGCACAATAGATACTGACCGACGCTCAGGCGTTGTTGCGCGTGGTAAAAAACGGACGTTAACTTGCCAAACTTTGTCCTTGAAATTCAATACTGTCTGTTATAAAATTTAACGCAAAATATGCATTCGAAGACATTGGTTTGATGTATATATACATTATTACATTTTAATATTGAATAGGAAAGAAGCAATCCGTACAATAGCAAACGTGGTACAGACATGCGCAATATAAGCACTTGCAACACATATACTAGTAAATAAACACTTTATATATATATATATATATATATATATATATATATATATATATATATATATATATATAGCCTTTTATGTTACTTATAAGATTCCTTTCAGAAAATCATGAATCTGGAAAGTGACTTTGAATGAACATCCATTTAATTTGGAGTTCTGAACCGTCGTTACCATATTCGCAAATATTTCAAAAATGTTATTGCAATTGTTTGTTAAGTCAATACTTTCCAGAACTTCTAAAGTACTCGAATATTTCTTTTATCAACTATTTATCTGTACCAATTCACCTCTCTTCCCGCCATATAATTGATGTCATATTGCCCTGTATTAGAATGTTATTCCGAAAGCCGTTTTTCCTATTACCAGAAGCATCTTCTGTCTATGTGCAATCCAATATATCTTTCGTCCGTGACTTTTACCCATAATTACAATACATTCTTTACTGATTTTATATTTACATAAACTTTTGTGCAAATATTATCTCCTGCAAAAAAGGATGGATCCTTATCACTTACATTTGTAACTGATAAACTGCCTTTACGTTCAAGAGCAGACTCTTTCTATTTTAACCATTGTGTACATTAAGAATAGACAATATAAGAATACAGTGCAATGCAACGGAAAAGTGATATATTACACGTATATTGCATTGCAGACGCATCAATTATATGAGCACTTAAATAATTATACTATCAAAAACTGCATCAATACAAACACTATTCACAGACACTGCGACAGCGTTAACACACATTCAAGAGAAATTCTTATGAAAGTAGAGCCGTACTGAGATTCTTTACACTGATTCTTTATTCTAAAACACTGCTACCACACTGCAAAGTTTTCACATCAGAAAAATAACTGTATATTTGCTTTATTTGTATGAATGATATTACAGAAAAGCAAACACATAGAAAATCAATACAACAAAGAATCAATTAATAAATCAATAAATCATCAATTAATATGTCAATCAATCAATCAACTAATCAATCAATAAATTACGATTTCACGTTCAGTTTCTCATAGCAAGACGTTGTCATGGACGACTCGAGCGACTACAGAATACACCACAAGAGGACGCCAACATTAATAAAGACCCAAAGAGAGTTCCAAAACAGTGCAAGTCCATAACAAGAGCCAAAATAATGTAGTTTTAAATTAAGAAATAAGATTCATACGAATAGTGGCTTTAAATGAATTCATAAACAAGACATCAGCAAGACATCTAATAGTAATTGTTGAGATAGATTAATATAATTAAAAAATTAATTTTCTTGCAAGAATTTGTGCAAAATTCAAGAAATTTCTCCAGTTACTAGTACACTTAGTTAATATCAGCATCTGTTAAATGGTAATTAAATAAAATGGAGATACTTATATAGGTGATAGCAGATCTTATGCAATTGTACAGAAATTGGATAAAATAAAGTTAAAATTTGCCATAGCTAATATCAGAGTTCATTTAATGGCAATTAAAAAGATAAAATAACGTTATATTTACTGCATTACTAATAGTAGAAAGAAATGCGCTCACTGAGCGTGTGACTTTGATTAAGAATATGTGCCTTTGGCCTGCCGCTTGAAGAACATTAAAAAGAGAGAAAGAGCGAGAGAGAGAGAGAGAGAGAGAGAGAGAGAGGAGTGAGAGAATAGTAGAACTTATTCACTGGTAGTAAGATTCAATACAAAACCCGGGGATTATCATCCGCTGACGTTAAGTCACTTCAGTAGACATATGCGTCGACAAGACAGCCAAGAATTTCCAAAGCACAATAGCTTATCCGTAGTCAAGAGAGACAGAGAGAAAGAGAGAGAGAAAGAGAGAGAGAGAGAGAGAGAGAGAGAGAGAGAGAGAGAATGAGAGAGAAAAAATGTTTATCAAGATGTTATATAACAGCAAACGAAAATAAACTATTACGACTACAATTCAAAACGAAGTGTCGATATTAGACGATGACACACCGTGCACTGTAAACTGTGCGCTGTAAACTGTGCGCTGTACACTGTATATTGTACACGGTGTAATGTGTACTGCGTACAGTACATTGTGTACGGCGTACTGTACATTGTGCACTGTACACGATGTATTGTATACTGCGTACTGTACATTGTGTACGGCGTACTGTACATTGTGCACTGTACACGATGTATTGTGTACTGTACATTGTGTAATGTACATTGTGCACTGTGTACTGTACATTGTGAACTGTGTACTGTACATTGTGTACTGTGTAGTGTACATTGTGTACTGTGTATTGTGCACTGTGTACTGTACATTGTGAACTGTGTACTGTACATTGTGTACTGTGTATTGTACACTGTGTACTGTACATTGTGTACTGTGTACTGTACATTGTGTACTGTGCACTATATGAAGATTACACTCAGTATAAAATCGACAGGCCGCGGTACACACTGACTAAGCGTGACCGTCGGACTGTAGAAAATAAATATGAGAGAGAAATATTGCTAGAGAAAATACACAATAGACTCTACTAAAACAAAATATAAACAGCACTGTACAATGACACCTTCTCGAGTTAAAATTAGTATTTTATTTTTATATAAGATTGGAGTTGAAGTTGAGGTTAGGGTGGGGAAATGTTTGCGATGAACGAATGTTTAAATATGTTAGAGGCTGTTCACATCATTTTAAAACCAGTATCAGCAAGTTCAGCAATGTTGGGTCAAGCTCTCAATAACAAATAGAAATATACTATATCGTAAGAGTCTTTAACATTTCCTTAATTTTCTTAAATTAATGTCAGAAAGGGCACTCGGTTGGTGAGCATCTACGATCCAGAAATAGCTACACAATTTTCTTAAACGAATGGAAAAGAAGGTCTATTCGTATCCTGACCCTAGTTAAACGAGGATTCAAGAGAAGATGATGATGATGATGAATATTCTAAGACGAACAAGAAAGCAAGGCATAGGGGAAATAGAGCCATTGACAAAATTTGTAACAGAGTTAAAAAGGTTGAATATGTCTCCAGAATACTTCAGCCACAATGCAGTGCGCACTGCTAAAAATTTGTTTAACCGTTTATGCGACAAAACAAATACAGTTTTATTATTTAAAAGAAAAAAAAGTGAATACTACAAAGCTCTTGTAGAAGTTAATTTACAAAAAAGGATTTTCTTTAGATTCTTCGAATGGGAAGGACTACTGTGACTGGTTCATCTCTTTTCGAAGGACCTCTGTGAATGGTCCATCTCTTATCGAAGGACCACTGTGAATGGTCCACCTCTTATCGAAGGACCTCTGTGAATGGTCCATCTTTTATCGAAGGACCACTGTGAATGGTCCATCACTTATCGAAGGACCACTGTGAATGGTCTATCTCTTATCGAAGGACCTCTGTGAATGGTCCATCTCTTATCGAAGGACCATTGTGAATGTCCATCTTGTTATGCCCATTTAAGATTCGGTTCATATCGTCACTCACATCAGAGGATACATTTAACCGCTCGACAACCATTGCATTGCGCATCAACTACAATTACCCTGTGTAACGGTATATTTCTCTAACTTGTTACGTATTATGCTATCGCGTGTATCCAAAGCCCATCTGAAGAATAGTATATTGAGAGAGATGGAGATTAACTCTTTATTTTATACTGAAATAAAACGAGAATTCAGACCAAGAATTTATTCAAGAAATAAAGGATGATCTTTTTGGTCGAGCTTATACATATATATTTCAAACCTTAAAGCATTAAAAAACGTACAAGTTGGGGGGGGGGCGAGATATAAAATATGAACATGTACAAGTACAGTACATTTGATACCAGTTATAAAAGTAGGACACTCAGGTCCTCATTTCTCCATATTGCCTTCCTTAAAAAAATTGTGATGGCGTAAAAAAGTAAAACAGGATTTATTCTTTACGAAATAATAATTTCTAGATCCAAAACTTCTACGTGACACAAATTCAATGGAATTTGAGTTGAGCTTTAAACACGCTAATCCGTTCTCTACAGTTAAAATTATAATGTTATTAGTTTATAAAGGTTATGCATCGTACCACACGTTATATATGACAAATATCACAAGACACAAATACAATTA
This sequence comes from Enchytraeus crypticus, assembly GCA_905160935.1. NCBI lineage: Eukaryota > Metazoa > Annelida > Clitellata > Enchytraeida > Enchytraeidae > Enchytraeus > Enchytraeus crypticus. The sequence goes on along the minus strand of CAJHZI010000548.1, from coordinate 2,268,726 downwards.
TTCCTAGTACAACAATTAAACAATTATCCTACAATTACCCCAGTATACAATTTGAACTGATAATTACTTTCAATCAAAATATATATATAAATATAAGTATATACAAATATATATATATATATATATATATATATATATATATATATATAATATATAGATATATATATATATATATATAATATATTATATATATATATACTATTTACAGGATAAAATAAAACATTTACTCAATATCCAATTTTAATCTCAATGATAATTATGCTATCTCAATCTATTATCTCAATATACCAATACACTAAACATCGATTCAGCTTAATGTGTGGAGCGTAAAGTCATGAACGATCAAATTCAATTCAAGATCAACGTTTCAAATGAACGCTCCTGAGGTGAGCTGAATTTTTGCGGATTCAATTCCCCGCTAAGCTGATAAGGGAGTAAAATCTCAAGAAATTCACAGGACTGGTAAATGGATAACTGGCTATAAACTTAGTAACATTTAAATCAGGTGGTATTAAAAGTTGCTCCATCATGGACGAAAATTTGACCACAATACTTGTTAAAACCTTTCTATAGTAATAAACAATTGAAGAACATTAATTTCCACTGACTGCAATATGAGCACAGGGTATTGAAACCGAGACCTTCGGCTTCAAATTCGCTCCTGCTACACTTAGTCAAACTCTCCCAAAAACGAAGCATTCGTACTTACAGATAGACTTCAACAACAATTAAAATTTTATCCTGAAATGTAATTATAGATAAATAAAAACCACTGACAGTTTCAGCAAGCAAAGCGGGACGGCTAATACTCTCAGTAGAACGATAGTGATTTAGTTATTAGTTTAAGATGTATAACTGATAACGAATTACGCTGATAGCAGCATAAACAGACGACAGAGAGAACACAGTTCAGAAGCTCAAAACTGAATAACCTAACGTCAGAAATAACTACTTACTATCGAATCAAACATATGCGTAGTATTAGAGTTTACACAGGCTTACGCTGACGGACTAACTGATAACTACTCTGGGCAATATATTTTAGACTCTTGATGGTAAACATCGGCAATATACAGTTGTTTTACAAACTGTATATTACATAGAATACACATGTACATGTAAACATCGGCAATATACAGTAGTTTTACTATCTGTATATTACATAGAATACACATGTACATGTAAACATCGGCAATATACAGTAGTTTTACTATCGGCATATTACA
>CAJHZI010000548.1:2235000-2262500 GCA_905160935.1 Enchytraeus crypticus | reverse complement strand
ACTGTCCTTTACTGGAGCAAATGTGTAAATCGTTACTCTGGGAGGATTTGTTCGACGCAGCGACGGCAGGAGCCGCAGACTGCGCGGAGGAATATCGCGAAGTAATCCGCTTCACCGCTTCCGACTCCGCGGCGTCACCGTCGCAGTGCTCAGTCTGCTCCGCCGACTCGCTGCGCGTCAACCCGCGCGAAAGCCGCCCGGAATTAGAACCTACGCTAGGCTGCGCGAGAGGAGAAGGACTACCAGAAACGGCTAGATCATTATCGCTGGTTTGAGGTGTGGAAAAGTTGAGCAGACTTAGCGGATGATCGGTAGTGGGCAGTAAGCTAAGCGGAGAACACTCTCCCTCACCCAGTCCACCGGTATTCTTCATCTCCTCCTCGTGCGACGAGAGACTGAGACCTCGCTTCGTCGTCACGCCGCTCGGTGTTTTCTGATACTGATTGCGGTGACGTATTCTCGGTACGAGGCTCATCTCAAGCGAGTCCGTGCCCTCGCGAGCTACGGCGCTGCTCGGCGCGTCCAGACAGGGCACGATGAGGTTCGGCTGCTCGTCCAGAGCAGTGATGATGTCGTCGACTGAAGGGCGATCCTTGGAGTCGTATGACCAGCACTGCTTCAACAGCGCTCTCCTGCACAAATCGACGTCAAGCAACGGTAGAGAGTACAGGGCAACAGATTATGTCATATAATAGATATAACTGTTATATCAAATAGGCTCCAGAAATTGATACAAAAATTTAAACGAATGAAAAAGTCTCAAATAGGGGATTGGCTGGTGGTGTGTCGTAGCAGTCTATTTGTACCCCGACCCTGGTTACACTGGGATTCGGGGGATGATGATGAACTATTGTACCTAATGTAATAAGCCAGTTCTGTCTGTCTGAAGTAACGCTGAGCGTCATGACGTCATATTTACAATTCCTTAATAGTTACGCTTATTATAATTATAGCTCTGTCATTTGTTCCCTATCAACTTAAATTCAAATGCCCAGTATATGTTGAAAAGTTATAGATACAGTATTAAATATTAAGAAAGATCTAAAGACGTTCCCTTATATAAAGATGATGTCAGGGACGTCTAGGGATCACATATCACTACAATTCGATTGACTCCAACTATCTGAAAAACATGTGTTGGAGAGACAAAAGGATCCTAAACGGTGCCGGACAAGTGACAAAAAATCAGTCAGGTAAGATAATTTACGTCAAGGTTTGACCGAGAGTTTCAATCAGCGAAAGGTGGAAAATAAAATGAGCGTTTACCAAATGAGCTGAGAATAATTGGAATTACAAGCACGTTGGCATCAAAACAAGAAGGAAGCTTACGAGAAGGTTAATAGGGGATTAAGAAATCAGGAAGGTAAGTACGTTTACAAAGATAAGTATTTTGAAAGTTAACAAAACAATTTTATACTTCATTCTTCGAACTGGTAAAGCTAGTGTCAGTTTCCTCACTCGAAAGCTATGTCAGTGACGTTTAATCCCAGTTTAACTAAGGTTGGGATAAAAAGATTTTGTAGCAATTTTTGGAGCCTAGGCGTTCAGAAACCGAATGCCCTTTCTGACGTTGGCTTGGATCTTAGTGCTTTAGTTGCCTTATATGACATGTGCAGTCACCGATTGGTCTCTTCTTCATACTACCCGGACACAACACGGGGAAAACTGAAAGAACTGTCTAGTATAATAACTTATCAATATATCTCTGTATTTGATTTCAGATAATATCTACAGTAGTAAAGTTTCATACGGCAATAATTGCCTACGTCATGACTGGTATAATCACTTAATCATACCAGAATTCTCCGACAGGTATGATTAGAATCAAGGTTTTGTCAACAAAAAATAATAAAAATAAAAATAATAAAGGCTTAACGTCCGTTTCGTCATCCAGGGATGATGTCAGGGACGAAACAGTTAAGAAGCTACTCACACTTTAGGAGGACAGTTTGGTGGGATGGCAATGGTGTTACCAGCTTTGACGTAGTTGAGCACCTGCCGGTTAGAAAAACCCTGATAGGGAAAGCTGCCGAATGTCATAATCTCGTATAACAGCACGCCGTAGCTCCAGACGTCCGAGAATGTGCCGAATATCCCGTCCGTCAGGCTCTCCGGAGCCATCCACCTTACTGGAAACATTCCTGCACCATCGACATAACATTCTGTTAAATAACGTGGTAATGACATCCCGTCATAAAAGAATGACATAATTCAGTCATACAACAATGCTGTACACACAATAATGACATAATCCAGTCATACAACAGTGCAGCATACAAAATAATGACATAATCCTCTCATACAACAATGTTGTACACACAGCAATGACATAATCCTGCCATACAACAGTGCAGTATACAAAATAATGACATAATCCTCTCATACAACAATGTTGTACACATAGCAATGACATAATCCTGCCATACAACAATGCTGTACACACAATAATGACATAATCCTGTCATACAACAATGTTGTACACATAGTAATGACATAATCTTGTCAGACAACAATGTTGTACACACAGCAATGACATAATCTTGTCAGACAACAAAGTTGTACACACAGCAATGACATAATCTTGTGAAAAATGTCAAATGTGAATAAGTGGAGGCAAAAGTGGAGTAAGTAGATGGGCGCTATCACTATGTACATTTTAAAAAGTTTGTAATCAGCTGAAGCACACAAATCTTCTAAATTGGATTCCAAGTTGCATAAATTTGCCTTTTTAGCTCGTCTTAAAAAAACTTCAAATCTCTTTCTATCTTTCGCAGTGGTAAAACCCCACCAAAATTGGGATGCGTAGAGAAGCCTATTTAATATAGATGCTTGAAATACTCTCTGAATGAGTTCATTGGATAGTCCTTTAGTGCGTAGACTATACAATGCAAAAATATTGCTGGAACTTGAGGATAAGAGATTATTTATGTGAGTAGAAATAGAAAAATTGAGAAGATGGTAACACCCAAACATTTCATATCTGACACGCATTCTATGTTTTCAAGATGAGGGGCTGCAGAAGCCTGCCTCTTATTATTTGGGGAGTGAAATATAATTTCTTTAGATTTTCTTCTATTTAATTTTACACTGATAATTTTGGCCCAATCTTCAATATGGGCAATTTTGTCTTCTGTTAGATGAATGTAGAATCCAGGCAAAATCAAGTATGTGTCATCAGCATATTTAACTAGCGCGTTTGCATTACCAAAGTCCTGAGATCTGCTTACAAGGTAAACACCATCTATCTGTAATCATTACTTTTAAAATTTTGTATTGTGTGCTAATTCAGGGACAGGCTATAAAAAGGAAGTCACACCTCTCCTGTTGAACTTATAGTAGTCGTGATCGTACATGGGTCGAGTCATTCCAAAGTCTCCGATCTTAACAGTCTTCTCTGCGTGCACGAGACAGTTACGACATGCCAGGTCTCTGCAGGCATCAATCAATGCACAACAGATTTATATCAATCAATGGACAATTGAGTTAAATCAATCAATACACAATAGACTTAAACCAATCAATGGATAATAGATTTAAATCAATCAATACACAATAGATTTAAACCAATCAATGGACAATAGATTTAAATCGATCAATGAAGATAGCTTTAAATCAATAAAAGGACAATAGATTCAAATCAATCAATGCACAATAGACTTAAATCAATCAATGGACAACAGCTTCAAATCAATCAATGGACAATAGCTTCAAATCAATCAATGGACAATAGCTTTAAATCAATCAATGGACAATAAATATTTAAAAGAAATAAAATATTGTAAACAAATTCCCAGCAACACACGGTAGGGTAAATTATCTAACCTGAAACACTAGGAGAGAAAATGGAATGAATGGTTAATTTACCTGTGCACATATTTAAGCGAGGAGAGATATTTGAGACCCCTGGCTACGTCCAGCGACATCTGCGTAAGACCTCGAGGACTAATGTCCTCAGATTCTCGGCTGATCTCGTTGACTAGTTGACGTCTAGACAACAGGAACGTCTTCAAATCACCGTGGAGCATGAACTCCATGATAGTGTAGGCCGGTTCACCGCGCGTGCAGACTCCGAGCAGCTTAACTATGTTCTTATGATCAAACCTCTTCATCATCTCTACCTCGCTCAGGAAGTCCAGCTAACCCGTCAATCAATCAATCAATCAATCAACAAATTCACTCACTCATTCCTCACTCACTCGCTCTAGCAATCGATCATTAAATCAATCCATCAATCAATCAAACAATCAATTAATCAATCACGATGATCTGTAATAAGAGAAGCAGAGTAAAGTTCGCCTCTTTTACAGAGAAAAAACGACCAACACCCAAATGGACTATGAAACAAATGGAATCCCCAGGAATTATGATGATTTTATGTAGTGTACAAATTTTACCCCTCTAGTAGTTACCTTTTAATTTGCTCTCAAATTTTATTTATTAAGTAGTTTTTCTTTAATTCACTACTTCCACTGGTCTACATTCCCCAAAAAATGTGATTCTGTGGCCTGTATTTTTTACATTCATTCAATAATTTCTATACTCATTTCTATTATGCTTTGCTTGATGATTGCTTTTATGATTGATGTAATTTAAATAAATAAGTAACAATTATGCAACGTAGTCATAACATAACATAAAAACAACTAGAGTGTTACAGTCAGCAATGAAAACATCGAGCACTATTGAGACAAAATCAAGCCGGCGAGCAAAAAGAAGGTCCAAAAGCGGTGCAAATTCCAAAATCCAGAAAATCAGTCAAAAGTACTGATAATTTAATTTATTTAACATATCAAAATCACGTTAACCTTATCCTCCACGGTGGAGCCAATCTTAAGAGTTTTGACAGCCACAGCGACCCAGGTGTCTGTGAGGAACACCTCCCCTCCATACACCGTGCCAAACGCTCCCTCACCCAGCTTACGATTAAGCACCACGTGCTCCCTGGCCACCTCCCACTCGTCCAGACAAAACATGGCTATGTCCTCAGGCAGCAGTCCTAACTCCTCCATTCTCATTCGAGTGGCTCTCACCTTCGCGTCGTATCTGTCAACGAATCAATCACTTCTCAAAATACAGATATCCATTAGTGTTCATAAAATTAACCAATCATTCACTCAATTAATTATTCAGTCAATCATTCACACTATATGTCAGCCTTTTTATGCTGTGTATGCAAATGTACCAAATGAATGAAGGGTTACAAATGATCATGAATCGAAGTCTTTAAGAAACATAATTATTTCTAAAACTTATAAATGAAAGCTACAAATCAATGTTATTTAATATTTAGCATAGTAAATCTAAACGATGATAGGTTAAAATATCAAATAAATTTAAATATAATTCTATATATATGAAACTAGCCTTCATCTTGAATGTATCTCTTATAGACGTCTACTAAATAGATTTGAATGTATCTCTTATAGACATCTACTACATAGATTTTAATGTATCTCTTATAGACGTCTATAGCATAGATTTTAATGTATCACGTACAGACATACATAGATTTATGAACTACACACTCCATATCTTTTTCCTTCCACCTTTAAAGTTTAATCAACTATTTAAAACTGCTTAAAAAATTTTTTCTTATGCAATTACTAATTAATTTTGAAAGAAATTAGATTTCTAATGTAATCTATTGCTCACCTTCTCTTGACGATGACTAGAAATATGAGGACGAGTATGACGAAGATAGTGATGCCAATGACATTGACCACTATGACAGCCACGTCACACTCCACGCCCAGCAGCTTCCTAATGCCTTCTATGCTGCACGTCCTAGGTGCTACACAACAACAACAACACTGGGTGCTACACAACAACAACAACACGTCCTAGGTGCTACACAATAACAACACGTCCTAGGCGCTACACAATAACAACAACACTGGGTGCTACGCAACAACAACAACACGTCCTAGGTGCTACCAAATAACAACACGTCCTGGGTGCTACACAACAACAACAACATGTCCCAGGTGCTACACAATAACAACAAGACGTCCTTGGTGCTACACAATAACAACAGCACGTCCTAGGTGCTACACAACAACAACAGCACGTCCTAGGTGCTACACAACAACAACAGCACGTCCTAGGTGCTACACAACAACAACAGCACGTCCTAGGTGCTACACAACAACAACAGCACGTCCTAGGTGCTACACAACAACAACAGCACGTCCTAGGTGCTATGGTGCTACACAACAACAACAACACATCCTAGGTGCTACACAACAACAACAACAACACGTCCTAGGCGCTACACAACAACAACTACACATCCTAGGTGCTTCATAACAACAACAACAACAACAACACGTCATAGGTGTTACATAACATGACAACAACATCTCCATAACAAACTTTAACTAAAAACATCAAAACATCGCTCAGCAGTTTTCCAGTAGATTCTCCACACACAACAACAACAACAACGTTCGAAAGCAATCGCAAAATCTAATAGAATTTAATCATTATGTTTTAATCTTTAAACAGCTACTCAAAATGATATCTAAGTAAAATTTTAGACCTGTTCAGCCCAATAATAACATTATAGTTTTCTTAGTGAACTACGCAGAGGATTAGCCCTTGCAATAGAGTGAATTTGTTAGTCAGCCGAGAGCTCTTACAAAGAGTTCCAGCTGGTATACATTCATACAAGGTATTTATGCAAGGCATACATTCGTACGAATTTATGCAAGGCATATATTCCACTTTAAGTAGGAATGGATACGGTAATAAAGAAGGACATGAAAAATAGGGGATTGACTGATGATATGGTGTGGGACAGGGAAGACTGGAGAAAGTCTATCTGTAAACCGATCCTGGTTAAACTGGGATGTAAGCGAAGACGATGATGATGATGAATAAGTAGTGATGAGTAAGTAGGAATATATACCTTAGCCATGTCACTCTACAAAGAGACAGACAGAGAGAGTGAAAGAAAGAGAGATAGAGACAGAGATAGAAATAGAAAGAGAGAGAAAGCAAGAGAGAGAAGAGAAACAGTAGGAAGAAGAGAGAGAAGAGAAACGGTAGGAAGAAGAGAGAGAAGAGAAATAGTAGGAAGAAGAGAGAGAGGAGAAACAGAAGGAAGAATGGAGAGAAGAGAAACAGAGAGAGAGAGAAGAGAAACAGAAGGAAGAACAGAAAGGCTTCATTGCCGCACATACGCAGTCGCCCATCAGAAGGCACCGAGCCCTGCGACCACTTGACCTCGTTCTCTCTCACAACCAGCCTCTCAGAGACGTTACGATCAGGCACAAACTCTCCAATGATCTGACTCTCGTTGCCGATGAACTGTCCTATGTGGACAATACCCGTCCTGTCCGCCCCCTCAAACTGCACGGGACCTGACGCCCCGGGAAAACTTGTCTTGTTCAGGTACTGCATGAACTTCCTGCATCACAACATATACGTGTGTGTAACATCACGAATATATACGCTCTAGGAAAATCTTGGCCTGACTCTGCCTCTATTTCCTTCAATCAATCAATAAGAATTTAACGTCCGGTTCCTCGTCATAAGGCAATGTCTCTTGCAGACACTACACAAACAGGCGTCAAAGAACCACACGATGACGACTGAATACACAGAGACCACAAGAGAAAGCGAGATCAAAACAGTGCAAGTGCAAGATCCAAGGCAAGCGGATCATAATTTAGACCTATGGCGGAAAGAGATAGGTTTTAAGCTTGCCAAGGAAAGTACCAATACAGTTACAAGATCGAAGGTCTTGTGGCAGAGAGTTACATACTTCCGTTCTACCTTCTATGACCTCTTTTAATAGATTTTCCCTCCTTAGAATGTGTCCTATCCAACTTCTTCCTATTTCTTAAAGCATTTATCAATTGTCTATCTGTACTAACTCTTTCCAGAACTTCCTCATTTGTAACCTTTTGAGTCCAGCTAATCCTCTCCATTCTTCTCCAAATCCACATTTCCAATGCCTCTAGTTTCCCAATATCTTTCTTCCTAAAGGTCCATGTTTCACATCCATACAATAGCTCGGTCCAAACCAAGGTTTTCACTTTATCTCTATGTGTTTCTTGAGACTTTTTGTTAAAAGTTCTTTCCTATTACCTAAGGCCACTTTTGCTTGTGCAATCCAACCGCAAATTTCAGTCTCACATTTCCCGTCATCGGTTATAGTTTGACCCAAATATTTGAACCTCCTTACCTGTTCCAAATTCATACCATTTATTGTGATATTAACTTCACCTTTATTATGTGACATTCTCATCACTTTATTGTAATCGTACTTATCCATGTCTTCCATAGCTTCATACATTATTGCCTCAGAGTAAATGTTACACAGCAGCAGCGAAATCCTTTATCATCGTCTTCAGAGTATTCTTGTTGGATTTTGATTACTGCTCTTTGACTCATGTAAAAGTCTAAAATTAGTCTTTTATGTCTCCAGTCAATTCCTATTCTTTTCAAGATATTCATCATCTTTATCCAATCAATTCTGTCAAAGGCCTTCTCAAAGTCCACAACGCATACAAAAAAGTCATTTCTATATTTTAAACTTCTTTTGCAAAGAACCCACATTACCCCAATTGCTTCTCTTGTGTCGCATCCTTTCCTAATAAAACATAATTATTACTGAAATTATTTACAACAATACTTTGTAAAATAATACATTGTCTTTAGATACTATTAAACCTAAATAAATTATTAATAAGTTATGTATTTAAATAAATAATTTGAAAAATGTGAAAAATAAAAACCATAGATTTCACATTACATACTGGACAGTGCTAGGTCTTCGCAGAGATTCCAGTGCAGACGGTTCTACCGTCAACAGCTTGTGCAGACCAAGAGCAAAAACAAGAACAGCATCGTAGGCATAGCTTCCGTATGCGCTGAACTCCTGACCCTAACAAATTAAATTATTTATTAAGAAATTCAATAATAAACTAAACTTAAGTTATTAGGTCTATATATTAGCACGCTGCAAAGTACCAACTTCTAGGGTCGTCATTGAGGGGGTCTAGATAGGAAACGATCCAAAGGGTCGGCTAAAAAGAACATAATGGTCGGCTATCCTTCAGTGTAACCAACAAGTGTACATATGTAACTGGATGTTTATTCAACCCTCTAGAAAAGAAAAACCAATGTCGCAGCTTCGAACTTCTTCTTCTTATCGTGTCCTCATACAGCATTAATCCAGCGTCTTACACAATCTCTCGCCCGATCATTGAACTCTCTGAGATCCTCACGCGCGACAGCATCACCGGTCAAGTTGCAGTTCATCAAATGGTCAATATCCTCCTCCTCCAGGCCGCATTCACATACTGTAGAACCATTGTAATAACCCCATCGGCTCATTGCAACCTTTGTCCAACCGACACCTGTCCTAAATCTATTTAAGTATAGCCACGTTCGTCGATCCTCATCGCACACACACGGAAGACTTTCTGATGCTTCTACACATATTTTATCCTCTGGAACTGATTGGAGATGTTCTCTCCACATCTGAAGGCGAGATTGCTCCACTGACTGAGTTAGTGGCGACACTGAATTTAAGAAGCTTCGAACTGAAGACCTCTCATTCGAGAGGCGAGCGCTCTGCCATTGCACCACCGCAAAGCGTTCCTAAATAAAGTTAGTAAAGTAAATATGTTAAACTTAATCATCATCATCTTCAGTTTAATACCAGTTTAACTAGGATCGGCATACGAATGGACCTTCTCCACTCCATTTGTCCTATACCATATCAAAATCTCTTCCATTCGTTTTAGAATTTTTTTTGTCTATTTCTGGAGCCTAGGCACTCACCAACTGAATGCCCTTTCTGACGTTGGTATGGATCTTAGTGCATTAGTCGCCTTCTATGACCCGTGCCGTCACCGGTTGGTCTATTCCTCAAACAACCCGAACACATCACGGGGAAAATATCTTAAACTTAATATTAATAGTTAATAATTTATTGCTTTAATTACCCGAGCAGCTATACGTCGATAGTACTCGTCGAACCAGGCTCTCACGGTACAATTCCCCACAATCTGTGACTCTAGGGGTCCCAGGAAGGCGGAGTTGAGCGAGAAATAGCCCTGAGCAGCCTCAGCCATCTCCCTGGTGCTGCAGAGGATGTTCTCCTTGAAGCCGTCGTTGTGCCTGTCCGTGTCCCACCAGGACCGGGTGAACCAGGTGGGCAGGAACCACACGTAGCCATGGCGCGATGTCATCTCCTAATAGTTGAGCAAATAGTCAGTTAGAATTCAACGCTCGATTTGTGACCCGAAGACGATGTTAAGACGTCAAGTAAGCGCTTAAATTCTACTTTTAAATGTAATAACGAAGACGATGATAAGACGTCAAACTTCTAAATGTAATAATGAAGACGATGATAAGGACGTTGAAACAAACGTCTAGCTTTGAGGAGAATGTAAGGTTGCTGAATAAGCACTTAACGTCAGTTTCTCTATAGACAACTGGTGTCAGTTTCCTTGAATTATGTTGATAACATCCACTAGCTTTATAGAGCGGGTGAACATAGTGATGGGTAGATATCCGACAAAACTCTCCCCTTTCAAAAAGAACTTTAATTAGGGATCTCTGAACAGTTAATTTCTGAGGAAAACGTCTTTAATCTTAATACGTCACAGCTTACAGACAGAAGCAAAATATCTTTCAAAAATTAGACTATTGACAAATTCTGTTAAAAAACGAGTTCACTCAAAAAACTGGTTTTCAGAGTTTTGACAGTTTTGTAGGGCGTTTCACAGGATGGATAAATCTGCATAACTGGAATGGTAAACCCTGATGACTGAGAAGATATATTTTCTTATTTATCCCACACGAAGACCGTCCATTATCTAACACAAAGTTCAATAACCAGAGTAGAATTATTTTTTGATAAGCATAAAGGCGAATTATTTGCTTCATTCAGATCTGTGGCCGTCCTATGTATAATGTACGCATCTAGAACTGCATTTAACTATCTAACTGACTGTCAGTGTGATTAAAGCCATAGAAGTTTCACGTTAGTTTCCATAGAAAATGATCACTTAGTAACTCTGATGAACGTAACTTGTACGTTTACGTAGTAGGTACCCCAGGTGTTACTTGTAAGTGTAATAATGCCAGTCAGCGGAGACACGTGGGTTTAACGGCGGTTTCGTCTCGCACAGTCGTAGCTGGTAATAACTCATACAGGGTTTTGTCTGACACATATGAAAGCACGTAATATACGAACCCTTTTGTAGGCCTCACAAATGACAGCTCTAGCTGATTGCTCAAATGAAGTTAGAATCACAATCTTTACACCAGCCTTCTTCAATTCATCCATATACTAACACATAATACAATCGATTGAGATATAATGAAGCTTATACATGCAGTTCTAGAATATCTCAACAATTTAGATTCATAAAATATCGTCTGGATGGCCGATTGGTTGATAAATTTGCCAGATCAGCACAAAAATATTAGGTTCAAACTCAACCAGACTACCACAGAGAACATCTCTTTTGGAGTGGAGACAGTCGTTAAAATATCTTGCACATATATTATCACATACTTTTACGTAAAACGAAATCATCATCATCATCATCTTTTATTGAATTCCAGTTTAATTAGCGTCGGAATTACACAATTTTGCAATAATTTCTGGAGCCTAGGCGCTCATTAACCGAATGCCCTTTCTGACGTTGGTTCAAAAGCTTAGTGATTTGTCGCCTTTTACGATACGTGCAATCCACAGTTAATCTATTCTTCGGCAACCTGGACACAACATGGGTATAATCACACAATAATTGTAAAAGCATAATAAGTACAATAAATAGAAAAAGATTATTGCACTAATTTACATACAATGAAACATTTTCATCTAATCCATTATTAGTCACGTTATTGACAATTTTAGGACACCAAACTTGCAGTAACTTTGGCTAAAACCTTAAAGCCAAACATCGGCAGAGCAAGAAGATAACTAGTTCTACAGAAGATCTGTAGGAGCAGGGTTCAAATCCAGTCACTTCGCAGTTCACTAACACGCTATCGAGCCGCAGACTGACATTAAACTAGGCTTTAGCCTTTGGCATTTAATACAGATCTTTTAAAAGAAAGTAAAATCAGAGAGTGAGCAGGAATATGCATCGATAAAGAAGGAATAATATAATAAAGAAGACAGCAGGAATATGTATAAATAAAGAAGGAATAAAATACTAAAGAAGACAGCAGGAATATGTATAAATAAAGAAGGAATAAAATACTAAAGAAGACAGCAGGAATATGTATCAATAAAGAAGGAATAAAATACTAAAGAAGACAGCAGGAATATGTATAAATAAAGAAGGAATAAAATACTAAAGAAGACAGCAGGAATATGTATAAATAAAGAAGGAGTAAAATAATAAAGAAGACAGCAGGAATATGTATCAATAAAGAAGGAGTAAAATACTAAAGAAGACAGCAGGAATATGTATAAATAAAGAAGGAATAAAATACTAAAGACGACAGCAGGAATATGTATCAATAAAGAAGGAATAAAATAATAAAGAAGACAGGAGGAATATGTATAAATAAAGAAGGAGTAAAATAATAAAGAAGACAGCAGGAACATGTATCTCGCACTTGTTAATTCGCAGAAAACACGGGAGAGCTGTAAGCATACCTTAGCTGCCTCGTCATGGGAGGCTTGTCTGGGCATCTTACGATCAAACGCCACCTGGACGCCACTGCTGAGGAACTGATCTTTGAGAAGACCGTGGTAGGCGGGGTAGTTCTGCCCGTCCTCAGAGAGCAGGGCCACCTGACTCCACCCCCACAGCTTGAACAGGCCCAGGTAGATGTCGCTGTCACACACAAACACTAGTTGTTGAAATAACGACAAATATCATCATCATCATCATCTTGTTAATCGTGTCGTATTCTACGAGATTACTCGTTAAAATAACGACAAATAGCATTTATTATTAACCATGTCGTATACTACGAGATTAGGTCGATATAGGATCGTCTCTGGCTGAAGACAGTGGCGATGTCGGTAAGGTACTCGACCGCGGATCAGTATGTGCGGGGTTCAAATCGTGGGCTCGCTCGTCACTGACATCGCTTTCGAGTGAGGAAACTGACATTAACATTAGCTTTACCAGCTTTACTCGTTAAAATAGATAAAAACAGCAGACATTCCTTATTAACCATGTGGTATTCATAGAAATACAGAAAATATCTGCCACTTCGCACATACAAGCTCATACAAAGAATGTATTACAAATAGGAACAGGGTAGTGCATTGCGAGTGATTACACAGGAAACTATTTCATCTGAAGTAACGATACTTGCTCTCACACTTTCTTTCTCTCTCTCGCTCTCTCACTCTCTTTCTCTCTCACTCTCTCTCCAAATATTAAATGTGAATAACTAGACAACATTTACATTGCATACAGAACACCGATCTCACTCACACTCATACTCCATCGTTCTCAACCTAGAAATTCAATACAAGCGAAGAACCTCCAGCCACAGATTGAGCCTGTCGAACAGACTCAACTGCAGAATTAGATTCCCCAGTCGAGATCAGTAGGTGTAGGATTCAAATCAAATGCTCGCCCATCAGTCACACACATGCTGCAGATATAGGAAACTGACGATAACCAGCCTTAATACCTTAACCAAGGTATTCGACTGCGGATCAGTATGTGTGGGGTTAAAATCCTGGGCTCGCCCGTCACTGACGTCGCTTTCGACTAAAGAAACTGACGTTAACATTAGCTTTATCTGCTTTAGCTATAGGTCAAGAACGCAGTAATTAGCATGGACTAGCTGAGAACTGACTCGTTCTGTAGAATGTGAGGAATAGTTCTAAAGAAGAGTGGGTACATATTAACACGGACTGAGAACTGACGCGTTCTGTAGAATGTGAAGTTCTAAAGAAGAGCGGGTACATATTAACATTGACTGAGAACTAACCCGTTCTGTAGAATGTGAGGAATAGTTCTAAAGAAGAGCGGGTACATCGCTCTGTTGGTCAGCTGCACGGCCTCTGCGCTGTAGCTGATCACTATTGTGTTGAAGTGCTTCGATACACCAGCTATTGGCTCAGCTGTCTCTGAACAGCCAGGTCCTGTGCGATAAATGAATCAATCAATCACACAATTAATCGATCAAGCAATCAGTCAATCAATCAGTCACTGAGTCATTCAATAAGTAAATCACTCAATCAGTGAGTTAATCAATCGTTTAAGCAATCAATCAGTCAAATAATCAAACACTCAATCAATCACTGAGTCAATCAGTTAATTAGTCAATCAATCTGTCAATAAATCAATCAACCAATTAATCACTAGACAATTTACATATCAATCAAATCTCAGATCATCAGTCAATCGACCTATCAACAAGCAAAAAATCATCAATGTATATTGGCAATGCACTGAACACACTATTACTGAAAACAGCCTTCAAAAGTAACACGCATACAATTTGAAAATGTCGCTACGGAAATAAATATTTCTAATAATTTATATCAGAAATCTTGACTGGTTCAACCAAAGAACAATTCAGAAAATAACCCAAGTAATAGCAACGAATACTTACCTAGTATTCCTACGATGTGATGTGTTTTGTTGCTAATAGCAACGAGTACTTACCTAGTATTCCTACGATAGGGTGAGTTTTGTTGCTAATAGCAACGAGTACTTACCTAGTATTCCTACGATGGGATAATTTTTGTTGCTAATAGCAACGATTACTTTGCTAATAGCAAAGAGTACTTGCCTAGTATTCCTACGATGGGGTGTGTTTTGTTGCTGATGTACTCAACGAAATGCTTCATCGTCATATCGACCTTGCACTGCGTGTCCTTGACCAGCAGAACGAGCTCGTAGTCAGGCAGAATAGACTTGTTCCTGTTCACGTATTCCACTGCCATCTCAGCACCTACACAGTACACAGTCACAGCTTTAAATCCAAATAACAGAATCTAGTTCAGTAAAATTACTCAATTACTCAGTAACAATTCACTTAGTCAATCAATAACAGAATTTAATTTATCACTAAACTTCATCGATTAATTGAAAACCAAAAAGTTTATCAATGCAGATACAAACCTACTACTATGGCAGGTTGGCGCCAGTACGGACCAGTAATGGGAAACATGCCCCCCAGATAAATCCTGTTCTTACTCGTCAGGCCTTCAGGCATCCAATTTTTCCACTTATCGGCGTTATTGCGAACCTACAATTAATCAATTAGATATCAAAACTCAACTAATTATAATTATAATTATTAGTTTTATAAGAATTATCACTCGTATCGAATTAAGAATCTTGTATCTGTCAGACACATATAAAATAAGCTTAAGCTTCGCCACTGGCGAAGTCGGTAAGATACTCGACCGCGGATCAGTAGGTGCGGGGTTCAAATCCTGGGCTCGCCCGTCACTGAAATCGCTTTCGAGGGAGGAAACTGACGTTAACCTTAGCTTTACCAGCTTTAAATAGTACGATACAGTCGAAATAAGAGCCTTGCATTCACTGAAGAAGGCAAATAAGATCCTTGTGTGCACTGAAACTGGCAAGTAGGAGCCTTGCACTCTATACAGAAGGTAACGTAAAACAACTTCATCCATTGCTAAAGACCACATTAAGATTTTTAAACTCCAGGACTACAAGATCGACTAATAGAGCGACCAAGTGCCTCTTGGTCAAAGTGACAGCAGAGCGTACACGTAGGAATCTGTACTTTTGCGCTGCAATATTGGTAGAACACTAAATGAGCCCAGAAATAGTGACCAGTATTCATTTGTGTTCTTAGCCTGCTGATCAGAATTATCTCATTCAATGACTACATCACTGTAGCTTCTATCGGCGGATAGCAACTCTTCATGGCCGAAAGAGGGAGCGCAACTCCAAAGGCTGAATTTGATAGCAGGGGTTGAGCCGGTGGCTTGTTAGCATGTTGTTCGACAGCGGATCAGTAGGTGCAGGATTCAAACCCAGTGCTTTCTCCGTCACTGACAGACTATAGAGCAGAAAATTGACGTTAAAGTTGGCCTTACAAGCACTTTTATTTTTAAAAAATACAGATTTTTTCTAATCTTCAGTTTGCTTATTACTTCTTGTCTACTTTTAAATTTAATTTATTGCAGATTAAGCAGAACAAACGGAAATTAGCAACGGAGAAGTTTCCTGTATCACAATTCGACCAGTCTCCGAATTCTCATCTACATGCCACTTTCAATTTTTCCGGATATTCAAAACGTCAGAACTGATCCAGGTCTTTAGAACAATTTCGAACATCATTTTTAGATATTACAAAATTACAGAAATTATCATTTCCAATAATATGAAATAATTTCATTCGTTACACCACGGTTAATAAAGTTCCCTCTAAAGTATCTCCCACCCCTGATTTATAGCTTGCTCAGTCTCTAACTAGAACCGTGCCAATCTTAGCATAAACCTTGAAAACAACTAAAAAACGACAACAACAGCAACAACAATCAACAACAACATTAACAAGAACACACCAGTACATATTCAAACATATAAGCATGTACAAACTGTCAACAGGAATACCGGTACACAGGCAAACACACGAACATACACAGACCAAGTCAATTGATTATATTGAAATATTTTACGCCAGTTTCGTTGGTATTTATTCAGAGAGTCGCTACTTTTAAGCATTTCACAGAGACCAAGACTTCAATAAGACTATTCAGCTTCAGCAATTCATAGAATGATGTTCCGCAGAAACAATAAAGCTATACATTACAACGTGCAGTACAATGAGAACAAAGAATTATAGCACACACAACCACTTTCTCTAGAGCTCTTTCTACGCCTATAGAGATTCTGGTTTCTATTTGTAAATTGGCTAAATGCCAGTTGTAAAGGCAGAAGTAAGTTCTAGCCGGATGTTTCAATTATATGCAACCTGACTCTGTTCAATTGCTAATTAAGTTCAGGACAATTAATATCATCCCGAGGACCAAGGAGCAATACGACCGGGCGGTGACTAGGCGGTGACAGAGCCATACGACCGGGCGGTGTCAGGCGGCGACATAACCATACGACCGGGCGGTGACCAGGAGGTGACATAGCCATACGACGGGGCGGTGACTAGGCGGTGATATAGCCATACGACCGGGCGGTGACTAGGTGACGACATAGCCATACGACCGGGAGGTGACTAGGCGGGGATGGAGAAACAAGGGGTGGTGACCAAGCGAGGACGGAACTATACGACAGGGTTGAGACCCATACGACGAAGTGGAGGCTCACACGACGGGGTGGAGACCCTTACGACGGGGTAGAGACCCATACGACGGGATAGAGATCCATACGACGAGGTAGAGACCCATACGACGGGGTGGAGACCCATACGACGCGTTGGAGACCCATACGACGAGGTGGAGATCCACACGACGAGGTGGAGACCCATACGACGAGGTGGAGACCCATACGACGAGGTGGAGACCCATACGACGAGGTGGAGACCCATACGACAAGGTGGAGACCCACACGACGGGGTAGAGACCCATACGACGGGGTAGAGACCCATACGACGGGATGGAGACCCATACGACGGGATGGAGACCCATACGACGTGGTGGAGATCCACACGACGGGGTGGAGATCCACACGACGGGGTGGAGACCCATACGACGAGGTGGAGACCCACACGACGGGGTAGAGACCCACACGACGGGATGGAGACCCATACTACCGTTTGGAGACCCACACATGTGGAGAACCATACGACGGGATGGAGACCCATACGACCGTTTGGAGACCCATACATGTGGAGACCCATACGACGTAAAAGATCTATCACTAGACTAGTGATACAGGTCAAACATGACTTCTTGAACCAGATAATTAAGTTACAGGATAGCTAGAGTTTAACAGCAGTTTCACCCTGTAAGAAAATTTGAGAACGGATTGCCTAGAATTTGAATCCTGCAACTACTGAACCGCAGTCAGACACCCAATCGATCCTGACAATGGCTTAATATTACGCCTGAGACAAACTAGTATAATTTTCAAATACTTAATAATAAAACATAATAATAAACACATTATAGTAAACAAGCTTTATATAGCCAAAATAATAGAATGGGTATTCAATGAAAACTTTGAAGTATATGATGCAAGGACATAACTAATCAGCTCAACTGCTAACATAAATATGGTATATATGATAAATTTCACATCGCCACATTAAAGCAATCAATCTAATTAAGCGCGTTACAACAGTATAAGATGGCTGATGCAACATCCTGAACTATCAATTATATTAGCCAACAGAATGGATAGTATAAACAAGAATTTAGCCGATAGGCCATTACGTCCATTCTACTAACAGCATTAGTAAATAATAGAAAAGTATTTAATTAGGTACTTCGCCGAAACACCGATATCTACACAAAGGTCTAACAGAACGTATTATAATAAACATCCTATCTCAGATCATTCTACGGCAATGCGAGCTAACTTTATTAAATATCAGTTATGCTACTGATACTAGTCCTAATAATAGGACTGCTATTATACTAGACCTGGTTGGCTGAGAAAATGATTGCACACAAATTTGCGTGATAGGTAATTATGCTTATCACGATAGACAATATGCTTATCACGATAGACAATATGCTTATCGTGATAAGCATATTGTTTATCGTTACAAGAGAGAGAGAGAGAGAGAGAGAGAGAGAGAGACTCAATGTTTAATTCATTGACAATTACAGATTACAATTACAGATTCAACATAGCGTAGACCATAGTAACACAAAACTACAAAAAGTGCAGTTAAAATAAACACAGGTGTGCAAATGTGCTCAAGGCATAGAAATCAAATAGCTACCAGCATATCGGCCACCAGTGAGGGCATATCCCTATCTTGCTGGCCACCGATAATACATATAATCACGTCATTACAAGCAATTTGCTCATCATGCGGATCACGCAAATTGAAACAGTCGTTTAACTTAGTATTGTAGATTAGTTTTCAAATCAAAATATGCCGTTACCTGTAATATTCTAAAGGCAACAACACAAACCATAAATACTACAAGCTATCAGCACACGTTGAACACACCTCCTTATACTACAAATCGTTCTTATTGAAACAATATTGTTTCAGAATTTAGTTGCAGTCCACTTAGTAGAATTTAAGACCTACACTTTGTCTGATTTAAAGAAGAAGAAAAATTATACAAAGTTTAAAACCCAATTACGCTCTGCCTTAAATGTTTGAAGAAATCTCTACATATAAATTACACTAGCTTCTTTCTATATATCTTAGCACTTATAACTGTCCATGGCAAGACAGCGCTTTGATCGGAATATTGCAAAATACATCAACCGCATACTGTCGCAGGATAAGACTAAGCAGAAGCTGTGAAGGCAATCGAAAACCATCTCAGTAGCCGCATTTCCTTCCAGCAAAAAGGCTGCATGACTTGAAGACGGAAAAAGCGTGTGAGATTTTAACTTAGCAGATGAAAGGCTCTTTGTATTGCTCATATTAATGGGCACTATTACAAGTTATATGCACTTTTAATCTCCCAACAAACAAACAAATTACCATAAAAGAATCAGTAAATATTTTCAAGCATGAGAAGAAGGGTAGGCTTATATATAATCTTATATATTCTATTTATCCCACCATACATTGTAGTAGTCTACTACAATGCAAATGATAACGTCCAAACAAAAACAAACAACGCTACAACATAACATCTTAAGAATAGAATCGGTTTTCTGTCTTTATAGCGCAGATATACATCCAGCCACTACAAGAAACCACTAGTCAGCCATTCACAACGTGATACAACAAACACAGTGGAACAGGTGGGACGTAGGACTGACAGGCGCTGCTATGAATGAGAACAACACAGAGTCGTAAAGCATGTTGTGTGGGATTATTAATGACTTCAGCATTGCATCAACTCCAGTAGTCACCGGTCATGTATAACTTCACTCAAGAATACGCTATCGGCTTCTCCGTGCAAAACACATACAAATGTTCAAATGCACTATACACATAGTATACACAAAATACACATAGAAAGACGTACAAATATATAACTGTGGCATACTGGTAAATATTCATGAGAAATACAAAAGAATCAATATTGAGCATGTCGGTCATTAAGTATACTCACGTTATACATAAACGAACATAAAGGTAAATATTCATGTGGCAAACACTAATGAAATACAAAAGAATACAACTGAAATACAAACAAATACAAACAAATACTACTGAAATACAAAACAATACAACTGAAATACAAATACAAACAAATACAACCGAATTACAAACAAATACTACTGATATACAAACAAATACCACTGAAATACAAACAAACACTACTCAAATACTACTGAAATACAAACGAATACAAATGAAATACAAACAAATACTACTGAAATACAAACGAATACAAATGAAATACAAACAAATACTACTGAAATACAAACAAGTACTACTTAAATACAAACAAATACAACTGAAATACTACTGAAATACAAAAAAATACTAATAAAATACAAACAAATACAACTGATATACAAACAAATACAACTGAGATACAAACGAATATTACTGAAATACAAACAAACACCACTTCGACAACTCTACTCAGAGAGAAAACGTACCCAGTCGCAGGCAGCTTCCTCAAGGGCTAAGTCCCTAGCCACGCCCTCAACTCCTGCTCTGACAGTGAAACCCCTCAGCAGCGTGTCGATCTCTTCCTGAGTTAGCGTTAACTGTTGAACCACGTGGTACGTCTCAGGCGCGTGTGTACGTATCTATGGTCATCAATCATAAAACTGTATACGTATCTATGGACATCAATCATTAAACCTATCTACGTATCTATGGTCATCAATCATAAAAACTGTCTACGTATCTATGGTCATCAATCATAAAACCTGTTTACGTATCTCTGGTCATCAATCATAAAACCTGTTTACGTATCTATGGATATCAATCATAAAAACTGTCTACGTATCTATGAACATAAATCATAAAACTGTCTACGTGTCTATGGACAACAATCATAAACCTGTCTACGTATCTATGGACATCAATCATTAAACCTATCTACGTTCTATGGACATCAATCATTAAATCTGTCTACGTATCTATGGTCAATCATCAAAATATATATGAATCTAAAAACACTAACCACAAGCGCACAAAATATGAATGAATCTCAAATCATTAACCACAAAGCGTGTTCATATGCATGGGTATCAGTAAAAGAGCGCATTCATATCCATGAGTATCAGTAAAAGAGCGTGTTCATATCCAATGTGATTACTCACTTCAGGAAAGAGTGGGAGATGGATTAACTAAATATAGCACGCAGTAATAGTACGAATAGATACCGTGGACCACATCATCTTCGTCAGCTGGTTGATCTCGTAGTCACACTGGGCACTACCAGGGACCCTACCAGGCCCGTAGGCTGCGTGACAGGAGGGGAAGTGAACCCTGGCGTAGCGACCACTGGCGGTCAGGTCGTTGGGCACCCAGTTGAAGAACAGCGTCGACACGTTGCGCTCAGCCTGAGCCTCGACGAATGTGTTCAGATGTGAACCGATCCAGGCAGGGGTCACGAACATGTCGAGGTGGTTTATCAGTTGCTTCAAGCGCTCTGCTTCTCCGGCAACTGGATAATAATAATAATAATAATAATAATAATAATATTAATAATAATAATAATAATAATAATTAGCTTTCCATGACTTTGCAAAAGATTTAATGCAGTCTGCTTCAGCAGTTCTTTTAAGCCGATTGATGACCTCGAGTAGCCGGGCGGCGATTCAACACGTATTGCTTGAATCGTTTTTATCAAACCTCAGGTTCTTTATACCGGGGTAAAAAAAATTAATAATAAAAATAATAAAGGTTTAACGTCCGCTTCCTCATACAAAGATGATATCAGGGACGTCCGCCCATCACATGTCACTACAAATCGATTCACCCCAAACGATCTGAAAAAACATGTGCTGAAGAGAAAGATCCTAAACGGTGCCGATCCGGTGATCAAAAAACAGTCAGACAAGATGAAAATGAAACGCTCCAAAGAGCAACAGTATTTGAAGCATTGACAGATATAACAATGATTAATTGTTGTTAGTATGAAAGTAAAGAAACATTTTATGTTAAGAGATATCGCAACTGATACGATACAGGTTTCTTAAATTAATGCCTCGAGGTTACCATGATGAAGGTTGGAGAGTAAGGCATTATTCTGTAAGCACAGCAACATCAGTACTGACTGGAGCAAGTGGCGATGTAAGTAAGATATTCGACTGAGGATCAGTATGTGCGATTCAAATCATGGGCTCGCCGTCACTGATTTCGCTTTCGAGTGAGGAAACCGACGTTAACATTGGCTTTACCAGCGTTATCTATTCACAGCTAACGCGCTCCAATGAGCAAACAGATATTGACATTTAAACAATTGACAGACAAAAATATGATTAATTGTTGTTAGTTTGATTGATTACAGAGTATGATTACATAGTACCTAACTAACTGATTGATTTAATTGAATTTCTAATTTGTCACCAATAATATTCATTGCACGATTGGTTAATTGACTAGATGACTTAGCTAACTTATTGATGGATTGAACTAAATTTGTCACCATCAGTACTAATCGCACGATTGGTTAATCAATCAATTAACCAATCGTGCCATTAACACTGATGGCGATGGTGAGAGATGACCAAGCTAATTCATTGATTTATGGAACTAAATTTTTAATTTATCAACATCAGTAGCATTCAGTATTGACAGCTTGAATGCCATTATCTCAGACTGACAAACAGAACGGGATGATTTAGCCAATATATTGATTGATCTAGCTAATTTATTGATTGATCTAGCTAATTTATTGATTGATTTAGCTAATTTATTGATTGATTTAGCTAATTTATTGATTGATCTAGCTAATGTATTGATTGATTTAGCTAATTTATTGATTGATTTAGCTAATTTATTGCTTGATTTAAGTTTTTAATTCATCAGCATCGGTACTGACAGCTCGACTGTTAGTCTCAGACAGGTAGACTGACCTGTATGATCTAGCTAATTTATTGATTGATTTGAGTTTTTAATTCATCAGCATCGGTACTGACATCTTGACTGATAGTCTCAGACGGATAGACTGACCTGGATGACCTAGCTAATTTATTAATTGATCTAACTACTTAATTGATTGATTTAGCTTTTTAATTCATTAGCGTCAGTACTGACAGCTCGACTGTTAGTCTCAGACAGGTAGACTGACCAGTATGATCTAGCTAATTAATTGATTAAGTTTTTAATTCATCAGCATCAGTACTGACAGCTCGACTGTTAGTCTCAGACAGGTAGACTGACCTGTATGACCTAGCTAATTAATTGATTAAGTTTTTAATTCATCAGCATCAGTACTGACAGCTCGACTGTTAGTCTCAGACTGTTACACTGACCTGGATGACCCAACAGCAGGACCGCGCAGTGGTCAGCCGTCGCTCGACCACAGAGAGAAGTGGGCAGGAAACCAGACACACAGTTCTCTGAGATCAGGCTACACAGAGACTCTCCCTGGTCCCCTAGTGTGAGACTGCTCCTCAGCCGATGTCGACTGGCTGGGAGAGAAAACTCGGCCGCTATGTCTCGCATCTTGAGCGTCTTCCAGTGGTCGAGGATCAAGTGAGAGTTGCGCCATTTGGTCTCTACAGTAGACGTCGGTATGTACCAGCCAAATCTGCGTGAGTTAAGTAACAATAACGGAGGCTGCAGTAGCAAAATATACGATTTTACACTGGAAATATAGAACTGCTGTAAAACTTGCAAATCAAACATAAGTAATACTAGAAAACGAAAACTGTAACAGATTTTAAGTAATACTTTGAGACAGCATGCTCCTGATGCTATTATGCCTACATAATATTATTAGAAATAACGGGCACAGTTACATTTTAATATATTTTTGACATGTAACTTATGAGATAATGTAGAGTTATTGAATGTTTTTTAATCTGAATTACCTTCGTAAGCTTTTATTTATAACTGCACAGCACATGAACATGCATCACTATGCTGCAGGGCCTGCATGTCGGTTTTCCGACTGCGCATCAGTAGATGCAGGGTTCTAACCCAAAATCGCACCGTCATTGACATATTTTCGAGACAGAAAACGCTGTTTAGATTAGCTTTAGCATTTTTAAGCTTTTAACCTTTAGAAAACATCATAGTTGATTAACAAGATTGAAGCGATTGGTATATAAAATATTGAAAGCATGGATAGTATTGATAGTATGGATGAAACTACTATTACTGATAAAGTTGACAGGATTACTGTGATTGATTGATAAGATTACTGTGATTGATTGATAAGATTACTGTGATTGATTGATAAGATTACTGTGATTGATTGATAAGATTACTGTGATTGATTGATAAGATTATTGTGATTGATTGATAAGATTACTGTGATTGATTGATAAGATTACTGTGATTGATTGATAAGATTACTGTGATTGATTGATAAGATTACTGTGATTGATTGATAAGATTATTGTGATTGATTGATAAGATTACTGTGATTAATTGATAAGATTACTGTGATTGATTGATAAGATTACTGTGATTGATTGATAAGATTACTGTGATTGATTGATAAGATTATTGTGATTGATTGATAAGATTACTGTGATTGATTGATAAGATTACTGTGATTGATAAGATTATTGTGATTGATTCACTCGAATAATGTGATTGATTGATAGGATTAATGTGATTTATCGATAAGAATAATTGACTGATTGATAAGATTAATGTGATTGATTGATATGATTAATGTGATTGATTCACAAGATTAATGTGATTGATTGATATAATTAATGTGATTGATTGATATGATTAATGTGATTGATTCACAGATTAATGTATTGATTGATAAGATTAATGCGATTGATTCACAAGATTAACGAGAGTGATTGATAGGATTAATAGAAACCTGCCAAATGGACCCAGAGGGCCACCGCTGACCACGTGACCAGAGCTGCTCCACGTTTCCATGTTGAACCCTGCTGGCACCCAGACCTCCAGGTTTATCATACTCTCAGGAATCTCTGCCTCAGACCTGAACAAGTTGACCATTCAATAGACTTTACAACACAGACGCCGATCTGTCTACTTACTCTATTACATAAATTATTAAAAAACCGCCATCCAGAAAGTGTAGTAAATATTAAGATACATTTTCTCTAGAATAAGTGTACGTATGATTATGATTTAATGGACGTGGAGAACATGACCATGACCGCTCAGGAACGTATAACAGATAAAACACTTAAATTTAATTAAGCAGATTATGATATACTGTTATACTTAATGTCATTTTAAATTATATAATTCTGATATTAGAAACAAATAATTTGAACAGTGATATATTTATGTGTACAGAGGAATAATACAATCACTAAATAAAATTATCTGCTTAAACGTGGCTTTATTTAAGCCGAATTTTCGTTAGATTATTTTCAACAAAACAACATATTTCTTAATCCTACACTACGTGCTTTCTCTATGTTTAACTGCATTATAAGAGCAAGCAGGTAATAATCCGATAAATATATAACATATAGGACTAAACAAACATTTAACTAAATCATCTGTGCAGCAATGCGGGCTGTTAGATCTGAACCATTCACAGAAAGGACGCATCACTAGCAAACTTACACAGAGCATTAGATCCGCTGGGAGTATATAATACACTCTACTAATCTCATACATTCTCAGATTTAATGAAATATTCTACAGGGTCGTTGAGTACAGTATGACATGAGGTCAGTATGACATGAGGTCAGTATGACATGAGGTCGGTATGACATGAGGTCAGTATGACATGAGGTCAGTATGACATGAGGTCAGTATGACATGAGGTCAGTATGACATGAGGTCAGTATGACATGAGGTCAGTATGACTAAAGGTCAGCACTTATCATAGATTGATTGACTGAGGCTCTACAATACGCACCGAGAGGTCAGTCTGGACAGTGCCAGATCTGGATTGACCCCTGTCTGTCCATCGACCAGTTCAACGTTAGCCAGGTCAACGACCTCCAGCAGAAGTATTCGCAGAATTCTACTCAGCAGCTGATGAGAAGGTCTCTCGCTAGTCTCAATTCTTACGGGCAGACTTCTTCCACTGTAGTACAGGTGACGCTTCGTTACGTTCAGAGCTGCAATGCACGACACACATGAAAGAGAATAGACCTCATTGTTAAATCTCTTCTGTAATGAGTACTCCCCGCATTGTGTCCGAACAAGTAAGAATAGGACCAACCGTAAACTGCACGTGTCTTACGAGGCTCTTAGCAAGAACTGAAGAAGGCAAAGGTGTACCACCTCAAAAGTCATAGTATGCTGTAAGCTACATTAAGGTGTGGGCAAGTCATAGCCTTTTGTAAAGGAACTAACTCATTAGTCGATGAGTGCTATTTGAAATAGCGAGAGAGAACTGTGTTTATTTTCGATTTCAACTATACAGAATACAAACAGAAATAGGCACTAGTACCTGACGACAATAGGGCGTCAATAAGAACACATTGTATCCTGCATAACACACTCTATCCTACATAACACACTATATCCTACATAACACACTGTATCCTACATAACACACTATATCCTACATAACACTATATCCTACATAACACACTGTATCCTACATAGCACACTGTATCCTACATAACACATTGTATCCTACATAACACACTGTATCCTACATAACACACTGTATCCTACATAGCACACTGTATCCTACATAACACACTGTATCCTACATAACACACTATATCCTACATAACACACTGTATCCTACATAGCACACTGTATCCTACATAACACACTGTATCCTACATAACACATTATATCCTACATAACACACTGTATCCTACATAACACACTATATCCTACATAACACACTGTATCCTACATAACACACTGTATCCTACATAACACACTCTATCCTACATAGTTGACCATCCAGCAAAAACCTATAAATGGCTAGAAAAATATTTGAATAAAATTTTTTTTAAATTGGCTTCACTAGA
This sequence comes from Enchytraeus crypticus, assembly GCA_905160935.1. Lineage (NCBI taxonomy): Eukaryota > Metazoa > Annelida > Clitellata > Enchytraeida > Enchytraeidae > Enchytraeus > Enchytraeus crypticus. Next base: position 2,235,408 of record CAJHZI010000548.1, on the reverse strand, counting down.
TTAAAGCAACTAAACAAAATATCACGACTCGGCATAATCGTTGCACAATAAATTAGTAATGAACTCATTCAATCAGGTAATAAAATCGGATTCGAATCAATCAGGCATAAAAATCATTCAATTTTAATCATAACTCTATCCTGACACACCCGCACCAGTAGAGCACTTAGTAAGGTTTCCTACTGAGGATCAGTAGGTGCCTGATTCATGTCAGAGCTCGTCTGTCACTGACTTCCTTTCATCAGATGAAATAGACGCTAAACTCGCTCCAGCCTTATATAAAAGACTCATGCAGTGCGCGAGCCACGCAAGAATATACCATCCATAAACTGCACGTATAGTACGTGGCAACTAAGTAAGAACTGAGGAACGTAAAGGGAAACCATCTGGTATATTGAAATAATATTA
>CAJHZI010000548.1:2057500-2230000 GCA_905160935.1 Enchytraeus crypticus | reverse complement strand
TACTGTAGGCACAAAACTAAGGGTCACACACTATATAGGCACTCTTATATAAAATAGAAATTAGCGCAAGAAGTCCAGACGAGGAATATCTTTTGAACTATAAAATATAAGAAAAAATTTCAAAAGTAAATCCACGGACCGCTGGGGCAGTATGGTTTACATAGTTTCAAATCAAATATTGTTAGGAGCAACTAAGATTTGTGAATTACGAGTTATTAATTGAAATAGTAACGCTGCAGAAACTCTAGCCCGTAGTTCAGACGAAATCGGAACGGCAACATCTCGAGAAAATGACTTCAATTAAACTGTATCTACGAATCTACCGCGACTAATTTAATACGGTTGAATAAGTTCGTTAACTTCAGCTAAACGTCGAAATTACGGAGAAAATAATCATTTGCTGCAATTTAAAGTCAATAACAATGTGATAGGTCGACCGACGACAGGGTATAACCAGAGATATTGTAAAATTGTCAAGTTCTTAGAGAAATATGCAAAACAGTTTGTATTAGAAATATATGCCCTTCTCGATGTTGTCATGGGCGGCAGCATGTTTAGAATAGAGGATAAGGACTGGCTCTGTAAATCACACCGTGACGTGCTGCGTGTAGAGACCGTGAAGATCAGACCATTAGCATCTTTAGTCAAGTCTTTATTAGTCAAGGCATATTTAGTCAAGTCGTTAGCATCTTTAGTCAAGTCATTAGCATATTTAGTCAAGTCAAATTAGCATCTTTAGTCAAGGAGACAGTTTTTGAGACACTTAAAAAAGCTCTGCATTAGAGTCTATCTGGATATATTTAAACTGAATGCAGAAATAGTCTAGGATTACAACGTTATTAATTTATAGGCTTTAACTTAATCTGTGTCAGGATAACTCGAGTAGATGCATACATAGATTCAAGCAGACTACAAGGCATGCTTCGACGATATTTATAAACATTATCGCCAGCAGCGGATCTCAAATAAACAACATCTATGCATCAAGAAAAGTCGGCAGAATTATTCACACAAACACATCAAAACGAGTACATACGAACGCACACCTAGACATGACAAAATCGTTAAACGATATGAGCACACCGACACTCAAAACATACAGATATAAACACAAATGCACACAAATACAAGCACATATTCAGAAGCACACATACAGACATACAAGCCACAACATGTCACAAACAATACACATTCAGGCAAAATTATGCACCAAAACACTTAATACCAGACACCGACAAACACAATAAGTACACGATGAGAACTTGTAACTGTTGCAGTAGCCAACTAGAGAGTGCGAATGATCTCTCTGATGATCGTTTCCATGCGCATAATAATAATAATAACTATTACTAAGTAACCAAATATTTAAAAATCAACGCATTATCTGAAGTTAAGTTAGCCCTAGTGGAAACTATAGCCATAACTATGATTATAAAAGATAAAATTATACATAAATATCTTTATGTATGTCACAGTGTATGTGTGTGTTTAGCGTGTGTATCATTAGTATCAGGAGAGAAAAGTTTATTATTAGTTAGCGTAAATTCTACGAAGAGATGAGACCCTTCTTTGACGGCTCTTTATTATATACAGTGTTTCGTATCGTAGAATGACTGGGCGTAGCTCTTTTTTCTTTGCGCGACATATAAGCCAAATGTCAAAAGATGAAGTCATATGTACACAGGACAATTTACTGCCACGCTTCTTCAATATCTCAGGAAGCTAATTAAATTTTTCCAACTAACGCTTGCTTCTAATGCAGATATATTTATTACATCGTAATCAAGACTGCAGATTTCCGGTTAATCTAATCAAATGTACTGTGAATGTATCACACACACAACAACAACGTTTAGAAAAAAAAAAACTGACGTGCTTTTCTCTCTCCATCTCTCTCGTTCTCACACTTTTTTTATCTCCTCCCCCCTCTCTCTCTCTCGCTCTCTCTCTCTCTCTCTCTCTCTCTCTCTCTCTCTCCAGTGATTTACCAGATGACAGTTTCAAGTTCATTTTCAAGACTGAAAATATACCGAGTTTAAAATATGGATTTAATTAAAATAAATGATAATATCGTTAAATAGACACTATTTAAAAAAATTGATGATACTCCTTAAAAATAAGAGTCGATGTCGATGGTTCGGTTACATTTCCAACTGTAAACCTACGGCTTATCCTGGCATGTGCGTTAATGATTACCCTATCAAAAAATATATCTCATTTATTAATATATTGCTATAGAAATCACTCTCAAACCTAAAAAGACTAAGAGACATTTGAACACTCTCAATGTTCAGTTAAGTCAATTTCTTCAGTAGAGTCTTGTAATAGAATTAGATTCCCTGCAGCTGATAGTGCATTCGAGCAAAAATGACTTTACCCCGGCATAGATTCTCGTTTTAAACTAATCGTATATCATTATGTGATCATGACATTATCGCATGATTATTTACCCATAACTAATAAGAATATACGATTTAATTACACAAGTATAGGAGCTTATATTTTAAGTTAAGTTGACCCCATATCTTATTGATAATAGGAGAGACAGTTCGGCTGAAAGTAGATCGAAGACTTTCAGCTTCTCACTTGCGTTCTATCCATTCTGTCATAAAATGTCTACAATCATACAACTAGTCTAAAACAAAGCGCCAATATTTCTACGAGGGAATGACCTCCTGGGCCCAGATAATGAGTGAGTGACCTCCCACCAGCCACCAGGAGAAATGCTCAACACACATGTTAACACATGTGAGCGACCTTCCACCAGCCACCAGGAGAAATGCTCAACACACATGTTAACGCATGTGAGTGACCTCTCACCAGCCACCAGGAGAAACGCTCAACACACAAGTTAACACATGTGAGTGACCTCCCACCAGCCACCAGAAGAAATGCTTAATACACATGTTAACTCATGTGAGTGACCTCCCACCAGTCACAGTAGAAATGCTCAACACACATGTTAACTCATGTGAGTGACCTCCCACCAGCCACCAGGAGAAATGCTCAAAACACATGTTAACTCATGTGAGTGACCTCCCACCAGCCACCAGGAGAAATGCTCAACACACATGTTAACTCGTGGGGATACATCAACAACGAGATGCGACACACGTCCTGCGCAAAAACACCGTGGAAAGTAGAACAACTAACACGAGAGAGAGAGACAGAAAGACAGAGAGAGAGAAAGACAGAGAGAGAGAGAGAGAGAGAGAGACAGAAAGAGAGCGAGAGAGATCGGGAGAGTAACAGATATAGAAACAGATTGAGAAACACGTAGAGAGAGAAGAGAGAAAGAGATGGTAATACAGGAGAGAGAATAAAATAAAGAGAGATAGACAGTGAAGAAATAGAGAGAAAATAAATAATATTTAAGTGTTAAGAAATTATTAGTCTGATGCAATTGTGCAGTAGAAGGCAATTCAAGACCTCTAGACATCAGTGTAGACAGATAAACATGTAGAGAGAGCTACGAGAAACAACTATATATAACGAAAACAATGAGACAACGATAGGAAGAACTATGAGATAGAGAGACAGAGAGAAAGAGAGAAATAGAAAGAGAGAGATAGAGAGAGACAGAGAGAGACAGAGATAGAGAGAGACAGAGAGAGACAGAGAGACAGAGAGAAAGATAGTGGAAGCAAATGAGAGTAAAGTGGCAAAAAGAGGAAGTCACTAGACAGAGAGGAAATAGCACCACACACTCGCAACTTGTTTACATCATAAAACATCAGCAAGCTGCTAGTATATACCACATTGTATGTAATGTAACCGAATCATCATCCCTCCTCCTCCGCTGCGCTCCTTCTATCACTCAGAAGCAGTGTGGCTGCAGAACTACAGTTGTCCTGCTGCAGCACCCTTGCTAAACAACAGCTGGGCCTTTGCTATTGTAGTTCTACAGTGTTACTTATTAGCAGCTGCGCCATAGAACTACAATAGCTGTCACTGAGAATGCTGTAGCAGCTCAGCTACAGTTCTACAACTGCTACGCTATATGGTTGAAGCAACACAGCTACAGTTCTACAACTGCTATGCTATATGGTTGAAACAAAACAGCTACAGTTCTACAACTTCTATGCTTTAATGTTTAAGCAACACAGCTACAGTTCTACAACTACTACGCTATAGATGAAGTAGTTCAGCTTTTTACATATAAATCTTATCTTAAATCCTAATAGATGTGCTAAAGCCAACATTAACGTCAGTTTCATTAGGCGAATGGAACAGTGGCGGGGAATTCAAGATTTGAATCGTACATACAGTATATTAATTCGTACAGTTGAAACCCTAATCGATCATGGCACGGACTCAGCCAAGATACTGTATCATTAATCCGACCAGATAGCTGATATAGTCGCTGGAGCTACTGGAATCGCATTAGCTGCTACATTCACAGCTCCACGGGTGGAATAGCAGGAACCTGAATGGCTTAGATATAATCGCATCGGCAGCTGGGATCGCATCAGCTGATATAATCGCATCAGCTGCTCTATTAATAGCAGCTGCTGAAATGGCATCAGCTGATATAATCGCATCAGCTGCTCTATTAATAGCAGCTGCTGGAATAGCATCAGCTGATATAATCGCATCAGCTGCAGGAATCGCATCAGCTGCTAAACCGCAGCAGCTGGACATTCAGCTGTAAAGGACAAGCAGTTTCCCTGGAACCAATAATATCATTACGTTTCACATGAACCACTCACATTGATTCTACACCTCCGCATCATCCCAAGCGAGCCGCTGTCAAACAGCTGCTCGGCTAGTATGCGTCTCTCTATTTCTGTCTGTATGTGTTTGTGTCTGTACGTATTTGTGTTTGTACGCGTTTGTGTATGTAAGTGTTGTGTCTGTATGTGTTAGCGTATGTATGATGGAAGTAAGCTAAGCTTAGCATCCGTTTCTGTTTAACAAGAGACCTATCAGAGACGGTTCATATTCTCTAAAATTTACAGCTAAGAATTCGAACCGAAGGTTCTCCCGTTTATCCGGTAAGAGTGCTATCCTTTCAGCAATCTAGCCCATACAAATTACATGTATAAGTGCCGCAGAGCATGGCTATATGCGTTAACACAGTGTCTTTAAAGTGTTTCGATTCGTGAGAAGCGAAAGACTCAGTATTGGGCGCGCCGGTTAATTCGTGTCAAATTACATTATTAACAAGATCCGTGTTTCGATTCCCAGATGAAATTGTGAGAAAGTAAAACCTCGATGCGCTACCGTCAGAACAAATTTGTCAACTGACAATCAAAAATTCGCTTCCATCTTGATTAGTCAACTGGGTTAAAGGCTAAAGGTTTAAAATTGAAATAGGTCTGACAATGAAACGCATTTATTACTACAAATACAGCACAACGTGTATTTTTTAAGCTTTTGTCAGTTTACAACTTTACAGTCGTCTAATAAACGGTTCAGTAAATGTCTGAGATTTCTCTTATCACTAGATAATTAACTATACTGCTATTTATATTATTGTATAATCAAGTGATAAGAGAGTAAAATCTCAGACATTTATAGTAATATTTATTATTATACAATGATAATTTTGATAAATTTTTATTATTAGTTCGAGTAATTTTAAAATTATTAGTAACATTCACAGTCAACGTTAAATATGATTTCAGGTACATATGATATGATTAGATATCTAGTACACACAAGATGATTGTTGCCGAACACAAGTCCATTTTCTTACTTGATTTATGGGAGATCTCACTTTGCAGTGGATCAGCTATAGCGGACTCGTAAGAAAAGAAGGACACGGGAAGATTTGACTATTGTACTATAGGGTTAACAAGTCATCTCGACTTATAATTAGAAAATGCATACGTTGTCATAGGATAATGGGATCAGACATAGTGACATTGTACAGTAGATAGACATACAGTGAATAAAATGTATTAGGATATAAGGCCATGAGACAGATAGGAAATAGTATTACGTTTGTTACAAGGTTCGCAGAATGAGGCAGGCACGGGAAGAGAATATGTTAGGGGAAAATAGAGACAGGAGGGGACTATATAAAGAAGGTGATTCGATAACCAATTGATATTGATATGAGGAAATAGATGATATTTAGGGAAAAGTAGTTTATTTGTTCGCGCAATTAATCTATCACGATCTGGCATCATTTAACTGTGTAGAGTGAGATAAAGAAAGAGAGAAAGAGAGAGAGAGAGAGAGAGAGAGAGAGAGAGATAGAGAGAAAAGAGAGCAAGAAAGAGACAGATGCCGACAAGCAGACAGAGTTGAGAGAGGAGATATAAATATTTAGAGTTACTGATCAATAGAGAACCCTAATAGCGGTTTAGGACGATGAATATGAGGGAGTAATTACAGTAAAAATATCGGCTAAAACAACTAAAAGCTCAACCTCTCTCCCTTAATGCACTGCCTACTGGCTGATCCATGGCATATAACGCCTCCACTCTTCTCTGTCTTCCGCTTTCCTCTTCATATCCACATACGAGTGGGTCTTTAAATCATCTAACATTCCTAATCTTGGCCCACCTCTCTTTCCTTCCATTCTGCCTTCTATGACCTCTTTTAGTAGACTTTCCCCCTTAGAATGTGTCGTATCCAACTCTCCTTCCTATTTCTTAATACATTTAAAAGCTCAACCATATAGAATCAAAAACGCGCTGTAATTCGCGGCACTAGTCACATATAGCATCCAACACAACTTATATTTTATGAGGCAACACTCCAATTCCACCCAACGCAACTTGTATTTTACGAGCGCCTACTCCGATATTCCACCCAACACAACTGGTATTTTACGAGGTAGAACTGTTTGCTCAATTAAGGAAGCTGTGCGCTGTTTTCACACAGTGCCACGACATAACGACAGCTGCTCACAAGCAATGACTCATAGCTCTCCAGATGAGTAAGTTCATAAGGTTAGCAGAGTGAGAACAGCTACATCTTCATCCCAACCATTTCGAACACTTTTTCCGTTTCCACAGGCATACAAACAGTACACGATGATTTAGTCGACAGTAAAATTAATTAATTCAATAAACATTTTATTTCATCACAACCTAATGATTGTATGCAGAAACTAAGACCAAGTTTTAACGTTAGTTATCTTTAAGTTAGTGATGAGGCGAACTAGATTTGAGCTCAGAGGAATAGCTAATCGAGCTATTGGCCCAGCACAATGAACAAGTTTCTAGACATATGCTATGTTAGTGACATTAAGTACCTCTAGATAATTAGTAGGAGATATTCCCCGTGTTAAGTCCGGGTCACTCAAAAATAGACCACTTGTAAATTGCACGTGTCGTAAGAGGCAACTGAGAAACAACTAAGGAAGGCATAGCAAAATCACCTCAGACGCCATATTTACTCCAAGCTATAAGCTACATTAAGATAAGGCTAAGACAGAGTTTTGTGAAGGGATCCGCTTTTTAATTGATTTTTAATCACTTTCACTCTTTATAAAGCGTGAAAGAGGGAAGTGAATAAGAATCGAGTATCTTGGACCTGCCAAAAATACTACATGCTCCACTACTACAAACGCCATTAATTAATAATTAAAGTCTTAAATAAAAGTGCTTTGAATCTCGAGTGTTATCTAGGTATGCAGCCCCCACGACGGCGGCTTTAATACCCAAAGTATCAGAGTTCAAAATACAGTCCAGAATGCGTCAAGCAAGTTACGTCAAATTCCAACACTGTGAAGAACAGACAAGTTCAAGAAATTAACCAACAAGCTTCAAACTACAACTGAACGAAATACGAATATTTAGAAAATAAGTTATAATTATTCCATCTTCAGAATTATTCCATCCAGGACTAGCGTCATACAGGATCAGCTGATAGAGATAGCCTCCCTTCCCACCACCACCACCCCCCCCCCCACTACTACGAGCTGTGTCATACAAGTAAACAATCTCACAGCTGAATCTGATCTGCTACCAGCGACAAAGTACACCATCACGCAATTAGTAATGCTTGAGGTAAACAATAACAGGTCTACTCCTCTCGCAACTATGCTAGCTATGTTACTGATAAAACGCTTATCTCACACAATTGTTAGTTAATAGGACCGCGCTGACTAAACACCAACTGCACAAGAATTGATGTCATTGTGATTTTATATTCTCTATTACGTGAACTTTATCACATTTTTTTATTTTTGCTTTCTACCATTACAATCCTGTATTATTAAAACATATATGTACATTTTTACATCAAAATAAAATACAGAAATTCTTAAATATATTTATAGTACTTATCAGCTTGAACTTTAACACATAAATGACTTTAAAAACTGAACGACCAAATGAAGGGCAATAAATAATATATAAAGTACTAGCACATGCATAATTATCCTGATTTACTATAAAGAATGTACATACCAGTCATTATGTATGTATATTCTTCGATTTAACTCAAAATATATTACAAGTGCAACTCTGGCCCTTATTGCTATTCACGAGGTCTCCGAAATTTATTGTCTCAATTTTTAATGCAGTAGATGACTGTATAACATCGAACTAAATAAAATAAATGAATAATTCCTTGGCAGCAGCACATATGCTTATACATCATCTGCTTGTGCATTAGTTAACTAAAGGAACTAAGGGGTTACTAAATTCTAAGTATTGAAAATTGTCAAGATAAAAATAAATGCACCATCATATGAGCCACAGTACCACTGGATGAAACTACGAACTTGTGACATTTTATCTTATCATTTTACCAGCATGGTGACAAAACCCAGCTCAGTTTCTCTTGGGTTTTCCTTGACTGTGCACATTTACTATGTTAGTAAATTCTTACATCTAACACAATCATCTATTCTTTTAATAGTCTAATTTATCAATATTATATTATCTTTTTTCTCACCTGCTCGATTTTGTCTCAATACTGCTCGATGTTGTCATTGATGACTGTAGCACTCTAATTGTTGTTATCATTATTATTAATCTCAAAAGCCAAAGACAACTTTAACGTCAGTTTGCAGCTCGACTGGATGTGAATGCTGCACATACTGATCTTCTATCAAAAAACTTGCCAACAAGTCACACAGGCTCAGCCAAGTGTTGGCAATGTAATTGGAAATGAAGCTAGCTTATTTTAAACATTCATTAGACATATTACAAATAAAATAAGTTTTATAAAAGAATAACTTACCACTTTCATTGGCACTTCTCACGGTCCACTTAGTTACAGAAAAAGTTATACTTCCACAAAAGCATTCTAAATACTCTCAATATAAATTTTCATCGAAACCTTCGCAAGATTTCTCCCGTGTAAAATTATCTAAACTGCGAAACTAGGTTTTTTAATCCAGTAGTTATCCAAAGATAAATATATTCCAACGCAGTAGCACCTCATCTGTTTCATACGTAAAAGTCTAATATAAGTGAATGTAGACATGCAGTCCTCAGTTAAATTGTAGTATCTAAAACACAAAATCACAAAATTTCTATATTTTATCGTGACCAAGGCAGCTGAAGCTACACGGTCCATAACCGCACTTCTAATGATACATCCATCAGTCCAAATAAATCGTTGCTGCAAATCTAAATATATAAGAGCTAAAGTATATTTAAGAACTTTTGAAAGTAGGCCTACATTTCAAAGCACAACTCAATGACAATTTATACTAATCTTTACTCATCATCATTTTTAAAATCCGAATTTACTATAAAACATTTCTGTCTAAAAAAATAGTCCCCTTATACTTTAAAACTAGTTATGAAAGAGTCAAAAGGTGTAAACAAGGTAAAAGCTCATTTTCATTTCCAAATTATTTAATTAATCTATCACTAATTAACAAAAATTATAACATAACATGTAACGACAATTACAGTGCTATAGTCATCAATGACAACATCGAACACTCTTGAGACAAAATCAAGCCGACGAGCAAAAAGAAGGTCCAATAACGGTGCAATTTCCAAAATCTCAAAAATCAGTCCAAAGTAAAGGGAATTAAAGAAAAGGAGGTTTAGGCGCAGGTCGCTGCTCAGGAACACTTGATGGAAAAGAGAGATGGAAAAGATAGGTCTTCAACTGCCTATGGAACTGCTCATAGGAAAGCAAAGGCCGATGTGAAGTAATAGTAGCTAAACAATTATATCTCTGACTTTGGAATTCTTATATTAAGACAAAGAGACTGCCCTTCTTGATTGGCTATAAAACATGCAGATTTTAAACAACAATGACCAAAACCAATACACAATTAGTGCAGCTTACTCCCAGACAGCATTTGCATCATAAAACCAAGTCAATACTACAAATAAAAATAAAGGTCGATAATTAAAAATTGGAAAATCAAAAGCCCAAACCAGTAAACAAATTTAAGCAAATTAATTTTAAGCAAATTTACATATTAATCAATATAGCTTTCTATCTTTTAAGCTTCTTATTTATCAACAATGCTCGAAGTTAAATTGAATTACTAATAATGACCGTATAATCTATAATAAATGTTCCTAAGAAGTAAAGCAAATACTTCAACCGATTTCCAATAGGCCATTTTAATATATTAATAGAATTAAATCCTAACATGGGATATTTGGAGTTTCTAATATACTGACATTGAAATTATTATTTCTACTTACGATTAAAACGGTTTAAATTCTCATTCTATTCCCACAATGAACGTATTAGAAACACAAGTATTACACAAGATTTCCTAACTATTTATAGTTCAATTAATTTATTAGTAATTGACTATTTAACACAAAATAATATAATTAAATTAAAATTATAGAAATACAGAAATATTGTTTTGTTATGATATTTCTTTTTAATTCACTCAGTGCATCTTTCTTTGAACCCTGCATATACGTCTCCGTATCACTAAGTTCTTCTGCCTATATATCTCCGTATCTCTATATGTTTCTATCCGTATGTGTTATTATCATTTCAATGCGTCCATATTTACGCACATCACGTGACCAATGACCTATCAGGAGCGGTTTTACATTAGTTTGCTATCTGTGAGCTCTATGATTGGTTGAGAGAAGATAAATATAAATGATTGCCATTGTTTCAAGGAGTCCATGCACAGATTCCAAAAAACGAAGACCATAAAACACTGACGCTCTTTAAGCTTTTATGGGACGAAATTTTGTGTCGGAGTGCGTAATGTTGCGTGGACAACAGTAGCATTCTAATTCTTTTATTGTTAATTATTGTTACAAACAACTATGAAAGTAATGAGGCAAGACTTAAATAATATTGTATAATAATTCATTGAGATCATCTATGAATGAGATCTTCAAATGGTCTCAGTTTCAGGCATAGAATAAAGAAAATATTTTATTCTAAAGATCTTTGGTTTCAGGATAAATGATCGAAGTCGTTTTATTCATGCCCGTATGTGCAATATATATATATATATATATATATATATATATATATATATATATATATATATATATATATGTAATGAACACGCCTAGTTCACAATTATTATATTAAGAAATATATATTGTAGATAGAAAACAGAAAACAGATATTATATAGCAGTTATTAATATATTAGAAAATATATATTATAGATCGAAAGCAAATATTATACAGCTGTTATTTATAAATATTAAGTGACGTACGGTATTTCCAAAGATTTATTATAGATTATATAAGTCGAAGTTATAAGTAGGCCTAGCTAGATTATTACGCTGGGTATTTCCGAAGTGACGCGGCTAACGCGTAAATCGATTAAACGAGAGGTGCCATGGTTGGCTGAAGTCGATCGCTTGAGTAGTATATTAAGCGGCCGTCGATACATAGAAGGGCAGATTGGGTTCTGCGTGGTTCGTCTGCGCAGTAACTCAGGGAGGCCAGAACCTTCTACGCGAAAGTACTGGGAACCGAGGGAGGATAGTACGTAATATCCCAATCCCAAGGCAAAAGTACGATTAGTATACAGAAATCTGGTCTTCGTCTAGCCGAAAGCTTTCAAGCTCGCTTGTTAGTCTAGGCTCGTAGTCCCTCAGGTTGACTAGTTACCCAAGCCGTGAAGGCTAATTTGGAGGCGAGAGAGTTCAGTGTCCCCCTGGGTAGGCCCAGGTAAGAGGCTAGTAGTCCACGGCGATACCCGGGTCGAGTCCGTCTCTGCGGGTATTCGCTAGGCGCCTGGGTCGAGTGTGTCTCTACAGGCGAGGAGGCTGGTAGTCCACGGCAATACTCGGGTCGAGTCTGTCTCTGCGGGTATTCGCTAAGCGCCTGGGTCGAGTGGTGTCTACAGCAGGCGAGAGGCTGGTAGTCCACGGCAATACCTGGTCGTTCGTCTCTGCGGGTATTTGCTAAGCGCCTGGGGTCGAGTGTGTCTCTGCAGCGGGAGGCTGGTAGTCCACGGGATACCCGGGTCGAGTTCGTCTCTGCGGTTATTTGCTAAGCGCCTGGGTCGAGTGTGTCTCTGCAGGCGGGAGGCTGGTAGTCCACGGCGATACCCGGGTCGAGTTCGTCTCTGCGGGTAGTTGCTAAGCGCCTGGGTCGAGTGTGTCTCTGCAGGCGGGAGGCTAACAACGGCATTGCCTGGGTCGAGTTCGTCTCTGCAGGTATTTGCTAAGCGCCTGGGTCGAGTTCGTCTCTGCAGGCGGGAGTAGGATTACCTATTAGGAGTAGAAAATACGGGAAGACCAATAGTAAAAGGATAGGGAAGAATAAGTCTAAAAAGGTAAAGGGACGTTTTAGTAGGGCAAAGAAAATAAAGTTCGTCGCAGTTAAAACAACCAATCAATTAATTATATACTACAAATTTGTAAAACTAGGAAGCAGGGTAGAAAATCCAACCGTGATCGCCCAAGATAACGCAGACGCTTCCACTACCGGTTCGGGTCACCACATCACTTCGCCCCGAGAACCACAGATATTACGGGATAGGATCTACCAAAGGAGCATGGAAGAAAATCAACCATCATCGTCTAAATACATAGAAGACGTGGAGTATGCTTCTACTCCCGACTCGGTCCAGCGTGGACGCTGTGCGCCGGGTTCCCGAGGACCCAATTACGAAGTAGACAAGGGTGGTTGGACCTTGGCCTACTCAGTCGGTAACGAACAAGAAAGGCCTATCGAGACGGATGATACGAGGAAAGAAGTATCATTTGAAGACGCAGCACCTCGGTTCCTCCTGACAAGCGGTACCCTTAATAAAGCATTCGACGAAAAAGCTGCCGTCTCGAAGTACTGCCGACCGTCGAGCGGGTCCAGAATAAGACAACCGCTCGAGGACGAACAGGCAGCAAGGCTGTTCGCGACAAATGGTGTCAGAAGTGGGATTTCCGGCCATGACGGGAAATTGAAACCCTGGCCGGCGGGGTCTAACTACGAAATGGACGATGACGACGAGGTTATTTTGAATTTTCATGCTAGATCAAAACGAAACGAATTGGAAGACATTGTAGAGAGAGATTTTAGGGCCCCTGAGACGTATAAGCAACGAAGCGTATACGACAAGCACTCTCTAGACGGTGAAGAGGGCGCAGAATCAGGCAAAGGCGAATGGAAACTAGTCTACATGGCTAGCCCTCGTTCAGCCGGAGGAAAATCATCCAGACAGGATGAAAGGAATGAAATAAAACAAAAAGATGTACAGTATGCCAACTGTGCGCGGGACCGTCGCAACCAGAAACCGGAGGAATACCAGAGTGGGCGCGAGAACTATTCTAGTACCCGGCGCAGCAGGGAAGCCTCTGAGAGAAAACCCAAGTCGGAATGGTTGGTCCCGGATAAATACGATGGATCTACCCCTCTCGAGACATTCCTAGGCCAAATGAGGAATTGCGCGCATTACAATGGGTGGAACGAGTCTGACGAACTAGCTTACTTGAAGGCAAGTTTGCGGGGCTCGGCGGCCCAAATCTTATGGGCAGATGATGAATGCTCCTGGAACCTCGATATGTTATATACCAAGTTGAGGGCACGATACGGAACGCAGCAATTGCATCTACGCTACAGGACCATGATGAAAGTTAGAAAGCGACGTAGGAATGAAACACTCCACGATCTCTACCAAGACATGAGCCAACTGGCGCTACAGGCTTTCCCAGGCAAACCCACACCCCATAGCAATCTATTGGTGGTGGACGCGTTTATCGAAAGCCTTAATGACGAAGAGTTAGCAGGAAAGGTCGCCGAGCGCGAACCCGGCGATTTAGAGGAAGCCTTTAACTTGGCGCTGAAGTTCGAGACTTTAAGAGCAAGTTACGGAAGACGTCCCGATGGGCATAGAGGGGATCAAGCCATGAGAACTATCAGAGTAGAGAACGAAGAACCATGGAGACAGGAGATAAATGAGATTCGAAGCACGTTAAAAGGGCTTCAAACCCAACAGATAAAACGTGAGGAGTTCGAGGAATTAAAAGGTGGCCTCGACTGGAGGAGCGGTCAGAGGGCGGACCAACGCTTAGACAGGAATAGCAGAGAGGTGAAAAACGACCCTTCCTACAGCTATGGACAAGCGAGACACAACACGAGACAGGGTCGTGATCGGCGTAATGAGGCAGATCATGTTCGAAATCTCAATCTCCAGACACAGCGAAGACCAAACTATATGAGAGTAATACAGAAAGAAGGAGTGAATAGGGTGTATTTACCGGCGCTAGTACAGGGGCAAAGGCGACATTGCTTATTAGATACCGGGTGCGATATGTCAATTGTGCCGGCATCCATAGCGGCTAGATGCGAGTTGCAGGACTCCAAGAAAATACTAAGGGCAGCTAACGGGACTCGAATTGATATCGATGGAGAGACAACAGTACGGATCGTATGGGAAGGGAAAGACCTGTCGGCGAAAGTGTTGGTCTCCAAGCATATCGAGGAGATAATCTTAGGAATGGACTGGCTGATCGAACATGGAGCAGTCTGGGCCTTCCAAGAAGGAGTAATATACTTACAGGGACTGGCGCTGGCATTGGAAGAACGGCCGGCTCCGCTCGCGTGCAGAAGACTAGTAGTACAGGACACGGTGGTAGTATCTCCATGGTCGGAGTGCAATGTAAACGCCGAAGTTCGGTTACGTACGTTAGCCAACGAAGGAGAGAGCGAATGGGCGACTGAAGCCAATTGCATTAGAGGGTCGCTTCATATAGCTAGAGCGGTAGTGCCGGATAGATATCGCGATGTTCCTGTAAGGGTTCTAAACACGTCGAGTATGCCCATATCGTTAAAGCAGGGAGAGGATTTGGTAAAATTATATGCCATAGAAGTAGTCGACAAACATGAATCGGAGTCGCCGATGGGAGGCGAGGAAACGGTCGCACAGATGCTTTTTGAAGGCATAGATAAAAGTGTCTTGAAGCCAGAAGAAATGCGGAATTTGAAGAGTCTGTTAAACGAATACCAGGACATTTTCTCTAAGTCGGAGTTCGACTTGGGGAAGACAAACATCGTCCAGCATAGCATCGATACAGGGGATGCCCGGCCGATTAAGGAAAGGTTGCGTAGCCATCCACGTCCATTGGTGGAAGCTATAGATAAGCAGACGAAAGAAATGTTGCGGAAAGGAATAATCGAGGAGTCCAACAGCCCGTGGGCATCGAATGTTGTGGTAGTCAAGAAGAAAGACGGGTCTTTAAGGTTTTGTTTAGACTACAGGAAATTAAACGCGGTGACCAAGAAGGACGCCTTTCCCCTACCGAAAATACAGGATTGTCTAGACACCATGGGAGGTATGAAATATTTCAGCTCGTTCGACCTCCGCAGCGGATACTACCAGATAGAGATGGATGGGAAAGACGCCGACAAAACAAGTTTCGCGACGAGACAGGGTACTTACCGGTTTCGTCGCATGCCGATGGGTTTAACCAACAGCGGTGCGACATTTCAGAGGGCTATGAATGTGATAATGACAGGTTTGAATTACCTCATCTGTCTAGTTTACTTGGATGATATAATAGTTTATTCAGCAACGGTTGAAGAGCATATAGAAAGGTTACGGACGCTGTTTCAGCGGTTACGAGAGGCCAACCTAAAGCTCAAACCGAGCAAATGTCAATTGATGCGGAAAGAAATTAACTTCCTCGGCCACGTTATATCTGACCGCGGAATCATGACCGAGCCGGGAAAAATCGATTCCGTGACTTCATGGCCTGAACCTCGCAATGTGGCCGAGCTCAGATCATTCCTGGGTCTCTGCACATACTATAGGCGTTTCGTCAAAGAATTCGCCGAAATTGCAAAACCGTTGCACAGGTTGACCGCGAAAGATAAGAAGTTCCGCTGGGATGACGAATGTCAGCGAGCTTTCGAGAAATTAAAAGGGGCTTTAAGCTCGGCTCCTATATTAGCCATGCCTCGCGATCAAGGAAAATATATCTTGGATACGGATGCCTCCAACGTAAGTATTGGAGCAGTCCTATCGCAGGTGCAAGACGGCGAAGAGCGGGTAATAGCGTATGGGTCTAGGACGCTACAAGGTCCTGAAGTCAACTACTGCGTGACACGGAAAGAGCTTTTAGCTATAGTGTATTTTGTAAAACTCTACCGTCAGTATCTGCTAGGGACGGAGTTCGAGATCAGGACCGATCACGCTGCGCTTCAATGGCTGCAGAAAACCCAGGTCCCCATAGGCCAAAATGCACGATGGCTAGAGTTACTAGGGGAATATAGATTTACAATAGTGCATCGACCGGGGCGGAAGCATCAAAATAGCGATGCGCTATCTAGACGGCCGTGTGGACAATGTGGTAACTCCGAGGGAGCTAGAGATGAAGAACAAGTTAAAGTGAAAAGTATCCAGATCGGAAGGGACGAAGGCGAACAAGCTGCTACAGATGACGTGGCTGAAGCAACGATAGCAGATCGGATATTGAAGTCAATAATGGATTGGCTGGCCGACCCGGATAAAGTCGATGAATCAATGTTAAGATCAGCGGACGCGGAAGTAAGACACCTATGGGATCAACGAGATAGTTTGTCGGTAAAAGACGGAGTACTCTGGAGAAAGGTGTGTCACGAAAATGGAAAGCCCGATAGTTGGCAAATGGTAGTGCCATTAACTCAAAGAAGGGCGGCGTTCGAAGACACGCACGCCTCCAAGACTGGGGGACATTTCGGGATAGCAAAGACAAAGCAGCAGATGAAGCGCAGGTTCTATTGGATAGGTATGTCGAGGGACGTGATAAGATGGAAACGGATGTGCCTCGAGTGTAATCGGTATCACCGGGGTAGAGAACCAAAGAAGGCTGAACTACAAGACATGAGAGTCGGAAACCCAATGGACAGGTGGGCGATAGATGTAACAGGGCCTCATCCCGTTTCCCGTCAAGGAAACGTTTATATAGTTACCATGGTAGATTCATTTACCAAATGGGCTGAGGCGTTCCCTGTGAAGAATCACGAAGCTACTACGATAGCCAAACTGCTAATTGAGAGAATATTCCCTGTGTTCGGAACTCCGAGAGAAATCCTCACGGATCAGGGTCGTGAATTTGAAAGTTCATTAATGAAAGATTTGTGCCGTTGTTGGGGTGTGAGGAAAGTTCGGACGACCGCCTATAGACCGTCGACTAATGGAGGGGTAGAGAGGTTTCATCTCACCCTTAACGCCATGTTGGGCAAAGTAGTCAGTTCGAATCAGCGGGACTGGGATGAACGGCTACCCCAGGTTTTATCCGCATACCGCGCGACCGAACATGAGACAACCGGCTATACTCCTAACTATTTGATGTTAGGAAGGGAGGTAAATTTACCGGTCGATCTGATTTGGGGAAGAAGAGACAATCAGAGTTATGACAACTACGACGAATATGTCGAAAGAAAGCGAGAATTAGTAGTAACTGCCTTTGAATGGACCCGCGAACAGCTAAAGAGATCAGCAGAACGTAACAAATTGAGGTATAACAACAAGGTTACCACTGCAAGCTACAAAGTGGGGCAGGAAGTTTTATATTTCAATAGAAGAAGGAAACCCGGACGCAAAGATAAGTGGGACTCGCCCTACGACGGACCATACGTCGTAACGCGAGTAACAGGTCCGGTAAACGTGGAAATACGTCGAGGAGTTCGGGGAAAACCTTTTGTAACTCATGTGGACAAGTTGAGATTATTTTACCCCAGGGAGCCAGACTTAAGAGAGGCGGAAGAAGTTGAGCAAAACTCTAGGGAACTGATAGGAGCTGTTATACCACGTAGCAAGAGGGTTCGCCGAAGCCCGGAGCGGCTAATTACCTGCTGCAAAATGGAGTCATTTTAAGGCCGAAGAGAAATTGGCAGCGTCGTAAAAGAATTTATTTCTGCAATAAAATTTAATTAAGAGTCTTTGATGACGTCGCAACTCGGGTGACGCTATAATTCTCAAGAAATAGTAATCATAAATAAAGTCCGGCTTTAAGGATCGTAAAAGTTAATTATATATTCGTTCGTGAAGAATCGAAAAAATGCGATGTTACAGATGCGGAGCGCATTTTTATAAAAGAAATGAGATGATACAGCACAAATCAACAGCTCATCCGGTTTCCCCTACGATCAAAATTAGTGCTGCAGGGCCGGTGGCTACATCCATCCAAAACACTATGGGCACCCAAATCACGGCTCATCAAATAGTGGTTCCATCTCCGGGAAAAATGACCGTCCGAGCACCTAACATTAGCGCTGCTAAAAGGGCAGCTGCTGAGGCGAGACGCACCATCGCGGAACGTACGTGTGACCTTGTGCCCACTCGGATCGCAACTAAACCTAGGGTCCCAGCGGTGGCCAGGAAGAGGACCCGCGGGGCGACTCCGCACCAAAACACTACGTCAGAAAACCAGGGTCCCCACCCCAGTAAACCAGCGCCATCTGGAGGAAAGAAGCTCAGTCTCCTGGTGGACCCAGAAGTGATGCGCCAGAGGCTGGAGCACGCCGTGCGAGTGGTGAGGGAGAGGAAGGACAGAGAAGAAGAAGCGCAAAGGGGTAAGAGAACGAAATTTATGAAGGGAAATTAACTTTGCGATCCAGGGCATGCGAGAAAAAGGTCAAAATATGTGAGAAGAGTTCAGTTTCAAGATTATATTAAGTTAATTCGCATGTCGTGTTACTGATCATCGTTCTGTGTTGATTATTGCTAATAGCAGCTTGAGAAAAAGAGCGAGAAGTTTATTTTAGTTAATTCGCATGTTATGATCATCGTTCTGTGTTAATTATTGCTAATAGCAACTTGAGAAAAAGAACGAGAGGGTTTAGATTGCTTAGGTAAAAGAAGATATCCGGATTAATATCGATTATTTAAGTTGACCGGGTTAACCACTAGTGAATAATTTCTTTAACACTGCTTAGCGCTAAATGCGTATTACGACTTGAGAAGATGAAAAGGTTTAGTTTGAGTAGTTCGAATCGTTATTCGATTAAGATATCAAAATGAAAGTATTTCTGTTGACTTATGACGTTGCTTAATTAAGGTAGTTTCTTAGTTATCGATGGGGACGGATCGCGCCTTCTCGCTAATTATGCAATTGATTTGACGAATATTTCTAGCGTGAATCAAAATATTATTTGAACGCCAACTGTTAGAATTGCAAAGTATCTATATGTCGATCAGGTATACAGAGGTTCTATAAGTAAATAATTTGTTTCTGTTAATTCTTGTGTTTCGCGTGTTTTATTTAAAAAAAAAAATAATAATAAAAAAAAATTAAAAAAAATAAAAATTTAAAAAAAAAAAAAAAAAAAAAAAAAAAAAAAAAAAAAAAAAAAAGAAGAAGAAAAAAAAGTTAATTCTGAACTGCGGCGAGTTTTATTGAAGTTTAAAACGGATAATCGGGACGATTATTTCACAAAGGGGGAGGCTGTGTAATGAACACGCCTTGTTCACAATTATTATATTAAGAAATATATATTGTAGATAGAAAACAGATATTATATAGCAGTTATTAATATATTAGGAAATATATATTATAGATCGAAAGCAAATATTATACAGCTGTTATTTATAAATATTAAGTGACGTAGGGTATTCCCAAAGATTTATGATAGATTATATAAGTCGAAGTTATAAGTAGGCCTAGCTAGATTATTACGCTGGGTATTTCCGAAGTGACGCGGCTAACGCGTAAATCGATTAAACGAGAGGTGCCATGGTTGGCTGAAGTCGATCGCTTGAGTAGTATATTAAGCGGCCGTCGATACATAGAAAGGCAGATTGGGTTCTGCGTGGTTCGTCTGCGCAGTAACTCAGGGAGGCCAGAACCTTCTACGCGAAAGTACTGGGAACCGAGGGAGGATAGTACGTAATATCCCAATCCCAAGGCAACAGTACGATTAGTATACAGAAATCTGGTCTTCGTCTAGCCGAAAGCTTTCAAGCTCGCTTGTTAGTCTAGGCTCGTAGTCCCTCAGGTTGACTAGTTACCCAAGCCGTGAAGGCTAATTTGGAGGCGAGAGAGGTCAGTGTCCCCCTGGGTAGGCCCAGGTAAGAGGCTAGTAGTCAACGGCGATTACCGGTTCGAGGCCGTCTCTGCGGGTATGTGCTAAGCGCTGGGTTCGAGTGTGTCCTACAGGCGAGGAGGCTGGTAGTCCACGGCAATACTCGGGTCGAGTTCGTCTCTGCGGGTATTTGCTAAGCGCCTGGGTCGAGTGTGTCTCTGCAGGCGGGAGGCTGGTAGTCCACGGCGATACCCGGGTCGAGTTCGTCTCTGCGGGTAGTTGCTAAGCGCCTGGGTCGAGTGTGTCTCTACAGGCGAGGAGGCTGGTAGTCCACGGCAATACCCGGGTCGAGTTCGTCTCTGCGGGTAGTTGCTAAGCGCCTGGGTCGAGTGTGTCTCTGCAGGCGGGGGGCGCTGGTAGTCCACGGCGAGGCCCGGGTCGAGTCCGTCTCTGCGGGTATTCGCTAAGCGCCTGGGTCGAGTGTGTCTCTGCAGGCGGGGAGGCTGGTAGTCCACGGCAATACTCGGGTCGAGTTCGTCTCTGCGGGTATTTGCTAAGCGACTGGGTCGAGTGTGTCTCTGCAGGCGAGAAGGCTGGTAGTCCACGGCAATCCTCGGGTCGAGTTCGTCTCTGCGGGTATTTGCTAAGCGCCTGGGTCGAGTTCGTCTCTGCAGGCGGGAGTAGGATTACCTATTAGGAGTAGAAAATACGGGAAGACCAATAGTAAAAGGATAGGGAAGAATAAGTCTAAAAAGGTAAAGGGACGTTTTAGTAGGGCAAAGAAAATAAAGTTCGTCGCAGTTAAAAACAACCAATCAATTAATTATATACTACAAGTTTGTAAAACTAGGAAGCAGGGTAGAAAATCCAACCGTGATCGCCCAAGATAACGCAGACGCTTCCAATACCGGTTCGGGTCACCACATCACTTCGCCCCGAGAACCACAGATATTACGGGATAGGATCTACCAAAGGAGCATGGAAGAAAATCAACCATCATCGTCTAAATACATAGAAGACGTGGAGTATGCTTCTCCTCCCGACTCGGTCCAGCGTCGACGCTGTGCACCGGGTTCCCGAGAACCCAATTACGAAGTAGACAAGGGGGGTTGGACCTTGGCCTACTCAGTCGGTAACGAACAAGAAAGGCCTATCGAGACGGATGATACGAGGAAAGAAGTATCATTTGAAGACGCAGCACCTCGGTTCCTCCTGACAAGCGGTACCCTTAATAAAGCATTCGCCGAAAAAGCTGCCGTCTCGAAGTACTGCCGACCGTCGAGCGGGTCCAGAATAAGACAACCGCTCGAGGACGAACAGGCAGCAAGGCTGTTCGCGACACTTTTATTTTCACTGACCATTTACTTCTACTTTTACTTAAAGTAATTTTCCGAGTACCTTTTACAACACTGTCAAACGAGCACTGTACGTGTAGTAAGGGATCTACATACTTGTCAGTGGCAGCAGAGCTATAAGCTAAAGATTTGACTAAAGCAGCTTCTGTGATGAATTTGTCTCTGTATCAAGTAAATTGCACGAGAGTGATAACAAGGAGTAGGAAATTGTACCTTGGGCCTCGTAGCTTGAGATGAGAACACGAAAGAAGCATTAAAGAGATTTAGTAAAATTTATATTTTCAACATTAAAGCTTAAACCTTCTTGCAGTTACATCAATTCATCATCATCATAATCCTCCCTTAAATCCCAGTTTAACCTGGGTTGGGATACGAATAGACTTTTTTTAAGTTTATCCATTCGTTTAAGTTTTTGTAGCAATTTCTTGAGCCTAGGCGCTCACCAACCGAATGCCCATTCTGACGTGCAGTTACATCAATTAAATTTTATATAAGATTTCCCGAATGTTTAAATATTACATATACTCGGGGGAGCAGAATGGTATTTTTAAGTTTGCATATCCTATAACTTTGCTTTACCAATACACTATCACAGACAAGCAGCTATAACTAGATAAACGAATTAATGAAGAGACAATGAGTTTAACGTCTTGAGGAAACAGCAAGAGAAAGAACTATCAGGACATCTTGACCAAGAAGGTCAAGCTTAGTGTAGCTCATTTATTTCCTCATTTTTAAACACGTTAATGTTGAATTGACTCGTTTTCTTAGCCTACCCATGTCTGTTATACATGTATATGTAAAATAGGCATGCGCATACACGTAGCTCGCAAAAGTCTACATTGGTTTTGGGCACTTCATACTAGCACTTAATATTGGGCCTACTCTACGCCTCTTACTATAATTATAATCAATCGTATTTTAATTACAGTCAGACTGTAATTGCAGTTTTCCTTCCTGATCAGAGAAGTTTAATGCTAATGTTTCAAGTAGAAATAGGTAGATATCAAAGTTCTTAATTCATAAGACAGTTTTTAGCTTAATATCAGTATTTATAAACCGTGTTAAGAAAGTTTGGCCACACAATTAACACAAAACACGGTTGTGTAATCGGAATGCAGAAAGCATTTCACAAATGTACGTGTATGGGACAAAATATAATAGTCATTATAGTAACAGCAGTTCGAGAAAGAGTCAATACAACTAGACGGATAAAATAAATGTGATAAGAAAGAAAAGCTGGATAGGACATAATATAAGGGAGATTGATTGATGATAGATGGTTGAGGAGGATGTTATAGGATGTGATATGAAGATTGAAGAGGAAAGAGAATGAAGATTGCAAGAGGAAAGAGTTAGAGGAAGACCAAGACATGGGATACTGGATTTTGATAACAAATTCATATCTAGAGGCGAAAAGAAAGGCTGAGGATAGAATTGGTATGCCATGGAGCTGCATTTAGGCAGTGCACTAGAAGAAGATAGTAACATCATTTAAAAATTAAAAGTAACAACATAGAAATTAGAAAAGGTAGACCTAAGTATAGGCCAGAGCATACTAAGTGTAGACCCTGGCGTCTACATACATATATACATATACACATACACACGCGCTCACAAACAAACACACACACACACATACTGTATATATATATATATATATATATATATATATATATATACATGTATATATATATATATATATATATTTATTTATTTATTTATACATGGTGGATAAATGCATTATGATATATAAAGAAGAGCAGCTGGATCGGACATATTCTAAGGGGGGGGGGTATACTAAAAGTGGTCATAGAAGGCAGAATGGAGGGAAATGGAGGCAGAGGCAGACCGAGATTAGGAGTATTAGATGATTTAAAGGTCCACTCATACGTGGACATGAACAGGGAAGCGGAGGATAGAAAAGAGTGACAGAGTTGTATACTATATGGATCTCCCAGTAGGAAATGCACTAAGAGAGAGAGAGAGAGAGAGAGAGAGAGACAGGATGGTGAAAAAAGTAGTGCAAAGCGAATTTAATTTCATATACGTAACTTTGCAATCATCGATTACAGGTGTACAAGAAATTCATAAATAGTAGACAGGCTAAATAGACGTATCTTTCAAGGATTAATCTCATTAGGTTAACAGAAGACAGAGTAGAGTGGAACAGAGAAGAGTGAAGGCGGATTGTGCCATGAACCTGCCAATAGGCAATAGACTGAGAGATATCAAACATATAGTGCCTATATGCTCTGATATCGCCTTGCTTACCTTATCATCGTCTATTTCAGATCTAGTATCTTTTCGAACGCTATACCTACTTTGTAATACCCAATAACATTCAGTTTTTCTTATCTCAGATATTGCTATTCTTGTGTGTGCTATACTTAATTAAGTGAGATTTTTTAGGTACTGATAAAGGATATCTTCGAAACTAAAGTCCGACTGAACATTAATGTCTGACATTATTCCATTGATTGTTGATTAAACATATAATCGTGGTAGGCATATGCTTTTGAATGTCAAATGTAATATGTTATTATTCAAATTTTATATTTTAGATGAATTTTTTGTATTACCATTAATTCACTTTTTATTCTGATCCATAATTTTTCATAATATTGAATTAAGTAATGGACACACCAAGAAGAGCTGTTAGATAGAATTCAGTGACGTTTTGTGCATTGTATTATTTGTAGTGATCTTGACATGGTTCGGTAACCTTTTTGGTGCGCCTAAAACACTAAATATAAATTGTGTTCTTTCCCTACCATCATCATTATCATTATCATCGTCGTCATCATCATCATCATCATCCCATCAACACTCAAATTCATTCTCATAAGACACATTCTCTGTATCCTTTTTTCTTCAATATGATTAAATCAGACGAGCTTTCAGCAGCCTGCACAGAAGGTTTACACGTAATTTGATTTCTCTGCAGTTAACTAATCAGAGTAATCAATAAAGTAAATAGTGAGGGTCCAGCAGAAATTGTTTTATACCACTCGACTACACGGCTAATCTGTGCTAATCTCTCTTCCTGTTTCTCTACAATGCCTATCGTCTGCTCGCACTTTTTAACGAGATTAACTCTAATCAGCCGAGTGCTTGATTTCTGATAGCAGTGACGTTACAGATTTCTTTTTAGGAAAATTACAGCTTTCTCAATGATATGTATTAAAGTGTCTTGTACTTTTTCTGATTTATTAATCAGCTTTATATTATCTACTATTGAGTCTCTGGTCCTCTGTCATATTCCAGATCCAACACATAAATTCTTCATTAAAGCTTTTCAAGCCTGAACTAAAACATTCGTTTCTTTTTGCTCTCCGGCTTGACTCAATAGTGTTCGATGTTATCATTGACTGTAGCACTCTAATTGTTGTTATCATTATTTTGCCTTCGACCAACAAGTTTTCCTATGATCAAGACTAGGCTTTTACCAAACCCTGGTACTTTCGTCCTTATAACGACTTTTAAATCATTCACGCTGAAGTGTCTGATTGGATTAAAGCTTCCCATAAGGTTGCTTAACAATGGTTGAACGAGTGCGTCATACGCTAATTAACTATAAGAGAAAGCTTGCTGATCCAGGCAACATAGAATATATCGGAATATCTACTGATTATAGACCTACGCTACATTATATGCTAGCTGAGGAAGGCATAGGGGCCCACCTCGTCATAAGCATAGTTCCCCAAGAATAATGGTAGGCTACTGTATATCAAAGCGAATGTTTTAGATGCTTTAAAGATCCACTCGTATGTGGGCATGAAGAGGAAAACGAAAGATAGAGTGGAGGCGTTATATATCGTGGACCTGCCAGATAGATATCCTCCCGGAAGATCATTTACGTTATATAAATTCTGTAATACAATTCCACTGGTACTATATCGTATTGCCAGTGGTATTGTGGCTTTTGGCCATTTGAATTACTTTACGATTACCACAGATATACCTTCTTAAATAAGTCAATTGCCTCTGGAAGCTTGGATAGTAAGCTGGATTTAGATAAGTCTGATTATATGGATTATGTTAATATTAAAAATAAATATGCAATTCTGAATGACGATTCTATTGGTAAAATAAGACACAAAGTTTGGACTTATTTTGAAGGCATATTGAACTAATTAGATTATTGAAAGTCGATCTTAAGATAATCGGCGATTTTAGTTTAATTTTTTCTACTTGTAGACTCTTGAATGGTTAATCCGTAGTTTCTGTTATTCTGTTCGTTCATTATTTTTCATTTCTTGTTCTATTCTTACTGCCATGCATTTCTGTGAATAAAGATTATATTTCACTATAATCATAACGTATGTTTAACTTTAACTTTAAAGCGTTTAAATTTTAAAACCTTCAATAATTAATGATAGCCTATCTAGCAAAACTTATCGTCTATTGTAAGCCTTCAAATATGCCTAATTTAATTCTTCGCAGAATTAACTGCCTCCAGTAACACACTACGATTTCTTTAATATACTATATAGGCCTATTAATCAAAGTAATATCTGAAATCGGTAACTAAACATATAGTTTTACATTGAAACATAAAATAATACTATTGTACCTTGCTACTTCACGGCACGCGGTAAAAACAACAAAATATAATCTGTTGCATAATATCTTAACTGGCCTACAGCCCGCACTGATCTTCAACAATCGGCTGATTGCAGTGTCAGTAAAACTCGATGAGTAGAGTGGTAGAATGGACTCCCTATAAATTATATGTTCATAAAACGTTTGAATGATTTAACCATCGACAGAAAGGGCATTCGGTTGGTGAGCGCCTAGGCTCCAGAAATTGCTACAAAAACTTAAACAAATAGATAAACTTGACTGGAGAAAGTCCAATCGTATCCCGACCCTGGTTAAACAGGGATTTAAGGGAAGAAGAAGAAGAAGATGATGATGATGATTATGATGACGATGTTGAATATTTGTTTTAAGATTATAAGAATCAGGAGATGAGGTCGTACCGGTCTCGATTCTCGAATACCCGGTTTTGAACATGACCTGACATTGCATGCAACATGTAAATTCCCTGTTGCTAGAAATATACAACGCAAATTTCTAATTTGAATTAAAGTTTATTTGCCATTTTCAACTCGTCGATGCAAATTTAACAGGTCAAGATGAAATCTGGAAGTTTTTATAGGTCAATACGGAATAGTTCACACCAGTTTCATCGCTAGACGGCGACATTCGGGACGTTTCCAGCAGCATAATGTAATTGCACATAATGTCATATCACATAATGTCATATCACAAAATGTCACGAGACTAAGGTAACATAATGTCATAGCACATAATGTCATGTCACATAATGTCATGTCACATAATGTCATGTCACATAATGTCATATCACATAATGTTATGGCACATTATGTCATATGACTTATGTCACATAATGTTATGTCACATGATGTCACATAATGCCCTGATACATAATGTCATGTCACATAATGTCCTGTCACATAATGCCACAATGTCACTATTAGCTGATCCACTCATATCCTTTAAACGCTGCAATTTAAAGTCGTTGAGTTGTCTGCCCTTCAGACATAGAAACAGACTGTTCACTTTCAGGAATCCTTGAAAAAGACTTCAAGTTAAGTTTAGGCATGAGTTCTTCCGTGTTGGTTTCCTGAAACTTAAGAGAGTAAAATAGAATAAAGCAGAGAAAAGAAGTAAAAATCAATAAAGACCGCTATAGAAGACCGCATACACAGGAAGCTCAAAAGTTGATTATCAAAAATTTTAGAAGGGTAAATTAAAAATAGCCTCAGAAGCCAAAATTATTGAGGTTTATGTCGACAATATTGAATGATGGCAACACACGTTTGCATTTGAAATCAGTTGGTTGATATAATTATGAATGTTCACTATTATGGCATATATAAATATACAGACATTTTTGGTGTGATTCACTGAATGAAAAGTAAAATCTAGATTAATATTTTATACTAGTAGAATTAGTCATTCTTCGATTATATACAGTGTTATGCGAGGCCTCTCTGTATTGAACCATACATAACAAAAGTAAAGAAATTATTCGTATCCATCTGCTTATTTTATTTATTTATTTATTTCTAAAAACCACACTACTAAATAAATATTGCTTAATTAATTAATTACTCAAATTGTTTTAATAGTTGCTGAGACAAAGAAAATAGCATAAATGTAATCAGCTTATATCATTTTATGCTAAACTTAATTGCAGCTTTCACAGTAAGCACCATTTACTTATTACTTATTCAATATTTTGACTCTGTAATGAATTCACTAGCCCGGCCGCTCAGTAAGCTATATCAGTCTCATAAATTTGTAATTTATCATACGATATTTAGTATTATATTTGTCACCTGTTTCATAGCAAAGAGTGACTCATATCATCCATCATTATTAGTGACTCAGTGAATTGATTTCAATTACTACTAAATAGTGGATGACTGCTTCGATAGATTGAGAAGTTATGCCCAGGACTGACGATGTTTCTTCTATATATAGAGTGAATCACAAATACCACCTGTGCACTAGTTCAGTAGGACTGGGACCAACTCCGGATAGCGAGAACTGCCGCAACGACTTCAATTTTAAAGTCCATTTCGTCGCCTCTTGCTTTAATCTTATGAGCTTTTCCAGCTCAAATCATATAGAGAAAAAAAACTTTCTTGAGGGTTTATCTGTCTTTCTATTTATTTTGTCTTTCTCTCTACTTGGCAATTCTTCATTTTTATTTTACCTCTTAAACTTTTTCTTCAAAATCACTCCTTAAATTAAATCTGCCATGAAATCATATTTCACTTCTATTTACCTGTTATTAGGCCTATCTCTCAATTTATCCCGCATTTTGGCCTCCAATTCTTGCTCTTCTCTAAACTACTGATTTTTTTATGTATTGCATTGTCAACTAATTTTAAATCATGTCTTTCTTTCTTTCAAGGTTGTAAATCTAAAGTTTCTAAATTTCGAATATGATTCTAACTCCTTGAGTGCCTATAGACATGAAGCCTAAGTGAATAAAGGTTGTACTAATGATACTCTGTCCATTTCATATTTTTACTTATTCAAACCTTTTGATAGTAACACTCAGAACTTACACTAATTTAGTTTAATTAGCAATACGCTTCTGATGTTATCCTATGAAGCTTTCTATTCAACCTTCAGTCCTATAACTGTGACGTCCAGTTTCATTGTCAAATTATTTTCTTAATTCAAAGGGATTCGAGTTCCTGGATGTTTCAACATATTCCGCTTTTCTTTCATCTTTCTTAGTATTTCTCG
Organism: Enchytraeus crypticus; assembly: GCA_905160935.1. Classification (NCBI taxonomy): domain Eukaryota; kingdom Metazoa; phylum Annelida; class Clitellata; order Enchytraeida; family Enchytraeidae; genus Enchytraeus; species Enchytraeus crypticus. The sequence continues at coordinate 2,201,040 of CAJHZI010000548.1, read as the reverse complement.
CAAAGGATTTACACAATTTCACAGCTGCTAAATAACTCTTGTTGTCTGCAACCTAATTACCTTTATCTACAGTACTGTATGCTTCTAGAATATTATTGGCAGTGTGAACCTGCTTCATTTCTTAAATGCTTGCAATCTTTTCTTTTTTAATCCTCTGGCGCCACAGAAACATATAATTAGAGCGTTGCTTTCATCCGCGACAACATGGAGCCAATGTTCGCCGGAAATCATGTTACGTCATATAGATCACTTATGCGAAATTTCGATTTTCTGTTGAATGATTGTAAAGATTTCGGACAATCTTGCCCTTTCAATTTTTATAGTCTCTGTACAGTACATGCATACTCTTCTCATACTCACAGAAACGAGTTTTTAGTTCTACTTTAGTGCCTGTATTTTATGTTTTTTTTATTGTTGCCTGTAATTGTAATTATATTTTGATGCCTGTATTGGATTGTTGGTGATCAGGCGTTTCTTCTGAAGATAGAAGGGACACGTTAATAGATCAGCAGGTAACGTGGTGAAATTGCAGGTGAACGATTCTGAGACAAAATGATTTCTCGTGATTCGATTCTCGGAGGGTTTGATCAAAGAGTAAAGTCTCGGATATTCACAAGATCGGTAAATGAATAATATTATGTAAACTGTCTATCGGAATAAACATCAGATATAAAAAGTGAGTGTTATAGTCATGATGCAATCAGTGCAGTACAGTGTGTGTGTTTATCATAACATTGGCTATTCCTGGGTACGACAGATTAAATTACATGTTAATTAATTATTAATAAATTAATCAATGTTACTACACGATTAAATTGTGAGCACTTCTCTAATTGATGATTGTGTTTGTTTAAATAATCTCTCTCTTTCTCTCTCTCCCTCTCTCTGCGTCTCTCTATCTTTCTATCGCTCTCTCTCTCTCTCTCTCTCTCTCTCTCTCTCTATCCATCTATCTCACTCTCCCTCTAGTGTTCTGCCTAGTGGCATGGCCAAGGTACATATTCATACTCAGAGTCTGCTTTCACGCTCCACATAACTCTACAGTATTATCTCAATTCTCCTATCTTCTTAATTAATTAAGTGATCTCTCCTCTAGTTTTAACTATCATCACCACAGGTAGAATGTACCGGTAGGAGTGGATTAAAAAAGTCTTGACTGTTGGCTATTAGTGGGCTGAAATCGACAGGTTAAGCAGTTTAATCAATTGATCAGACTACTAATAATGGTCTCTCTGTAGACAAGTAAAGTAAATGCCAAACTGATTTGTTAGTTATAACGAGATTTTATCAATAATTTTGTAGGGTTCAGATAAATTTGTTAAATTACAAATTCTGAAACTTTTCATCGAAAAATTATATTTTTTCTATTAATATAATTGAAATTAGCTTTCTATCATACAGTTTCCGCATATTCTTATCTAAAGGCTTACATTTGAATTGATATGTTGATCGAACTCTTGCAAACATATTTTTTTATTGCTGATATCATTAAATAGTAGGCCTACTGCTAATTGTAAGCCCAATGCTAATAGTAGGCCTACTGCTAAAATTAGGCCTAATGCTAATAATAAGCCTACTGCTAATGCTATCAAACTGATCACTAAACCGATAAACGATCTATTTTTGACTTTTATATAGATTAATATAAAAACTTCAAAATATGGTACTAGATGAGTTTTTGGTGCTATTTGTTTGTATTTAATTTTTCACTGTAAGCGAAGAATTGAGGCTCACATTTCTACCATTCCATGATAAATTGAATAGCTTTAACGTATAAAAACTGAGAATTGCAATAAAAGACAAACCTAGAGTGGAATGATATTAATCAAATAAAATCGGGGGTGAAATGACCAAAATCAGCAGAATGAACTGCGTTAATTTTTATTGAAATTTCGTCTCTTTCCATTTTTATGGCTCTAATTTGATTTAATCAATTTTAATAAATCAATTAATTGATTTTATTAAATCAATTTTAATTGATATCGTCAAAGAAAAAGAAATTTCTTTCCTTTTTTCTTATGCATCATTTTTGGCTTCAATAAAAATAATTGTCATCAAGAGTTATCCCTTTCATTACGTTGGTTATATTAAATGCATACCATTAAGGTAAGAAGTTCACAGAGTTTTTTGCAGGCGATGTGTAGTAGAATAGTCATGACAAAACCTGATTTGTGGCAAATATTGAGCTTTAAAGACTCCCTTTAGTAAGTAACGCCTCCACTCTTCTCTGTCTTCCGCTTTTCTCTTCATTTCCCACGCATATGTGGAAATGAAGAGGAAAGAGGAAAACAGAGAAGAGTGGAGGTGTTATTTATCATGGACCTGCCAGTAGACAGTGTACTAAGAGAGAGAGAGAGAGAGAGAGAGAAAGAGAGAGAGAAAGAGAGAGAGAGAGAGATAGTATTTTATTTCAGTGTTCCAGAGAGGCACCTATATGAAATAAATATTTAACGAGTTCACAAATCTATCTCTAACGGAATTTTTAAGGCAAAGATATTTAGAGCAGGTGATAATTCATAAAAACAAAGATATTCGATAATAATTTATAAAATATACCATAGGCCAACGTGTATAACTAATTATCATAGTAACAAATACATTAGCATGGTCTGAAAAGAAAGCGAGATTTAAAGCAGAGCAAATACGCTGCAATCAGTTTTCTTAAGCCAACAGTTAAATAAAATATAATTGTGTGGGTGAAGCTATAGATCCTATCGCGAAGTACTGATCAATATATATACATGTACATCTGTAAACAATACCTGTACTAAAATAGCTCACCTACGAGAAATTCATCAAAATATCGGCTTCGTATTTACCTTGGCTACGCACGTCTTGAAATGTTCTTATTGCGTTCAAATTTAAACTAATGCCACAGACCTACATGTATAAATAATAAATAGCCTAGATTTGAAGAGAGTGATAATAATAATAATAATAATAATAATAATTATTATCATTATTATTATTATAATTATAATAATATAAAAAATACTATTAGCTTATGCTATCATTTTATATCGTTTATTTCTTCTAGTTACATATATATATATAAATTATATATATATATATATATATAATATATATATATATATATATATATTATATATATATATATTATATATAATATAAATATATATATCTATATAATATATATAATATATATATATATAAATTATATATATATATATATATATATATATATATATATATATATATATATATATATATATATATATATATATAGATATATATGTAACATAACGCATATGTTAACAGAGTTTCCTTGTTCACTCGCTGTTTTTGTAGTTTTTGCTATTTGACGTCCCTGACATCATCCATATATGAAGAAACGGACGTAAACCATTATTATTATTATTATTATACTATTATTATTTTTTTTTTTTTTACCCCGGTGTAAAGAACCTGGGGTTTGATAAAAACGATTCAAGCAATACGTGCTGAATCGCCGCCCGGCTACTCGAGGTCATCAAACTGCTTAAAAGAATTATTAAAGCAGACTGCATTAAATCTTTGCAAAGTCATGGAAAGCCTTTGCCAAAGAAAAGAAGTCTCTCGCTTATCGCCGGTTTGCTCTGCAATAAGTCCCCCTATGCCATTAATAAAGTCAGCACCTTCGGGATTCATCGGGCCCATGGTTTCAATGGCCACCGGAACAACTTCATATCCTAAGGACAGATCACGGTATTTATCCAACTTCCTAGAGGCGGCATGAACAGCAGCTCCACCGGCTGTGACTGAAGTCGTATTCAGGTAGGAGTTTGCTATAGTGTCAATGACCGTGACGTCCCATACGGCACATTTACCGTTGCACCAGGGCACTAAAGTCAAGACGTCCGGACGCTTGCCGTCTGATCTGGACAACCCACTTGGTTCCTTAGAGGAAGGCATGCCTGCTCTTGAAAGTGCTCGCCATATCAAGTCATTTAAATTGTGATGGCGAGACATTCTACCTGAGCTTCGTTTGAAGCCAGTCGCTGCTTCTTTTGGTTGATACAGCTAGGAGTCGTGCTCTGTCTACTGCATTGGACTGGGATTCTAACAGACTGGTATAAATCCGATCCACTATAAGACGGTCCCATGATTTCTGGTTACTGACTGTGGTAGAAGGTGGAGCACTGGAGGTGAGGCTTTTGGACCAAACTGACAACGCAACGTCAATAGATCTATCGGCAGAAAGGGAGCACTTATGAAGGATGGCGTCTTGCAACTGCCTCGTTCCCATCACTATTATTATTATTATTATTATTACTTCCCCACCCCTCTCCATAAAGAACTGCCAGTGATCGTGCAGTTAGCGTGGATTTAAGATTAACCTTCTAACACCATGGGTTTCAAAATTTATTCAAATCATTCAGCAGTGTGTTTTCCGAAGTGGTCGCCGGCTCATTCAAGTACTAACCGAGCTCAACGAGTCCACTCCATCAAGTGCGCTAAACCCCGCCCCATGGTAGAGACGGGAGGCGGAGTTGATATCATGGTTTCACGATAAGCAAGAGTCGCTACCAATTATTAAATGGACATTTTATAATTCTATTCGCGATTGCAATTGAGGCAACTCTATGAGTAGGCCTAGACATACTGAGTGTTAATCTTTAACTCGTCAGAGAGAGCAACCTGATATAAACATTACAGTATATTTGTTCAAATTCTGCCAAATATTAATTATTTTATATTCAATTTATATCCCTATAAACTCAACAAAATGCGTAGAAAAGTGGTAAGTGAAACATTAAGTTTTTACTACCGCACTGGTATCAACTTATTTTCATCCTAAATATCGGCCTCTTTCCGAGAAGAGCGATTATTGATTAATTGATTTTGATTGATTAGCTGATTGATTGATTGATTAATTGATTTTGATTTATCTATTTATTTATTATTTGATTGATTGATTAGTTGATTGGCTGGCTGGCTTACTGACTGACACTGACTGACTGACTGACTGACTGACTGAGTCATCAATCGAGTGAGTAAGCGAGAGTGAGTGAGTGAGTGAGTGAGTAAGTGAGTGAGTGAGGAAGGGAGTGAGTGAGTTGGTGAGTGAGTGAGTTGGTGAGTGAGTTAGTGAGTGAGTTAGTGAGTGAGTGAGTGCATTAGTGAGTGCATTAGTGAGTGAGTGAGTGAGTGTGTGAGTGACTCAAGCGCTCATTGGGTTTAAATTTTATAACTACTTTTAAAACGTTAAAATTTGAACTGTACTATAGAGGTCAAGTAAACGTAAATCTCTCTAAGGTCTACAGCGGCTATACTGTATATCATAGCATGAGTGTTGGGCGTGCTGAAACTGGTTACAACATTATGTATTGGCTGAGTTATATCATCGCAAGCATGATACAAAGTTTAAAAAACCTGCGATACATTGAGTATAGGCCCTTAAGGTTAAATGGTGATGCTTGAAACTGTATAGCGGCTTGGCCTTACAGAGTCTATGCAGACGAGGACAATAACTAGGACCGTATATTAGCATGACCTTAATTAGGATAAAATAGATCGACTTCAACTATATTAAAAATTACAAACATTCTGCGAAACGTACGTGTACAATTTTATATTTAGCTAGAATTAAATAGCATTAAATAAACCGGATTAGCTCAGCCATAGCAGATCCGATGTATGCATGGCGCTGGAATTCTGCATGTATTTGAATACTTTCACTTTCGCATGTTGAAATCATGCACTCTTTGTCATTTTTTCGGGTTACTGAGGTTGTGTCAATGTCCGGTATTTTACTCTCTGATCATCTCGCCAGATAATCATCCAAATGAACGGGCTAAAGTTTATGTCAGTATCTAGTGTAAGGAATGATGATCTCTCTATAAATGGCTATGAGAGGCTTTAAAATTACCATCTACTGCATCGATCATTTTGTGAGCTTCTTAATTATAATTTAATATAGTTTTGAACTGATTTAATTTGCAACTATTTAACGTACCGGTAACTTATATGATAAGTACAGTTTGCTTTTTTGATATGTATATTGATGTATAATTTCTCTTAGAATTATCAAAGTTTTGTAGCAGAAAACGATAGAATGATAATAATTTAAATATTTGACTTGAATGTTTGGGCTGTTTGGGCTGCTCATATGGTTAGTGTTTTAAGGATCACGGATAGCAGTTTCCTAAAGGGTTGGAAAAGGAGGACGGTTGCTATAGGTGTGTGTATATAAATAAGAAAATAAATTCTTGTTAAGTTTTCTGAATTATTACAGACGTTTAATGTTTAAAATATGATAAATCGTTATTTTTACGTTGATTTGACTGTTTAATGTAACACAGAATTGTATATTAATCGTATAGTTTTCATTATATCCCATTGCTTTTATTATCGCTCATATCCTATTGTTGGAATATCACATGTATATCAGTTTATTTATGATATCGATGTATTTCATTGAAAATTGCTTTAAAATCTGCTAGATATATATTATTTATATATAATAAAAATGAAGAAGTTCATGAAAGGACAAAAAAATTCCTTGGAGTGAATTCTTTATTGAATTAGTTTGGATAGGAAATATGTTAAGACTACATAAAAAAGTCCAATCAGAAAATATATGAAAGGCGCTTACACAGATTATCAACTAATAAATGAGAGATAGGTATGGGCAATAAGCATAACCTATTTAAACAGGATAAAAAAGTGAACACGCATTATAGTGAATAATCAACTATGTTGATATCTATCACTTTTAAAACCACATGCTTAATCCGTTAGGCAATTTAGACCATTTTCCGTATAACCAGTCCAGTGAATGTCCGAGGTTTTACTCTCAGATCAGCACGGCCGGGATTCGAACCCACGAGGATTCAAATCACCTCAGGATTTGTCATTTAAAACTTCATGACGTTACCCCTACGCTATTTAGACATTCTAATATAAATAATAATAAATTATAATAAATTTTTTAGTGCAAAAGATATTATTTTCAATTTTGCGGATGGTGATGTGTATGTCTCCGTGATTGATCAAAATCTGTGGAGGAAGAGGGTGGGAAAGACCACTCTTGTTTCCATAAAGTGACGCGTAATAGAGCTAGATTAAGAAGATTTCAGTGTTTTGATTTTAAAATTTAATTAGTATCATTCAGTAATTTAGGATGTGCTAATTATATTCGATTATTATTTTATTGTATAATTAAATACGCTGTGGCAGTTAGTTGAACTACGAATTTAAGACTAATGATTTTGAAACTCATTATAATTTAATTATATAATTTAATAATTTAATATAATTTAATTATAATGATTTTGAAACTCATTATAATTTAATTATATAATTTAATAATTTAATATAATTTAATTATAATGATTTTGAAACTCATTATAATTTAATTATATAATTTAATAATTTAATATAATTTAATTATAATGATTTTGAAACTCATTATAATGCAGAAATTACGTTTCGGGATAAAAAAATCAATCCCAATGCAATTGTCTTTATGGATTATTCATTTAGTATGAAATTATGATCGTGTAACAATTTTAATAATATTGTCTACTCTTATTCAGACAATCAGATGCAAAAGTTATAGACACCATTATCGTCAATAAAATTATATTTGCTATTAAAAGTATTTAACGATATCTTATTTTAATCATTTTGTTCATTTTGTAGGTAATTACGCAGATCATTTTTCCTTTTCTTCCTGGTATAATACAGTCAGATTTAATAGATTAAGATAGAATGGAGGCTTCAGCAGAATTATCTATACCATTGTTGACGCCCCTTGAGACGTCGTTCAACGGAAATATTAGCATGGAGTTTGTCGACAGTATCAAATCGACATCGGTATATGCTTCGGTGCTCTATGTCATTTTGATCTTCTCCGGCCAGCATCTAATGAAATCTCGACCGCCGTGGTCTCTTCGAGGACTCTTAGCTGCTTGGAACTGTCTGTTAGCGGGGTTTAGTATAATCGGAGCTATCCGCACTGTTCCTGAGCTGGTAGGTGGTGTTACAGATCATGGTTGGAAGCATAGCTTGTGCACGGATGGATCGTATATGACTAATAGAGTGACTGGTGTGTGGGCATTCCTCTTCACTATGTCTAAGGTATCATTGCATATACTGTTCTACGCCTTACGTATTGTTGTATACACTGTTATAAAAAATAAACAAATAAAAAGTAAACATGCATTATACTGAAATGATCAACTGTATTGATATCTATTACTTTTTAAGACCACATATTAAACCATCAAGAAATTTAGTCCATTTTCATATAACTTGGGATTCAAACCCACGAGGGTTTAATTCAGTAATTTAATTTAATTCTCAGGATCTGCCATTTAAAACTTCATAATGTTACCACTACTGTATTGAGATATTCTATTATTATTATTATTGTTATTATTATTGTTATTGTTATTATTATTATTATTATTGGTTATATGCCTTGTTAGTGCAACATTTCTACACATTTTTACGTAGAGTAGTAATTTAAGCTTAGATTGAAAATTTACATCATTGCCATAAATAGTGTAAGGTGTGGACATAGAGATGGTCTTTGGTTGCAAAATCTGTTCTGTGTCTAGATCTAAGTTTTAAAATTGTGAGCTTTATTTTAGCAACCTTAAATTTGTCGGAGAGCAGTAATTATTTAATTCTTTAACTGATGCATTTAGAAATTGATGAATTTGTTAAATTTGGAAAACTAGACAGATAATTAAATTTTTTTGCTTTTAGTGAATTATAGCTCCATGTCTGAATAAATGCATATTTAAAAATTGATTTATCAATTCGAATTAATTAATTTGCCTATAGTTTAATTGTACTATGGAAATGGTTTAAATTTCAATAAGAAATATTTCTGAGAAATGACTTCTATGAACTAAAATTTATAAAATAAAATATTTCTGGTTTACTGACTCAATTTATTTTAGAGTACTGTAGTGTATAAGTGATAAATTGATCAGCTTTTGTGCCATTTTAATAGCCGCTGGAATCTCACTGCCTCATTTTGTCATGAGGTCGATAACCTGCTTGTTTTGCTCATAAATATGACTAACATTGATCGTATCTGAATCATAGCTGATAAATGTTTGATGACTTCTGAGAAGGCCTCTCCTTAAGTGAAGCTGAAACCCATTTCTTTCCGCTATAGGTCTAAATTTTAACCTGCTGACCTTGGATCTTGAACTTGCACTATTTTGATCTCGCTTTCTCTTGTGGTCTTTGTGCACTCAGTCGTCATCGTGTGGTGCATTGGCGCCTGTTTGTGTAGAGTCTACAAGAAACGTCCCTGACATTGCCTTATGGCGAGGAATTGGACGTTAAATTCGTATTGATTGATTGATATTGATTGATTTTTCAGATGGTAGAGCTGGGCGACACGGCATTCATAATCCTCCGCAAGCAGCCGCTGCAGTTTCTCCACTGGTACCACCACATCACCGTCATGATCTACTGCTTCTACTCCTATCCACAGTACGTCGCTTCCGGTCGCTACTATCTCGTCATGAACTACTGCGTCCACTCGCTCATGTACTCGTACTACGCTCTCAAATCTCTGCGCTTCTCCATCCCGCGCTCTGTCAATGTGATGATCACTTCGCTGCAGATCACTCAGATGGTAGCCGGCCTCTCCGTGGCTGTTGCCGTGGGCGTGCTTAAGATGAGAGGAGAGAAATGTCTGCAGTCCAGTGCCAATGTCGTCATTACGATCCTCATGTACGTTAGCTACTTCATACTGTTCGTTCACTTCTTCTACCGCGCCTACGCATCTCCGTCTAAAGGTCGGCACGTTGGCGGAGGCGATACAGCGAGGAAATCCCGCCAGGAGAGCAACGGAAAGGGCGTATCCAATGGGTCCTCTGCTGGGAAGAAGCAGGAGTAACTGTAGGATTTTGTTTGCATTAATTGCTTGGTTTGTTATGTTTGTTTTCTCATTTCAAATAGCAATTTGTTAAGTAGCGTCAGTATTTAATGCTTAGTTGAATTTAATTTATATTTATATGCATAGCTAAATTGTGTCTCTCTAAGGCTAATTATATATAGATACATTGTATATATGATTATATACATGATATACGCTTATTTGCTGTATCTGGAATTGTAAGTGGGATATTTGTCGATTTTCTTTACAGCCTACAATAAAATAGCTACAAACTTTGTAACTATTTTTTACAAACAATTCTTCTAAGGAAATCAGTTGTTACTATGGGGTGTCCAATAAACACACCTTTGTCTCAAAATTTAAGTAGTGTAATGTTTGGTATTTCTTTCTGTTATGTTAGTTTTTCTTCTATTTCTTGGTTGATCGCAATAAATCTATTTAGTAGATTGTTGTCTAATTGATTAGGGTGCTTATGATATGTGGATTTAGTGAAGTAATAGCATAAATAATTTTATACATGCTACATGTGTTTAATTTTTCACCAGCTGTTTACTGCCACGTACTTGATGCAGCCTTTTCTACATCGGTCATCTCTTTCTATCTCTGTATTCACTTGTGTTATAATTTTATAAAAGTCTAGGCAATTATATAATTATTTTAGTATTTCAAATTTTTTAAAAAATTGAGTTTGTAGTACTTTTGAAAATCATCATATAGCTAGTGCTATATCTGCTCTCATGCTACTACTATAGTACTGCTGAAGATATTCTGGCTGAATTTTGAATACTTTTCGTCAAAGAAAAATGTCTTTGAAAGAAAAAGAACTAGTATCAATATATGGATATATTATAGCAGGGTTTCTATGTATTATATGACGTCCAAAGAACAAACTTATTTCCAGAATTAAAGAACATATTCTCATCTTTGCATTCTAACCCTAAGTCATATCCTAAATTAGCTAGTTGAACTCGTTACTATAGTCCTTCCATTCGTAAATATATGCCTGCTTGGAGTATGATATTTTCACTTTTATTACATAAAGTGTGAATCTGTGATCGAACTGATGTTATAATGTCTGGTGACGAGTTGTTGTTGCTTCCTGAGCCAGTATAATTCAGCAAACTTTAGTTTGGTAAATAGTATATTGGCTGGAACTGGGGCCTGCCATTTTCAATGGACATCCTTAAAATGATAATTACTTATTTAAATTTGATAATATCTAGAAAATACATAATTTTAAATCTGATCATTTTTGGCACTAATTACTACAATACTTTGTTTTGATCCATAGCTCGACTGATGGAAGTAGAATTTAATTAATTAATTAATTAATTTTACTTCTAAAGGGACCGCGAAGTCTCCTGTGGCATGTTAGCAGAATTGTGATGGTTACAGTGGAACTTGATTATTTTTTTATCTGACTGTGGAATCTGCTTGTCAAACTATTCTACTTTGTAGTGTAAAAATCTCATTTTGATTTTTCATGGTTATGTGCTGATTTCGTTAAAACTTAAATTTTGAGTTTTTATTGATTGATTGAGTCTTTGCCAATTTAGCAGAATTTTGGTGTGGTTCTGTGCAACTTGAGAAAGTTAAGTCTGGTGTCTGTATTGTCTATGCCATTCAAGACCCGAAGCGTTCTTTATTTTAACACTTGTACCTAGGACCTGCCACTTGGCAGAATATTAGAGCGAGTGAGACAAGTGAAATACAGGCAATGTGAGTGCTTCGGTTGTTAAGAAGTGCCACTTAGTGAGTGGGACTTAACTGTAGAACCTTTGGTATTCTCTGTGTTGTATTTACATTTATCTTAGTGGCTGTATTGCATTGTTTTAGAATTCTGGTTACGTTATTTTTCTTTAACTTTAGTAATGTGTATTTGATTGTTTGCTTGATTTTTAGGCCAACTAAGATGATTTAAGAATAATTTTTCAGACGCATATTTTTCAGTGACAGTTCTGGGTCCCAAGGACCCACTCCCCTCGCAAAAATGTCATATTGCCCCCGTTTTAAAAGTTGAGAAAACATGTCAGATATTAAATTTCGTCTCAACTTTCTCATTTCTAAATTTTGTAAGCTGAAACCTCTGCCGATATTTCCTGATGATATGCCTGCTCTGTTTGGCTAGGACCATATTTTGTTACTTTCTGAGACAATGTTATGTAGACCTTGCTGTAGCTTATATGCAAACTTTCATTTTGATTTCATTTACGAGTGTACTAAGCGATTGATGATTTAGTTGAACATGATTAGGTCTTTGCGTGAGTTTAATCTGATTTAGGCAATTTTGTAACGTTTATGTTTGTGGAAGATAGAGTTGACAACCTATTTCTTTATTGGTGATAACTAACAGAACTTTTGAATATTTATGTGGTTTGTTGATTTTATGTATGGTCGTTATGTGTCTGTTTAATACTTACATGCATGGAATAACTGTAGGTCGATGTTGCCTGTGCTCTTCTCTAGGTTTATTGGCAGCATCAGAGTCTGCCGCTAACTTCTCTGTCCGTCATGTAGTGAACTAGATCTCAAGAAAAGTGTTTATATGCATGTATATGAAGCTTTTATTTAGCCAAATTATCAAAAAGCTAAGGCATTTAAATATATGAAGCTTTGATATAGCCCAGTTAAGAAAAGGCTAAGGCATTTAAATATATGAAGCTTTGATATAGCCCTGTTAAGAAAAGGCTAAGGCATTTAAATATATGAAGCTTTGATATAGCCCAGTTAAGAAAAGGCTAAGGCATTTAAATATATGAAGCTTTGATATTGCATAATTATCAAAAGACTAAGGCATTTAAATGTATGAAGCTTTGATATAGCCTAATTATCAAAAGACTAAGGCATCATTTAGCAGTGTTTTGTAGCTGCATGACTCAATCAGTTGTTAGTGAGCCCTGGAAACTGAAACAAGTAGCGAGGGAGTCGAGGGATGATTCAGAATCAATTGGCACAGCTGATTCTATTCGCTAGCCTGTTACGATAAGATTATGAATAGCCTGGGCTGTTGATGTATTTCAACTGTGCATAGACTAGCAGATATGTGGATAGGCACAATTTCCTGCCAACTTTTTCAAACATTCTATTTGTCTGCAGTTGAAATGTGTGAATATTATAGAAAAATTTATTTTATTTTCATTCCAGACTTGGCCACCATGGATCAGTGTTTACCTAGGCTGTTTTAGAAAATATTATTTGAAAACATATGCGGCAGATCTCTGATATTAATGTAGACTTTTAGTCTGGACACTTTGAAATGCGTGTAGTAATAAAGATTTGATTAAATGTTACACTGTTAGCTATTTTATATTGAATATTCCAGGCATCGACTAATGCTGTTGTTATTACTGATTTTAGTGCTAACACTCCTTCCTTTGAAGAATGGTCGTCATTGCTTTACAGTGATCTGCTTCTAGATTAATCTCTATGGCTTCTGAACACATTATGCCCTATATTATGCTCTATATTTGCAAATTTTCTGTATAAAGTTATACTAATGTTATACGATACATTGTATGTGTATATGATATATATATATATATATATATATATATATATATATATATATATATATATATATATATATATATATAGGATGTATATTATATTAACCAGGGTCGTATCCCGATCCTGGTTAAACTGGGATTGAAGGGAAGATGATGATATATATATTATATATGTATATATATGTATATATATATATACACACACACACATAAATATATATATATATATATATATATATATATATATATATACATAGTGTTTTTGGAAAAAACTTTATTTCATAGGAAGCTTTGTTGTGTCAATGTTGTGATCATAACAATAATAATAATAATAATAATGTTGCTTGTTTAAGCTGGTGCTAAAGATACCTTTGTGTGCTTGCCTGTATATTGATGCTACTATTCTATTTTAGTGAAATTAATAAATAACGATTCGTTTGATTTTATAGTAACAATAATTGTTGTTGGATTCGTTTGCTACTCAGTAATTTAACAAGTTCTAAGTAAATAGAACTAAGCTTAGTTTAACGTCTGTTGTTGTATTAAAAGATTCAATATTTAATTGGATCTTTCTAAAAATATCCCCCTAGCACAATTACGATAGCTTACTAATTATTGATATTTCGCCTTGAAATTTTAAGGTTCTCTTGTGGAGGAATTTAGCCACAAGCTGACCAAATGTTGTAAAAATATTTTTAAAGGAACCGGAGTTATCCAATGCCAAAAAATGGATTTTTTTTCATTTGACACGCAACGTAAAACGTTGAGTTTGTCTGCAAATAGCATCAGGCACATCACTTTGCTACATTGAAGCCTTTTCTGTTTCAGCAGGAATTGAAAATTCTAAACTAGTAAATTGAAAAAAAATAGGTCATCTAAGAGCTTGGGTGCTCTTCTTCTTGTGTTCGCATGGCGACAGATTTCTCACTTTTGATTCATTTTGATTTGATGAAGTGATCTGAGATAGAACAAAATTTTCAAGTCCCGACCCTAGTTAAGTTGGGATTCAAGGATAGACCGACCAAAGTTATACTAGGATTCAAGGAAGACCGACCCTAGTTAAACTGGGATTAATGGGAAGACCGACCCTAGTTAAACTGGGATTCAAGGGAAGACCGACCCTAGTTAAACTGGGATTCAAGGGAAGACCGACCTTAGTTAAACTGGGATTCAAGGGAAGACCGACCCTAGTTGAACTGGGATTAAAGGGAAGACCGACCCTAGTTAAACTGGGATTCAAGGGAAGACCGACCCTAGTTAAACTGGGATTCAAGGGAAGACCGACCCTAGTTAAACTGGGATTCAAGGGAAGACCGACCCTAGTTAAACTGGGATTCAATGGAAGACTGATGATGATATTTTGGCATTTACAAAATGTTTCAAAGCGCCCTCCACTAATCTGTACAACGACTTCTCGCTATTTAAAATGAGCAAATGTTAACGTCAGTTCCGTACTCGAAAGCGATGTCAGTGACGGGAGAGCCCAGGATTTGAACCCCGCACATACTGATCCGCGGCTGAATATCTTACCGACATCGCCACTGAATATTGATGCTACTTGCAATAATTCATGGAATTTAATTGTACAAATTTTTGCGATGAAATTAATACACCGATAACTGTACGTGTTTGTGACGGTCATGAAGAGTAAAACATATATGATCTCCCAGATATCGCACTGTTTTATGGACACTTGATTTGTCTTGACCTTGATTCCATTGTGCATGATGTCGTGATGGACGACTGTAGGACTCTAATTGTCTGCAGCTTTTGGACGACTACATCATTCTAATTTTCTTATTATTGCTGGGGTGCTGAAAGAGTTATTATTTTTTAAATGAATTTTATTTTGGTTTTTTACACTGACCATTTCGATTATATTGTTTTATTGACACTATGATGCACGAAGTTTTCACGGCCGATGGTATCACTCTTAGTTTCTGTTGAGATGGTTCGTTGTGTAGTAGATCAATGCATTGACATTCACCGCGTGCCTTAATAGTTAATAATCATATCACATCAAGGCGGCGCAGAGAGTGCGAATATCATTGACCTCTGACTAATTGCTGACCTCTGACTCATCATTGACCTCTGACTCATCATTGACCTCTGACTGGTCATTGACCTCTGACTAGTCATTGACCTCTGACTCATCATTGACCTCTGACTCGTCATTGATCTCTGACTCATCATTGACCTCTGACTCATCATTGACCTCTGACTCATCACTGACCTCTGACTCATCATTGACCTCTGACTCATCATTGACCTCTGACTGGTCATTGACCTCTGACTCGTTATTGACCTCTGACTCGTCATTGACCTCTGACTCATTATTGATCTGTGACTGCAGGAACATAGTCATCAGATGGACTCTGTGAAGTAATCAATCAACTGAGCTGATAAAGTTGAAACAGTGTCCTTCAATCTGTCAATCATTCCTTCTGAGAATGCTGAAGTCATCAGTCAATCAATAAATCACTCTAATCATACCTCTATTAATTGTTACGCAGTCTAACTAGTGTTGGTTCCGACCATTGTCTTTCCGCAGTTTAACGTCGGTGCATGGCTGACTTGTGATTTTTCTAGAACTTAGCATGGACATAAGATAGTAGATTTCCTTGCGTCACTGATTCTTGAAGATTTAACAGATCAGTCAAGCTTGCGTCCGACGAATCAGAATTTTGAATCCAGTAGATCACAGAATAAGGATCAATTCGGCACGCTATTGGAACTTCCTCTGTCAACGGTAGATTTCCTGCAATTAATTAATTAAAATTATATATATATATAATATATATATATATATATACATGCATATATATATATATATATATATATATATATATATATACATGTATATATAAATATTATATATATATATATATATATATATATATATATATATATATATATATATATATATATATATATATATATATATAATATATATTCACTTTCTATAGGATAATTAATTATTACAAACGATTAATAGATGTTATTTCTTTAACTGGATAAAATGTTAATTGATTGAGGATGAACATCAGAATATTATAATGGTGAATTTATTTGCCAGATGGAAGATAATTCCTTTAAAATGCTTGCTGCAGGTAATATCTTACAATATTTAATAGTTTTGGTGGACATGTATAGAGAGATGAGAGAGAAAAGTTAGAGAAAAGAAGAGAATTTACTAAAACGTAACTTGATACGAGTGGGAAATAGAATAGAAATAAAAAAGAAGATAATAATTAACTCGATTTGGCTTTGATATGATTGCTCAATATTAGTCAAGTTTGAATACTATTACGTATTTAATCGGTCTTACCTTTATTTGACGCCAATGAATTTAACTGACCGCTACCATAGATACCCGAATAGTCTTCGAAGCATCGCGCACACTCTAGCGTTGATGGGCCTGCATCATTTATAATAACATACAGGTAGCTCTACATTTATGACATAGTTGTTACTTGAACAATAAAAGAGATGAACTGTTTAATGTTAGTCATAATCACATTAGTCATACTCATGCTAGTTATATTCATTTTAGTCATGACCATGTTAGTCATAATAATGTTAGTCATAATCATTTAGTCACAATCATTTAGTCACAATCATTTAGTCATAATCATTTAGTCATAATCATGTTAGTCATAATCATTTAGTCATAATCATTTAGTCATAATCATTTAGTCATAATCATGTTAGTCATAATCATGTTAGTCATAATCATTTAGTCATAATCATTTAGTCATAATCATTTAGTCATAATCATGTTCATAATCATTTAGTCACAATCATTTAGTCATAATCATGTTAGTCATAATCATTTAGTCATGATAATGTTAGTCACAATCATGTTAGTCATAATCATTTAGTCTATCTCTCGCCCGAGTCCTGTAAAATAAGAAGTTTATTTTACTCCCTAACAAGAAATTTTCGGAAACTTTCCTGAAACAAATATATCAGTCAAATACGAAAAAGTTATCCTGCCATCAACCCCAACTAAATTTAACGTCTATTTCCTTCATGTCAACTTTCCTAACGTCTCAGTCTCGTCTTTGACTTAACAAGTACGGTCACTATACGGACCGCACTTGCCTTAGATCTCTTTCTCTCTCTATCTCTCTCTTTCTATTAGTGCACAGCCCACTGGCAGGTCCATGTTATATAACGCCTCCACTCATCTCAATCTTCGGTTTTACTCTTCATGTCCACATACGAGTGGATCTTTAAATCATCTACAACATTCCTTTTGATATACCATAATTCTTGGGAGATTCTGCTAATAACGAGGTGGGCCCCATGCCTTCCTCAGCTTCGACTAACATTTGCTGGGAAGGGGTGTCATTCTCTGAGAAAACAATCCTGTTTACCCAAATTCTGTTCTTGTTCTCTTACATGTAAAAATTGAATAGTTCTTCCTAGTAAAGTGAACGGAATTATTGATGTCACTCTTTAGAAACAAGAAATTTCTGATTTGACCTGGCAGTTAGCAAAAAGTTAACGTCAAAAACAGTCTAACATAAATTTTAAACGCAAAAATAATTTTTGCAAATTTCCTGTTCTTGCTTTTCTTGTTGCAAAATCGTTACCGTCAAAAGCCGTCTAATAAAATCTCAAAAAATAATTTTTGCTAATTTGTTTCGTTGCGTCGTTGAATCAGAAATGGATTAGCTCGTGATGTAAAATCACCATCCATTGGTTTAGTTAAAACAAAAATTTATGAACATTTGCATTTAAATTCAATTCAAATCCATGAGCTGCTCCTTGCTATTAATCGTCATAATTTTGTAAGAACTAAATGGAAACACTTAACATGCAGCAGACTTGCGCATGCGCAAGAATTATAGTTCTCTCGGATCAGTTGACGACTCCATGAAGACGCTAATTTTCATTTTATGGAGTGTCAGATCTCTACAGTCACTCATTGGCCTATAGTTGTGTAAAGTGACAACCTTTCTATACATATGGAGCATATTTGGAGCCAAAAACGCAACGTCCGCTTTCCATGCCCGTAATTAAGGGCGCAGCCGTCACCTAAGCTAATACATAAGGGCGTAGCCGTCAATTAAAAGCCATAATTAAGCTCACAGAACCTTTAATTTACCATTTAGATGCGTCTGAATACAAGAACAGAATCGATATATTATTTTCACATGGCAAATAAGAAAGAGAGAGAGAGAGAAAGAGAGAAAGAGAGAGAGAGAGAATTGTGTTCATTTTCGAAAACATTCAAACATGCAACAACACATACTAGGCCGTCAAATAGGTTATAAAAACCTATCTAGTTGACCACCCATCATGTATACAAAAAACAACTAAAATAAGCAAACTAAAATATTGGCCTCCGTTACATGTTGAGTTTATCACAAAATGGGTTTGTGATTTTACCTTGCTTTATCAACTGAGGATGATATCAGGGACGTTTTGAACAGCGTAGATTACTTCAGTAAATCCTCAGGGAGAGCAAATAATAAACTATACATGTACATGTATCTTTGCTTTTCTGATAACTTAAAAATTATCACTTTAAAATTAGTACATAGTTTAATTTCTACTAGGCGGCTTCTAAATAAGTGAAATTTTTTATTTTATATATAGGGTTTTTGATAACGATTTTTTAAATTTAAATTTTTTTGTTAATTAAGGTATGTAACAGTTAAAAGCAATCCCCTGCATAAATGAACTAGCCTAATACAATAATTTTCTCAGACTTTTCATTTTATACAATATTAACCTGACTTTTCATTTTATACAATATTAACCTGCAAATATTTCATTATTTCTCTTTTTATTTTGAGAATTTAAATTGCACTATATACTTAATTTGTATGAACTTATATCTATACTTTATCCTCGTAACTAGAAACAAAGTAAACTCAAATAACAGTAGATCTATTCGTCTAAAACTTGCATTTCTGCTGTCACGTTAGTTTTACTATCGCTAGATAATATTGTGTTGAAAAAGAGAATGCTGATTCACCTTAGCTTCGTAAATATGGTGTTATTAAAGTAGCTGATTTGATACTATCAATCTGAGCTTATTTAACGTTAACCATGAAGTCCATAAAAACATCCAGATTCAGACCTACGTAAAATATAGCTGGAATAATTTTAGTCTGAATTAATAAATACTTTTTAGAGAAGAGACAAGGGCATTGTAAACTGAATATATATATATATATATATATATATATATATATATATATATATATAATGAACACTACAGGCTACAGCTCTCTTACGTGTGTCGCTACGGAGGTCGAACTCTTGAAGTTGGTGAATTATCATTTCACCGACAGTCTTTTTCTCTATCTACCTCTCTTGCATTAGCGATCACTGATCAATAATTGAGTTTCATCAAATAATTATTTCATTTTATATCTAATAAATCGAAGAATGGCTATAGAGGTTGTGAATTAATCATAACGGATCGTGACAGAATTGATAGAGCATTTGGATGAAAAGTAAGCGATAACGGGTTCGATCATCGTCTCTTACAGTAGGCTTAGAGGTGGGAACAGACTTTAAACTTAATCTTATTATTTATTTATATTTATAGGTGACCCGAGAACAAATTATATCTCTGTATCATAGGATGAAGTTTAAAAACTCTAAGATTCTTTAACGTTTAAACATTTGAGTCTTAGACACTGAATACTACAGAATGAGCGAGAGCGAAATTTATAGGGAGACGGAGTAAAAATCTAAATGAAGGGTCTGCTGTCAAGCTAACTAACATCATTCATATTTAAATTCACTAAAGTATCTAGTTAGTGTAGAAATTCTCAAACACAACTCTCAAAATGTAATTTGTGATTGCTTTCATCCGACTCTTAAAGCAAGCTAATTAGTACGAAATTCAACGTTTGTTTCTACATACTACTGATGATCAGTAAATATACTCACTCGCTCCGAGATCTCGCCTAGTCTTTGTCGTCCTCAGTTCTCCGGATCATTGTATCATCTCTCCTATAGCTCAGAGTCTCTCTACGGAGTCACAGCGAAAGAAAGAGAGAGCGTCGATCACTGCTCGAGTCCTGAATCCTGCTAGCTGAGTGCTGGGTGATTCCGGACCCTGATCCAGTCTCGTCCAAGCTGCTCTAACTGCTTCCGCTTCCATGATCCGGACGCTGAGTCGAGGTGCAGCAAGCGGCGACCAAGGCAGATATGGCAGCGCGTTCAGCTGCGTCGACTTTCCTAGTGCTACGGGGCGTTTCTATTGGCGTAATAAAAAGTATTAAGATATCTCTCAGACTAATCCGATGAGCCTAATGAGAAATAATTGAGATTAAATAATTTCTTACAACTAAAATTATAGGGATAAGACATATATCGGTATTGATATTGTATAACGGTATTGGTTTAACCGTTTGTGTCATTGTCTAGAAATGATCTCTTTGCGAGTGGCTATTTGCTACTGAAGAGAATAGCAACAAATATATTTGTACATTTAATAAAAACTACACGTGACCTAGAAACTAGGACTTACAGTAAGAGTAAGAGAATGGAAGAGTCATGAATAACTGGAGAGATAAGACAGTGAGAGAGAGAGAGAGAGAGATAGGGAGAGAGAGAGAGGGAGAGAAAGAGAGGGAGAGAGAGATGGAGAGGGAGAGAGGGAGAGAAGAGATAGAGAGGGAGAGAGGGAGAGAGAGAGAGAGAAAGAGAGGGAGAGAGAAAAAGAGAAAGAGAGAGAGAGAGAGAAAAAGTAAACGAGAGAGAGAGAAAATGAATGAGAAAGAGAGAAAGATATATAGATAGAGAGAGAAAATGAACAAGAGAGAGAGAGAGAGAGAGAGAGAGAGAACTAACAACCCGTGGCAGGGACTAAGCAGGACTGATGAGCAGCAGCGGTCAGAAGCTGATGCTGTCTCTAAATTAGCTGCAGCTACTTTATATACAGCTGAAGCTCTCGGCATCTCTTCACAGCAGCGAGAGATGCAGGTTTCCTAATATGACAATTGAATCCTGAAAGTGGAGGAGTGGATGAGATTAGAGAAGAAATGATCGTGGCAGGGGTGCATCATCGTCAACCCCTTAACATATTGATCTGAAAAATTCTGACCGTTTCTTATTAAGTTACGTGATTAGGTCCATTAATTTAGCGCTACTGTAGCACTTTATGTAGAGAGGCGTTTTAAATTTTTTTGTTCGTATAGTTACATACATGACATATCGCATGGGTTTACATATTTTCCTTTCTTATGGTTGCTGTTTTTGTAGTTTTCGTTATTTCTTCCATTCCTCTCTATGGTTCTTAGTAATCGTTACCTTTTGTTGGCGCATCAATTGCAGCCGGCGTGGATTTAAGAACAACCTTCCAACACCATCGGTAAAATGTTATGCTTATTGATTTCTCGATTGATTTAACATTAAATGAATTAAAACAAATGATCAGAATGACTTTGCAAGAGGCTGAGGTAGCTGGATTAAGTACTCCTCGGATGATTTTCACTAGGAGGGTCCAATCCCTTCAACTCCTCCTCTAATCCCATTCCACATCCTTGTTGAGGACATTGTCGCCTTTGAGAAGCGACAAACCGATGCGCTTATTGACGAAAACATTTCCAAGAAGGACTAGTCTGGTAGTAAGCAATGCTTGAAATACGCTGTGATGATAATATCCAGCGTCGGCTTAATCCCTTGTTCGAAGAAGATTCATATCCTTTGTTTTATAAAAACTTAGTAGTGGTGTGTTAGTAATAGGCTGACTAATTAATTGTGTATTGTGAACGCTGAACTTTTCTACTGACTTTCATTGCGAGAAGTGAGTTGATGAAGTACCGGACATTGATATTTTTAAATATCTTATACGAGATAAGGAGATTCGGAACTGCCATTTTAGAATACATGTATGCGCAGTCTAGACATCTGATTTTCTTAAGCAATTCATTTTTCATTTCTATGACCTCTTAAGCATCATATTTTCTTAATGATTTCGTCAACAGTAATCCGGTTATATACATATCACTAAAATTGGTTTTTTATACAAGATTCTCCATTATTATGATATTAACTCTATTTTTCTTAATTGTAGACAACTGTGAGTAGTATTATTATAATCTACTGCTCAAACTAATTTCAGTATTTTTATCATATAAGATTAATTTTCCCCACTCCAGGATTCGATATATTATTTATTATTTATTAGAATTATTTCTGCATTTATCTCTAAGAACATGACCTCTCTGCTTCATCATTCACTGCGGAGCCAGCAGCAGTGGAATTGTCCTAAAAGATGTTGCTATAGCAACGCAACTAAACTAGCCGGCGAGCATTGGGAGCAGCTTATAGACGTTGAATCTTGGTCGTTCAATGCTTTTGATCTCCACCCCCTCCTCCTAGGAGAGTGTGTGCCCCACCCCCCCAGCCACCCTGACCACCCAGCTCTCCTATCGAATTCACGTTCTCGGCAGGAGCGGAGTCCGTAGCTGCAGAACAAGGCCTGACCGCATCTCTCTCCATCTCTGTCTGTCTGTCTGTCTGTCTCTCTCTGTCTGTGTCCTTCTCTCTTCTTTGATCCGTCGTTCTGTCTTACATGCATACTTACTTACATACATAAGTGCCTGATTCATCTGATTAGCTAATTTTGATACTTGTAATCTTAGGTAATGCAGTATTTAAGCTATATTTCACACCAGTTTAGTACTCAGAGTTTCATGTCTGAAGCGCGAATGGAATAACAACAAAAAATTGCAGCAATGATAGAAAAACCATATTGATAAATAGCATCATCATCTTCCCTTAAATCCCGGTTAAACTAGGGTCGGGAAAGTTGATAAAACTGAGGGAAAATTTGCGCCGCTGGTAAAATCTTCCAAATCATGTTAGAAGTTTATGAAAGACTGGCATTGAATAAACAAATAATATGGACGTTATGTAACTCTAAAGCTCACATGCAGTTTTCCGCAGATAGTTACCAAGATACTCTATCTTGACCAGTGCCCCTGTTTATTGATACTGGTAGCTATGGCTAACATACGAATGGACTTGGTATGACAAAACCTGATAGGGGTAACATACGAATGGGCGGGCTTGTTACTACAAAATCATATACTTGTAACATACGTATGGAAATGTTACGACAGAGTATGATGTGGGTAACACACGCATGGACTTGTTACTACAAAACATGATAGGGTAGCATACGAATAGACTTCTTACGACAAATTTAGACTTCTTATGATTGAGGTAACCTATGAAAGGGCTTGCTACGACAGAGTGATAGGGGTAGCATAAGAAAGGGCTTGTTACGACACAGTGATAGGGGTAACATACAAATGGGATTGTTACGGCTGTATACTCAGTAAATAGCTGCGTGCATGAGTGATCATTAATATTTTATGAAACCACAACTCTCCATTCTTTCCGTTCTATCCAAACACTAGTAAGGATTGTTCCTAATCCCAAATGGTCGATAAAGGACCCATGCTGACTGCTTGGCTTGCCTCATACGGTTTAGTTCGGTTCATTATTAATGTCATAAGCAACGTTAATTTAAAGCAAGCGCTTGGATTCCCAGTAGCTACAGCATCCAATCCCAAGCTCGCTTAGCTGCAAGACTATCAAATAATTATTTCGTTTTCACAGATTTGTTAGTTTTTCGGCCAACGATAATAAATATTTTAGGGATTCTCGCGTATTTAATTGTTTTGAGCTGTCGAGAAGAAAATTTAGTATATAGAACGAGTACCAATGTTGTGTCCGGGCAATTAAAGAACAGAACTACTGTAAACTGCACGTGTCGTAAGAGGCGACTGAGCAAGACCTAAGAGAGGAAACATAAAACTACGTTATAGGCTATAGGCCTATTATTAATAAGCAATAGGCTAATTAAGATGTGAGTAAGAATAGTCTTTTGAAAGAGGATTAATTCGTTAATCGATTGAGTGCTCTTTATGGTGTGCGAAAACTGAACATAAGTAGGAATTTGTAAAATGGACATGACACTTGGCATATTATTTGAGAAATATGAAATAGATGGGATATTAGCAAGATTTGAAATTTGATTAACATCAGTCACTGAAGTCAGATTTCTAATTTACAGGCATACAGTATAGGCTAGTGCTGTTAAAATTAAGTGAGCCAGTAACATGGTTGATTAGATGTCCATTTGCGATTCAGTAAGTCCAGGATTCAAAGATTGCAAATGACGTCCCTTAGAGACCAGAAGATGAAGCTAAATTTATGTTTAGCCTCTCTATAAATGACTATGCTTCTAAATGTTTGCCAATCGGCAAAGAATGGCGGAATGTTTTCATAATTTCAGCATTTTCAATTAACTTGCTACATTGAGTTGTGCAGTCGAGATGACAGTTTTCATGCGATATAAAGCTAGAAAGAACCAAGTTTAACGTATGTTTCAGTTACTTTTCAGATACCTTTCGTCTTTTGTATGACTGAGGGGTGGTCAACTAGATAGGTTACTTGTAACCATTGAAGGCCTTGTTTGTATATGTCAATGTATATTGTGAGTGTATTTAAATAGACATAGTTATCGGTCTAGTTCTCTCTCTCTCGTCTAACAGAATATGAATTAGACATATAACAGTGATATGAATTTATGCTTAAATTTTTAAATACATTATTAAACAGATTAGTTATACATTATTCCTTATTGAAATCTTCTCTTCTGCTCAATATTCAATTCAAACTGCTTGGCTGACTGAAGATCCGCGGTTTAGGATTTTATTTAAATGCTAATCACGCTTTTGCTGTGCCAGAAAAGAACCAGAACCGAGAAAAAAACTGATAAGTCTTTGCAGAAGTGTTAGTTAATATTATATATTTGAATGGCGTCCAGACGATCAATCATTCTTCACGCGGCAAATTCTTCGCAATTGCTTGGTCGCGTAAATACGCAATTCATCTTCTGTAACTACGGATAAGCTCCGGAGGCTTTGCTCTCAAATCAGCAGCTAAGTGATTTGCGGACTTCAATCCAGACTCAATCTTCGATATATTTTCTACACACAACCAATCGGAGATGTTGCAGAATTTGGTTTGCATTTGAAAACTGAACTTTAACTTCAAATTCTTTCATTGAAATGAATCCTTTTCGACTAAGCTTCAGCGCATGTTTTTCAGGTCGCTAAGGTGAATCGATCAGTAGTGACGTGTGATGTAGGGATGTACCTGACATTATCCTTGTATGAGGAAATGGACTTTAAACCTTTATTATTATTTTTAAACTCCCTAACAAGGGGATTATTTTTTTGAATTTTGCTCTCCATTCCGAAATGATGATTTTTTGCCCTGAGCTGTATAGGACCCTGTGCTAAAAATAAAATAAAAGAAGGACTTTAATTAAAAGAAAGATTATTATTTATTATTATTATTATTATTAATGCGCTACGAATGCATTTTATCGAAATAGAACAAATCTACAAATAGTCCTTCTATAAGTTAATTGGAAAGCCGAAAGGATAGCAAGCTTGTCGGATAAGCTGAAGTTCATCAGTTTCAAGTCCTAGTCGGTACATTTCTGACAGTTACCTTGAGGTACCAAAACCTATACGTTAACTCTTTAATTCTATTTAACTGTGATACTTATTTTTATTACCTAATCCCTATATCAGAGTATATTATCCTATTCACATTCAAGTGAATTTCTGGGTGAGTCTCTCTCTTAGTGCACTGCCTACTGGCAGGTCCATGGTATACAACGCCTCCACTCTTCTCTGACTTCCGCTTTTCTTTTCATTTCGACATATGAGTGGATCTTTAAATCTAACGTTCCTAATCTCGGCCTGCCTCTGCCTCTATTTCCTTCCTTTCTACCTTCATTGACCTTTTTTAGTAGACTTTCCCCTTAGAAAGTGTCCAATCCAAACTCCAGCTATCCAGATCCATGGCGAGTCTAAAACATGATATACCGAACATGCTCATTTCCACTTTTCACTCATTTCTGTGGCGTCATGTCTAAATCTGGATTGGCGTTTCATTTGCAGTAGGAAATTGGTGAGATCGACCGTCGAGAGCTTTCAGCCCCAGTGCTTTTAGTAATCTCAAAGAACTGCATTAGTTCACTTAACCATGTCACACCGTGTTTAACACTCCGGCATGTAGCTGCCTGTTTACTCTCTCTCTCTCTCTCTCTCTCTCTCTCTCTCTCTCCTAGAAGAAATGTGCTCATGTCACGTGCATGTCTTGTTAGAAGTGGTCGAATGCTATCAAATCAATGACAACTAATGAACGTCCTCTGAGAGACAAATAGGAATGATATCAGTATCATCAAACATTACGGACCACCATTTGAAGATGTAGAGCTCATTATATAACACATGATTAGAAGATAATTTATTATATAATATACAGTATTGTTAGATCATTTATTGTATAACACAATATTATACATCAGCATCATCACCATCATACATTAGGAACCAATATTAGAAGATGTAGAGCTCACAATATAGCACATTATTAGAACATCATTTATTATATAACAGTAATAACACACTAATTATTACAAGGTCATCTATTAGAATAGATGTTATATTATATTATATACAGTAGATCATTTTAAAGATAAAACTTTTCACTTTAAACTTACTGAAGTAGGCATGAATATTTATCTAAGTATTATTAAACACGCAATCAGAGGCTTTCGAAGTCTAATCATTGAAATCACTATCGTCACAAATTTTCTAATTTCATGAGAATCAGATATTTCACAGAAATTCTTTCTTAGTCTCAACCACTTCTCCTCAGGGAGGGGGCTATCCTTCATAGAGAGAGAGAGAGAGAGAGAGAGAGAGAGAGAGAGAGAGAACGAGCGAGAGAGAGAGAGAGAGGAGAGGAGAGAGAGAGAGAGAGAGAACGAGCGAGAGAGAGAGAGAGAGGAGAGGAGAGAGAGAGAGGAGAGAGAGAGTGGGAGAGAGAGGAGCATAGCGAGAGAGAGAGAGAGAAAGAGAAAGAGAGAGCGCGAAAGAGAGAGCTATGAATATATCTGTCGCCTACCTGAACGCCGTCTATTTTGAAAAGTATAAAAATTTCGCTTAAAGTGAAAGAAGTTTTATTTTTTCAATCCCGTTATCTCAAAATCCTGTCCGGTATCCACTGAATAGAAGCGAGTACGGCAGCTATGACGTGGAGAGGGCGGGGTGGGATGTAGGAAGGGATTGGGGGAGACATTGGTAGGACGTGTCTACAGGAGATGCCTAATTGCAACACGACGTACAACGCGGCGTCGACACGGCGTACTACACGACGAGCCGGCGTTGTGTCGTCAAGAGTTGATCCTTGGTCAGCACTTGTACAAATTGGCCTCACTCTCTTTACTTCTCGAGTGGACGTAAGATGTCGCTCTTCTAGTTTCTTCTTTTTCATATTTCGCAGCATTACTGATTCTACTTCTATTTATAGATTGCAACTGTCTATTAAGTGCCGTCGTAGAAGGAAGGTTTAAAGCACAGAATTTTCTTTCAGCAAACACTTGAGTGTGCTTAGTCAGTCGCCATACTTTTATTATTATATTATAATTATATTATTATATTCGTCCAGTTATTTGTTTCTTGCAGAGTTTTTTCTCAAAAATTCTCTTTTCCGGCATCTTTATACATAACGGCACACTGGGTCAGGAAGCACAGATGCTTGTTTAAGACCCATTTCCTCCTTCCTCTCTATGGTTATTAGTAATCTTTGCCTTTTGATGGCGCATCAATTACAGCCGGCGCTGATTTAAGAATAACCTTCCATCACCCTGGGATTTTTTCCTTCCTAAGCTTTTACCAACACTCGGTCTTCCGAGGTGGTCACCCACAAAGTACTAACCGAGGTCGATGCAGCTTAACTTTGATAATTGACGCGCAGCTAAACCTAGTGCGCTAATCCCGCCGTCTTATACGCATCTGATAGATGATAGGTTCAAGATTGAAGGATCAGAGAACAAATCTATTTTACTAAATCTCTTTTGCAAGTGTACAATTCTGCGTGGTTGTGTTTGTATGTTTTAGAAAACTACAAAAACATGGCTACGGTGAGCGTCGTCTCCGTACCACAAGGAATAGTTCAGAGGAACTGTGTGTGTGTATGTGAGATTGCGGGTGCGTATATGTGTATGTGCGAAGAATATATAAGTGAATATGTATGAATGTGAATAGCAAATATCTCTATCTCAAAATATTTCTCACGATCTCTTTCCTGTTCTCTTTTCTTCACTTTTCAGTCTAACCTTACGCAATTCGGCATAGACACCTAAACCAATTACAATTATATCAGTCAAGCAAACACAACACAGCCATCTGATTGTGTCCGTCAAATGGCACAGCAAATAGCACAGCAAATGGGACAGCACTAGGCCATCGGTTCTAATCACTATCAGACCGTTTATGAAGTATCACTTACAGGGTACAAAAGAAGCCGTTAAATTTAGCTTTCATTGTTATCATGATTTTAAATGTTAACGACGCCTAAGTTCTCTCTATTTCTGCGATGACTGAAAATTGACCAATCAGCTATACAAACAGTAGATGCAAATAGATACAATAGACACAAACGAAGTTGTGGATATATTTCCATATAGCTCGTATAGGATGAGCTAATTGGCTATCTCTTTCCTTCTATCTCCTTCTTTCTTCTGCATTATCTCGGTATTTAAGGCTCTGCAGCGAAATATCGCTCAGCGCTGGACGTAATTTCAAACAGGAAATAGAACTAGTTAACGCAACTGTATTACTTGCCGATGGCGTAAATTTAGGGACAATATTTCTCAAATTGGAATTTTTGATAAACCTTGGAGTCCAGGGCTATATGTAAGTGTTGATGAGGAATTCTGAATGTTGACTGTAATACATTATGACGGCATGACAGTGTGACAGTTTGACAGCATGACAGTGTGACAGCATGACAGAATGACAGCTTGACAGTATGACAGCATGGCAGTATGACGGCATGACAGTGTGACAGCTTGACAGTATGACAGAATGACGGCATGACAGTGTGACAGTATGACAGTATGACAGCTTGACTATATGACAGTATAACAGCATGACAGCCTTCGCCTTGTGGAGACGTCACTCCACAAAATATTAAAATCCTACCTCTCGAAATTGAAAATATACTATAAATATTAAATGAAAAGCACAAACAGTCGTTTCTAGCAGCCTCATTGGTTGTGTAATATTTGAAGAATTGCATTAGGCCTATTATATGAACATCGCATTATTATTACTATTTTATTATTACTGTTGCTACTACTTTTTCACTGGCAGGAGCCAGTGGCGCTGTCGGTAAGATATTCGACCGCGGATCAGTATGTGCGGGGTTCAAATCCTGAGCTCGCCCGTCACTGGCATCGCTTTCGAGTGAGGAATCTAACTTTGACATTAGCTTTAGCTTTTTAAAAATTAAATTACATTCATATTAACATTAATTTAAAGAACAGTATTACCTTTATAATTATTATAAAATTCTAGAATAACTTTAAAATTTCCAGAATTCATTTAGTGAAGGTTAGCCTCTATTTAGATGAGGAAGTTCATCTTAACAAGCATTAGGCCTAGTATATATATTATAATATAATTGTACATCCACATCTGCGGCAGATTAGATAAATTCCATCCGCAAATTCACTAATATGGTTTTTAATTAGAGAATTAGACGGAAATAAAGTAGAATTAAGAAGACAGATTGGAGATTTAGCGTTGAGAGCTAAGGCGTGGGACAGTGGGAGTTACTAGAGATTAGGCGTCTAGACACGACGTCAAGTTGTTAACAACAACATCGATAAAATACAATAATTTAAACAATTTTAATCATTTCATTTAAAGTTTGAAACTCGTTCGTACGCAATATCATGTGTGTGTCCTCCATTATAATTCAAATGTAATTGATTATGTAATTAATGCGCCGCTTATGTGTCCTATAATTATAGGACATTTAAGCGGCGCATTATATTTTACTGTTAAGCCAATTAATTAAAGGACTGAAGCACGTTATACACACACACACACACACACACACACACACACACACACACACATATATATATATATACATACATACATATATACATGTATATATAGAAAATATACATGTGAAAAAATTATAAATCTTTGATATAACTTGCTTATGAAGCTGTTTTTCTAAAACATAACCAGTCAGCTATAGTATACTACGCAAATATCTGTTTCTCATACGGCACAATTTCCGGAAAGTAAGAGTGTTGTTATGTACAACGAGAGTACGGTGTTGTTATGAACAACGATAGCATGGTGTTGTTATGAACAACGATAGCATGGTGTTGTTATGAACAACGATAGCATGGTGTTGTTATGAACAACGATAGCATGGTGTTGTTATGAACAACGATAGCATGGTGTTGTTATGAACAACGATAGCATGGTGTTGTTATGAACGACGGTAGCACCCTAATCGCTATCGATCCATGGCGCTGCATAGCAATGCTGCAAGGACTTGGTGGGATGAGAACGCCTTTGGAATCCTGCAGGACACATAAAAGTCCGGATGATGTACGAGACTCGTTGAACCGGTCGATGCTTCGGGTCCAAGTGACCGTGATTTATGCGATATTGAACAAGAGCAGCGGCTTAGCCCGTATATTCTAGAGCCTTCTCCCGTACCCCCTCCCCCCTCTCTCTCTCTCTCTCTCTCTCTCTCTATATATATATATATATATATAATATATATATATATATATATATATATATATATATATATATATATACATGTATATATTATATATATATTTGTTCGTATAGTTACGCACTTGACATACCGCATGTGCTGCATAGTTTCCTTTTTTGTTTCTGTTTTTTATACTATATATATATATATATATATATATATATATATATATATATATATATATATATATATATATGTATGTATATATACATATATATACATGTATATATATATATAGGCTATACAAAATGTATATAATATATACATGTATTTACTCTCCATCAGTGCTTGTTTCTTGTTGCGCTGATTTCTTTTCTTAATCTCTACTTCCTTATTCAAACACATTTTT
The DNA here is from genome assembly GCA_905160935.1 of Enchytraeus crypticus. Classification (NCBI taxonomy): domain Eukaryota; kingdom Metazoa; phylum Annelida; class Clitellata; order Enchytraeida; family Enchytraeidae; genus Enchytraeus; species Enchytraeus crypticus. The sequence goes on along the minus strand of CAJHZI010000548.1, from coordinate 2,169,662 downwards.
ATATACTTACCTATATTTAGCATAAATCAAATACTATCACTTAATTATCCGCGGTATGAACAGATAATCTGGCCAATTTTGCATAGGATTATCAGGATTTGAAGGACCAAGTCCATCAGGGCTTGATGGACCAAGTCCATCAGGACTGGATGGACCATATCAACCGCTATAGGCATTCCTGTCAAGTGATTTGTTTATCAGCTTTAATTTATGTTACAAAGTTAAAGTCAACTTTAGCGTTGATTTTGATTCTTGGCCCTGATTGTGGTTGCTTATTATTCTTGGTTATAATTCTTGCCAAACAAGATTCATGGCTATGATTCTGTTATGAATAGTAATCTTGTTCATGGTAATTCTTCGCAATGATTCTTCTTGCTCAGTAAGCTTAGTGTCTATAATTATTTACTAAGATAATCTTCTAGTTATGTTTCTTGCTGATAAAGATTCTTGCCCACAGCTGATCAAAATTCTTGTCTATGATTCTAGCTAATAAAGATTCTTGTCTATGATTCTAGCTAATAAAGATTCTTGTCTATGATTCTAGCTAATAAAGATTCTTGTTTATGATTCTAGCTAATAAAGATTCTTGTCTATGATTCTAGCTAATAAAGATTCTTGTCTATGATTCTAGCTAATCAAGATTCTTGTCTATGATTCTAGCTAATAAAGATTCTTGTCTATGATTCTAGCTAATAAAGATTCTTGTATATGATTCTAGCTAATAAAGATTCTTGTCTATGATTCTAGCTGATCAAGATTCTTGTCTATGATTCTAGCTAATAAAGATTCTTGTCTATGATTCTAGCTAATAAAGATTCTAGTATATGATTCTAGCTAATAAAGATTCTTGTCTATGATTCTAGCTGATCAAGATTCTTGTCTACGATTCTAGCTAATAAAGATTCTTGTCTATGATTCTAGCTAATAAAGATTCTAGTATATGATTCTAGCTAGTCAAGATTCTTGACTATTATTGGCACGCTTTAGTACGAAACAGCCTTAATCAATCTAGTTTAACTCTTCTTCTTCTTTTCGTTGCATTACACATTTAAACATCATAATAATCTTAAGTTTTCTAAATATTCAACTTTCTCAACCCCCCCCCCCTCCCCCGTCCACTCCAACCAGTATTAATATCACTTTCGCTGCTGACAGCTCCACATAATCCTACCTGCTCGCCCATACATCTTCATTTTGATAAATTTCAGTTTCATTGCTTCAACGAGGGACTTGACAAGGATTAAATGGTGTTGTATTCAGCAGTTGTAACAAGTTTCTCTGCAAAAAACCAAGACTTTGAGAGGCCTAACGTGACGGTGTAAAGTAAACAAAGTTAACGCGAATTTAACGTTTAATATTTTACTAGCGCTGTCATGATAATAGAACTACAATAACCATCTATACTTATCCCACAAGAAACCAAAATTTTGAGTATTTTAACACTATGAAACCTGCATATGATCGCGGGTATGACGATGCATATGACCAAGTATTAACTCAGGAATTGTAATTGCCTGACACTGACCTTTGCCTCTGAATGATTGCCTCATTTCATATTTAAAATCCTTAAGACAACAGTCTGACTGTTACTCTAGTCAAACGCTCTCTCAGCTTCACATTTAAAACTTATCTACATGTAGCTTACTGTTCGGTGGGCTGTTCATTTACAACAACAGCAAACAATTAAAATAGAAATCGATCGAAGTCTCCGAACCCTCAATTCGGTTCCCTCATGATTCAGTCTCTGGCAGAATAAGTGAGACAAAAATGACGTTAAACTGTTTCACCTCTTGTGTATACACACGCAAGATGGTTAAAACAACTGTTTGTGACACTGTCCAATGTCTTGAGTCCAGTTCAAGAATTTATTCTGTGCGCAGGATGCATCTATACGTCTATCGATGAAGCAGTGTAGCTTGTTTCTTGTTCTTCAATCTGAACAACAACAACAATAGAGAGAATTAGTAAGTATATCATTCTACGAACAGCACAACATCACTATATGACACATAACATCAGTATATAACACATAACATCATTATATGTCACATAACATCATTATATAACACATAACATCATTATATAACACATAACATCATTATACAACAAATAACATCATTATACAACAAATAACAACATTATATAACACATAACATCACTATATATATATATATATATATATATATATATATATATATATATATATATATATATAGCACATAACATCACTATACAACAAATAACATCAGTATATAACACATAACATCAGTAAATAACACATAACATCATTATACAACAAATAACAACATTATATAACACATAACATCACTATATATATAGCACATAACATCACTATACAACAAATAACATCAGTATATAACACATAACAGCAGTAAATAACACATAACATCATTATACAACAAATAACAACATTATATAACACATAACATCACTATATATATAGCACATAACATCACTATACAACAAATAACATCAGTATATAACACATAACATCATTATAAAACAAATAACATCAGTACATAACACATAATACATCGTGAGGTCCATGCACCAGTGCCCTCGTGATAGCTGTGCGGGTTTTGTGCTATAATACATCTCGCACAGGCATTATCTGCATCCATCACTAAAGGAAACAGTCAGAGAGTCCGGTACACCGAAAGAGAGGGTCTCTGATAATGGACTCACGGGAGGCAACTCTGATTCAGATATAGGGGGGGAGGACAACCAAAAGTTAGAATCTAAATGTCTGATATCAGGTCATGACGACTAAACGACAGCATGTTATATGACATACAATACATAAGTAGCCGTGTCGATTGACAATAACATTTCCACTGATGAGGCAACTACTTGTAGGTTATATATGTAAGATCAATCCCATAACATAGTGGCGTAATATAACATAACACTGTAGCATAACATAACACGGTAGCATAACATAACACTGTGGCATAACATAATACTGTAGCATAATATAACATTGTGGCATAACATAACACTGTGACATAACATAACCCTGTAGCATAATATAACATTGTGGCATAACATAACACTGTGGCATAATATAACACTGTAGCATAATATAACATCGTGGCATAACACAACATAATGAGTAACACAACTCATTGACATAACATAACATAGTGGCACAGTGGTTGAGTATCAGACTGAAGATCGAAAGGTCTGTCGGTTGACACAATGATCCGCCCATCACTGTTATCCCTTGGGCGAGTTTAAATCTATAAATTGTAGTCTTTCACTGGCGAAGGCATCATGGGCTCCTCTAATCCTCTACTCCTCATATCTCACACACTGATCGCAAGTATCGATCGGTGCGACGGATGATCGATCAGCAAGAAATTCTGCTGAGATGCCGGAAAGTATCGGAAATATCTGAATCGGAAAATAATCCGGATAAGCAGCTTGAGGATTTATTATAACCTGTCACCCTATAGCGCTATCATTCCTCGCCAGCTGTATGCGAGACCCGTGGTAACTGAGAGTGTGAGAATTCTGGCAGAGTTTTGAGAGACTAAGTAAAATAGATTAAGAGAATAGTGGCAGAGTATTGAGAGACTAGGTAAAATAGATTAAGAGAATAGTGGCAGAGTATTGAGAGACTAGGTAAAATAGATTAAGAGAATAGTGGCAGAGTATTGAGAGACTAGGTAAAATAGATTAAGAGAATAGTGGCAGAGTATTGAGAGACTAGGTAAAATAGATTAAGAGAATAGTGGCAGAGTATTGAGAGACTAGGTAAAATAGATTAAGAGAATAGTGGCAGAGTATTGAGAGACTAGGTAAAATAGATCATGAGAATAGTGGCAGAGTATTGAGCGACTAGGTAAAATAGATTATGAGAACAATGGTAGAGTATTGAGAGACTAGGTAAAATAGATGAGAATAATGGCAGAGTATCCAAGGAATAAATAAATGAAAGAGCATAATTTAAGGAACATTTCAAATCTATAGTAATCCATTTTAAAACTGTATGAGTCAGAATCATCATCATCATCTTCTTCCCTTCAGTCCCAGTTTTACTGGGGTCGGAATAGGACTGAGACTAATCTAAGAATGTCAGTAAACTGATAGTAAGTTTACTCAATTCCTCCTCAAATGTAGTAAGAGGATACGATTAATCAGCGACATAGCAAGAGAAGACTAAGCGTAGCAGAGTAAAGATATGTGCAATAATTACCTCGATAGCATATTTAAAATTTAAAACTAGCAAGATACCCGCAAGTACTTAGAGGAAATACGATTCTACACTCTACACAGAAGAATAAAAGAAGGGATTCTAAGTCGATTAAGATTTATTGTAAACGTTATGGATAAGAAAACTACCACCTAGTGTGAACCAACTCAATCACAATCCTTGCCAGAGTTTTCCACTAATAAATTCTTAAGCTTCAACTGATAAATTCTGGTCTGAGCCGGTGGCATGTTTGCAAGTAGTTCGTTAGCGGATCAGTAGGTGCATGGTTCAAATCCAGTGCTCTCCCCGTCACTGACAAGCAATCGAGCAGGAAACTGACGCTAAATTTGGCCTTAGCATTAATCAAACGATAAATCAAATTGATAAATAAATGAAATATATATGATATATATATATACTCTCTCTTACTGCACTGCCTACTGGCAGGTCCATGGTACATAACGCCTCCACTCTTCTCTGTCTTCCGCCTTCCTCTTCATTTCCACATATGAGTGAGTCTTTAAATCATCTAACATACCTAATCTCGGCCTGCCCCTGTCTCTTTTTCCTTCCATTCTACCTTCTATGACCTCTTTTATTAGACCCTCCCCCCTTAGAATGTGTCCTCTCCATCTCTTCTTCCTATTTCTTAATACATTTATCAACTGTCTATCTGTGCCAACTCTCTCCATGACTTCCTCATTTGTAACCTTTTGAGTCCAGCTAATCCTCTCCATTCTTCTCCAAATCCCCATTTCCAATGCCTCCAGTTTCCTAATATCTTCCTTCCTTAAGGTCCATGTTTCACATCCATACAATAGCGTGGTCCAAACCAAAGTTTTCACTATCTTTATCTTTGTGTCTTTCTTTAGACTTTTTGTTAATAGTTCTTTTCGACTACCAAAAGCCGCTTATGCTTGTGCAATCCTACTGAATATTTCCTTCTCACATTTCCCATCATCGGTTATAGTATGACCCAAATATTTGAAATTCCTTACCTGTTCCAATTTCGTACCATTTATTGTGATATTAACTTCACCTTTATTAGATATCTATATATATACATGTATCTATATAATACATATATAATATATATAATATATTATATATATATATTATATATACATAATATATAATATATCTTATATTAACTTCATCTTTATTAGATATATATATACATGTGTAATATAATAATAGTATTAATAATATATGTAATATAATAACATATCTGCTGAGAAATAAATCAACTATTTTGCTGCTTATTTAGATTCTATCATTAATCTAGTTGACTAAAGTAAAGACAACAGAGAGGTGGCCGATCCATTGATGTAAATCATAATGACTGCAGTGAACGACAGATGACAGGATCGACCTTCATTTGATCCCAACCTTTCATCGTATCCCGGGTGAGCCACTACACAAGACGTGCCTGACCGATCACAGTGGAATAAGATTAAGCGCTGACGTCAACGCGCTCAACTGTTTCCGGTCAGACCAAGCTGTGTCAGGCTTCAGAGCAATGTGTCAGACCTGATTCTGTCAGGCTTCAGAGCGATGTATCAGGCCTGACTCTGTCAGGCTTCAGATTCTAGGCGTCAGACCTGATTCTGTCAGGTTTCAGAGCGACGAGTCAGACCTGACTCTGTCAGGTTTCAGAGTCTAGGCGTCAGGTCTGATTCTGTCAGGCTTCAGAGTTTAGGCGTCAGGCCTGATTCTGTCAGGCTTCAGAGCGATGCATCAGACCTGATTCTGTCAGGCTTCAGAGCGATGTGTCAGACCTGACTCTGTCAGGCTTCAGAGTCTAGCGTCAGGCCTGATTCTGTCAGGCTTCAGAGTTTAGGCGTCAGATCTGATTCTGTCAGGCTTCAGAGCGATGAGTCAGACCTGATTCTGTCAGGCTTCAGAGCGATGTGTCAGACCTGATTCTGTCAGGCTTCAGAGCGATGTGTCAAACCTGATTCTGTCAGGCTTCAGAGCGATGAGTCAGACCTGATTCTGTCAGGCTTCAGAGCGATGCGTCAGACCTGACTCTGTCAGGCTTCAGAGCGATGCGTCAGACCTGACTCTGTCAGGCCTCAGAGTCTCTACAGTGACCCGCCAGTACCGCGCAGGACACAGTCAGGCTACCGTCGGATGGTTCATCAATTAGTGCAAACTTTGCACATGTACCAATGCACAGATCGTAATGTGTCATCGTGGAATTGGTTGCATTAAAAGATCACGCACAAAGTTCAAATACCCGTCACCATGTCGTATATTCCACTTGTAAACTCTCTCTACCAATCAACAAAGGTTTTTTTGGATGCGAGTTTCAGAGGCAGATCTAATGTAACTTTCATTTGCTCGTTCTCTAGCCGGAGAGTGTTTGTAATTTGTCACACCACTCTACATTTCAGCGGATTATCCACTCGCATTCATCAATAGACCGAGACAGGATGGGGGGGGGGGGGGTTATCAGGGAGCACAGGGGCGAAAGATGGATCGTTCAGCCAAAGCCCCGAATGCGTCAAGAATAGCAAAAATATTCTACAAAATTTTAATTTAAAAAGAGTCTCGTCACGTCACTGTCAATCAAGTCGCTGAGAAAGTTTAGACAACCCGCAAAATCTATTTTTCACACAGAGTTTTTCACAAGAGTTCTATCTTTAAACAATAAAAATGAATTTTTAGAAATTAACTTACCTATAAACGTACTACTTGAAGGTAAACGTATATGCCCATATTTTATTTGAATATTTAAAATTCTAAACATAAGTTTAGTCACTTAAATTAATGGCTCTGTCCCTGGTTTAAAATCAGCAAGATCCACCACAGGGCAGGAAAGCGGAAGGAGAAGGATTGGAAAAGTTCTAGAGGAAAGGCTAGAGCATCTATTGAGGTGGGGACTTTTTCATGGACAGGGGGGTGTCAGGGAATACAGTTAGGCGCAGTCGTTAAGCCGAGATTGTATTCGACAGTCGCTAGAGACGAGCTGAGTGTTCTGGGCCTACGATCTGTTTGACGCTCTCTCTCTCTCTCTTTCCCTCTCTCTCTCTCTCTTCTTCGCTCTCTATCTCTTGTTTTCTCTCTCTCTCTCTCTTTTCCTCTATTTCTCTCTCTCTCTTTCTCTCTCTCTCTTTTTCGCTCTCTATCTCTTGTTTTTTTCTCTCTCTCTCTCTTTTCCTCGCTTTCTATCTCTATCTCTCGCTCTCTTTCTTTCACTATTCTCTATGTCGCTCAAAAGTTAATAGAGCTATTTTATATTTTATGCGTTGCTTAACAGGGAGCCAGTGAAGACTGCGAAGTAGACAAAGAGAGCGGGACGAAGTCTAGAGGACTGCAAACTTGTCAAGCATTATCTCTATCAAAAAGGGCCGGTCCAAGATACACATTCAATGCTTCCAATTCAAGTCAATGCCTCCAAGCAATGTGTTGTTAAGTATTTCACTAATTCGGATGACAAAAGCGCTAAGAGAGTATGGTTACATTTAAGTCTCGGTATCATCATCACAGCCCAAACTAAAAAGAACATGCCCCCAGCAAAGATTTTCGGCCGCATACAACCATCCTCCCCCCCCCCCCCCCCTTGGGATTGATTCACCACACCCTTACTCTTCTATGCTTTACGACACACGAAAATGGATTTCCCGGGAAAAAGCGTGTCTGTGGTAAACAAGATTCACGCGTGAAATTTTCAACTAAATCATGGCAGCAGCGTTAGCAGCTAAAAACCTCTTAACTCCCTGTCACCAAAACCTCTCGACCGGAAAACGACGCAGATATACAACGTCAAAGTCGTCAGGAAATAAATCCACTCACGCTGAGTCAATGAATATAATGTAGATAATGTAATTTATACGTAAGATAATGTAGTGCGATATAGTCTGAGGAGGAACTTAGTTGCTTCGTCAGTGAGTCGTAAGAATATACTATCCGATACCAGCACTTGTTCTTCTGGGAAAACATAAGTAAGATAATGAAGTGCGACATAGTCCGAGGAGAAACTTTACAGATTCTTCACACGCAGAGAGTAAACATTGATTGCAGCAACTTTGCAGATTGAAATAATTCAATATTTACTGCTCAAAACGTTTAATTGATCGGTTCATAATGGAGCCTAATGAAACAAGAATACCGGTGACGTAGAAAGTGCAGTAATTGCAAAAAAACATAAGTGTCATATTATAATGAGCTAGATTCCGGGTTTCCAAAACCTCAAGTTTCGATTTTTTAATTTTCTTCGGCATTACAGAACAACAACACAAACTATAACCGTCGTCTACGACAATATCAAGAACAAAATGACGAGGATAAAAGATGCATTAAAAATTCAAGCACAAAAAGATGCAGCATTATCTCGTCAGCAGCTGAATCTCAACAGCAGCATTATCACAACAGCAGCAGCTGTATCTCATCAGCAGCAGCTGTCTCTCATCAGCAGCAGCTGTATCTCATCAGCAGCAGCTGTATCTAATCAGCAACAGCAGCATCTCATCAGCAGCAGCTGTATCTAATCAGCAGCTGTATCTCAACAGCAGCAGCTGTATCTCATCAGCAGCTGTACCTCACCAGCAGCTGTATCTTAACAGCAGCTGCATCTCATCGGCAGCAGCTGTATCTCATCAGCAGCTGTACCTCACCAGCAGCTGTATCTTAACAGCAGCTGCATCTCATCGACAGCAGCTGTATCTCAACAGCAGCAGCTCTAGCAACTGTATCTCAACAGCAGCAGCTTAAGCAGCTGTATTATCTCTCAGGACTTGCCGACAGTCACACGCTATACATAAACCTCGCTTCACTACTTTCGACTCTCTGCCCGGACTACCAGCTTCAACGTGTCCTCAACGACTTCTCACTGCATCTTACATAGGGGAGGGGTTAGAATCACTTGATATACCTCATTTACACGTCTTTTTGCCTTACGAATGGAGCCCGTGGCGATGTCTGTAAGTTATTCGACCGCGGATCAGAATGTGCGGGGTTCAAATCCTGGGCTCACTCGTCACTGACATTTGAGTGAGGAAACTGACATTAGGTTTTTTAACAATACTGACAGATTAACATAAGCCTAACGTTATGAAGTCGTGCTGTATAAATCAGAAATGTGGTTCTAATTCAGGAAACAATAAATAACTAATACTTAAATCTGAACAGTACAATACTAAAGAAACATTAGAGCATGCTAACAGTTATTAGAAACTCATAAGAAAGTCAAGTAACCACGAATTATGTAATCGTATGTTAGTTTCCACCAGACGCAAAATTTTAAGTCCATTTCATACGCCTAAGACGACGAGGAGGAGGAGGAGGGCATATCTGACGAGTATTTGCATAAACTGCAGTAAAAAATTGCAATGAACCAGTAAAGTAGTCTCGAAAACTGATTACCGGCCAGATAACAGCCATAGCAATACTGTTGTTGAAAAAACAAATCATTTTAAGTTTTAAAAAAGCTGATGTTAACGTCAGTTTCCTCACTCGAAACAACTTCTAAAGAAGATAAAACGGGGCCCGTGGACCCCGCCTGTCCGCTTTTCCCAGCAATCCAGTACAGACGAGAGCTAATCCTATAGGATCCCACTGGTTATCAATCCCCGCCCAGAGCAGACCGGGGAGAAAATTGTCGACATATTTCTCTAACAGCGCTCGCACAACGACGTCTAATGAACGACTTAACGACGGGCTTCGGGCGGCGAGCGACGTCAGCTGAGGAGTGGGGAAGTGGTGCATGCTCCTCCCATAGGGGAGGAGGGGTGCATGCTCCCCCCATAGGGGAGGAGGAGGGGTGCATGCTCCCCCATAGGGGAGGAAGGGTACATGCTCCCCCCATAGGGTAGGAGGGGTGCATGCTCCTCCCATAGAGGAGGAGAGGTGCATGCTCTTCCCATAGGGGGGAGGGGTGCATACTCCTCCCATAGGGTAGGAGGGGTGCATGCCCCACCCATAGGGTAGGAGAGGGGAAACTCGCCATAGGAAAATTTAGCAAGGGCAACTGCCTTTTCTATTCCTGGACCAAGAGCAGTGGTCAACTTGACTTTCATTTGCCTCCTCCCCCAATAAATATTTTACAATTCTGTAGAAGAGAATGGAAGTGATAAATGTAAGATTTAGACTCTACCTACACTCCACCGAATACTTGTCATTGGAATCATTCCATACAAAGGAACTTTAATTGAAAAATAGGACACCATAGAAATGAAGTAGAAATCACATGCTAGGAGCGGTTACTAGGTGGCAGGAGTGACTATTAGGTGGTAGAAGAGACTAGTGGCGTTTACGTGTTGGAAGTGGCGTCAATGACGGTTGGATAGTAACAGTTCAAAGTCATATTACTGTACGGTGATAGTTTGCCAAATGTTATAAATATATACAAATAGAGAAGGTTTAAGAAACAATGTATATTTGATGATTAAGAATCGCCATTAGATAAAATAAAAATGAAACTAGAAAAAGAATTGGCAGGAATCTCTAAGAAAACTGAAAGAAGTCTAATTTCAAAGCTTACTTGAAGAAATATGGGAAGGGGCTCCAGGCTATAGTCTGTACTTAAAAAAAATAAATCTCTAAAGAACAAATTTAAGCAAATCGAACACTTATATAATTCTGTTACATCATAGTACTGTATAATTTCAGCAACACACAAAATTGCAATAATTTCAGTGACTCCCAGTAGCTGGATAAATTTTCATATCTAATCAACAAATTGGAAGCAATAAATTCAATCTGAAACACTAAACTGAATAAATTTTAATCTAGAAAGCAATAAAATGGACAACTTTCTCATGTTGGTTCTTCATATAATTTTTTTAGTTCTATGTTCATCTCACGGTCTTTTTCATAGTGGCTAAAGCTTAGGTGATGGCGCTAAATTGTTTCTTACCAAATTCAAGATTAAATCAAAACAGTGTGCCACTGTAGAGTACTAAATAAACTCCTAGACTACTATGTACGGATATAAGTAAAGAAACAACTGCGACTCAAACCTAGCGTTGTCTGTTTTGTCTAAAGTTTGGCACGCAGATGACTGTGGCTAGATGATTAATCTTGTTTCTGAGCTAGTTGGACGGCACACATAATAAATACCAAGAGTTGTCGACGAATAAGATAGAGGAGCCAAGGACAGCACTGACCTTAGCACATGCGTCAGCATAAGTTCAATTCCTGACCCGCCTGTCACTGATAACCTATCGATTGATGAAACTGACCTTAACATCAATCTTGGGCCTTATTTTTTCAAATAAAACAAATGTAGACTTACGTCATGAACTCATAACACTCTACTTTCAACAACTCATTACGTGCTAATGTCATGACTTCATGAAGTATAATTAATCAAGAGGGGTACGCACCTTATTAGGAACGAGTGTTTCGTAGCGATGGCGCAGTGTCTGCAGTTCGTACTCACAGTTAGCGAGCGCTACTCGTAACTCATGCAGCAGCATTATGTCCTGCCGCAGGTCGTTAAAACTTGAGGCTATCTCCTTCGTGGGCACAGGATTCAATTCTAAGAAAATATAAAAATCAGGTTAGTAAGTTGTCGTCAATCAACCAATAAAACCAACTCTAGCAGAAAATTAACGTTGCCCTCAACAGCCGAAGCTGCACTGCAGAAAACCAGGAATGAATGGATGACCTTTATATCGATATAAGAAAGGTACGTTAAATTTCGATTAACTGATTGATAAAAAAAGAGATTCATATCTAGGTTATATATTACAAGATGAAAGTGTTATTATTTCAACTGTCCTGCAGTTAAAAAGAAATGTTTTACAAGGAAGTCCCGACAAAGACTGTCTTGTAGGCTATATCAAAAACAACATTCTTGCACATTCGACACTGGTTGAGAAGTAGAATTTGTTAGAATTTCATCAGCAATTTTAAATGGCCTAATTTCAGGGCAAGCTGAGGTAGAAGAGCTTTTAACAGAACATTTCAAACATTCACACAGTAATACCATGGCACAGAGCAAAATCTTGACAAGTTAGTTTACCTATGCCCATGTCCTCTAGTATCTGCTCAATGGCCTTCGTCTTCTTCTGTCCCAATGATGCAGGAAGCTTCATCTAATGTAGCAAAAAAACAAAGAAAATTACAAAACAGTACTAAAAGTCAGAAATAATCAAATAAATGTTTAAGTTAAAATAAATGATTTTTAGAATAAATGTTTTTAATGCGGTTGTTTGGTTACCTCAAATCATGTTTGCCTTCATCGTCAGCTGACGAAACAAACGCTAAATCCTCGTATATAAATGATTGATGCATTATAACATCTTTTGAGCTAGAGAGTAGAACAGCTGCTAAAACCACAATCGTTGCAGTAACTAGATCTGTGAAGAACTGAATATCTTACAACTGAACGATCAATCAAAAGTCACAGTCACATATAGCATATGCCTTGGTCACCTCTAAAGAGTATGAAGAATGAATACTTGAAATGACTGGCTCATACTAACCCTCTGACTGCGTAACGATACTCCAGACTGTTTGAAATCTGCAAACTTTATGCTCGTCATATCAGGCGTTAACTGAAACATTCAATTAGTAACAACATCAACAACCACATTGATTAGAAATGATTTTAATTGTATTTCGTTCCAAATTGGTGTATTGGTTTTAAATTGTATGGTTATCATAGATTCTACAGTACAAATGGAAATCAGATTTTGTTACCTTTGAGATATTAATTTTGTTAATCTTGAGATATTTTAAAGGACGAATTTCATCATGAATGACTATAATGTGTAAACATAATAGTCATCAAATAAACACTATGACTATTATGTGTAAACATAATAGTCATCAAATAAACATTATGACTATTATGTGTAAGCATAATAGTCATCAAATAAACATTGTGTAAACATAATAGTCATCAAATAAACATTATGACTATTATGTGTAAGCATAATAGTCATCAAATAAACATTGTGTAAACATAATAGTCATCAAATAAACATTGTGTAAACATAATAGTCATCAAATAAACATTATGACTATTATGTGTAAACATAATAGTCATCAAATAAACATTATGACTATTATGTGTAAACATAATAGTCATCAAATAAACATTATGTGTAAACATAATAGTCATCAAATAAACATTATGTGTAAACATAATAGTCATCAAATAAACATTATGACTATTTTATGAAGATGTTTTATTCGTCAATTAGACAACTGAGAAATTTAACAATTGTCGTACAAAGACCGAAACAGTGCAGAATACAAAATACAAGTGCAATAACTAAACAATCTTACACTAGAGCACTTCCACAAAAACTGTTATAGACATTTTGTTTCATATTTTGTTTTATTATGCTCGTTTGCTCAACAAAAAGCTAAATTACAGAGCACTCACAGTGCTGATGTCACAATGTCACTATAAACTCACAGTGCTGATGTCACAATGTCACTATAAACTCACAGTGCTGATGTCACAATGTCACTATAAACTCACAGTGCTGATGTCACAATGTCACTATAAACTCACAGTGCTGATGTCGCGAGCTTTTATCGGCACAGTTTTCTTCGAGGCTTTGCGCTCAGACCTCCTCGCGTCCAGACTTGTGTCAGCAGCCGTGATGAGCTTCTGCAGGTCCAGAGTCTTCTTCTCTCGCTCCTTCTTCCTCTGCTCTATCTTCTTCAACTCCTGAATCAATCGCTCCTCCTCCTCTATCTACAAACATTAAACAATGACCTGCAATCACTCCTTATCACATTATGATTTAGTAATAGCTCCTCCTCCTCATCTACAAACATTACAAAATGACCTGTCAATCAGTCATGTTTTAAATATAGATTTAGTTATAGCTCCTCCTCCTCTATCTACAAACATTACAAAATGACCTGTCAATCACTCCTTATCACATAATGATTTAGCAATAGCTCCTCCTCCTCCTCATCTACAAACATTACACAATGACCTGTCAATCAGTCCCGTTTTAAATATAGATAATATGATTTAGTAATAGCTCCTCCTCTTCTTTCTACAAACATTATACATTGATCTGTCAATCGCTGCTATTTCATCTACATATCAATATATCCTATACAGTAACATCATACAAAGATTTGTCAGTAACATCTTCTCTGTCAGCAGATATCATAAAGGGCTATGAAATAAATACAGCATAAACTGTAAAATTTTAAATAAATGTAAGAACTGTTCATAAAACACTGTTAAGAAAAAATAATATTGATGCAGTTTCAGATGGTAAATAATGTATTTGTAGAATTTCTAGTAAAATATGAGTCTATATTCCTCGGAAAAGCAAGTTGACTTAATTAATTAATTAAAGCAAGTTGAAGTAATAATTAGAATCTCAATTATAAACACATAACACAAGATATTATACGCTGCCTACAAGCAAGGACTATGGATGTCTCTGGATGCAAAATATCTACCTATAACACTTTATTTAACCTAGATGCCAAATATTAGACCACCTTTCTCACAAAATACTCAGTTCTAAATGCTAGTATTAAAATTTAAAGCGGATTCAATGTATACTGTACGTGCATGTAACCAAATACACAGCGGGCGACACTATAAAGTAATATAAGCACACGTGCACATGGACATCTTACAAACCTGTTCTTCGGTTCTATGGAATAGTTTTTCTAGTTGCTCTTTTCTTCGCCTCTCATGAGCAGCATCAAATCCCTTTATCTTCACCTCAACCCCAGGAGTCATCCGAACCTAAACAATTCACAGTGCATGATGTTGTCATGCTATCAATCTAATATTTAAGAAGAATAATTACAAATAATTCCATATTCAAGTGATTTCAAAAATTACTTTGATATTAAGCATAAATTAGACTATGAATATAAGAACAAAAATATTCAATGAATAAATCAAAGATTGCAATGAACAAATGCACTTGTTACCGTCTATTTAGAAAACGAGTTCTTTCAGTAAAATTTGTAACTTTAATTCAGCTGATATAACGTTAACATTATAATACTGCTAGAGTAGAAAACTTAGTAGAAAATGCTTTACTAAAACATTTTAATAGAACGTTCTACTAAAAGTTTTCCAGGTATTTTTTTATTCTGGACACAGTTATTTTAGGCAAGGTTCCATTGTATAAGTACAAGTGTATCAGTAACTGGCTGGAGCCAATGGCGATATCGGTAAGATATTCGACTGCGGATCAGTATGCGTGGGGTCAAATCCTGGTCTCGCCCGTCACTGACATCGCTTTCGAGTCAGGAAACTGACATTATCATTAGCTTTTTTCTTTTTAACATATTTTAGTACAATAATTATCTATATTATCTAAAAATTATAATCAATAAAATGTCTCCGACTAGGTGAACTTTAGACATTTAAATCCTGGACCTTCGCTAACTGATTGCAGACGTTGTAGTATCTCTCTTTGAGATCCTCGACGGCGCGACTGGAGAATCGCTGCTTATCCCAGCGATCATGCACGACGATGAACCGGTTGTCAAACCTCCGACATAGATCAAATAAGAAATCCGTTTCCTGTTTAGTCCATCCGTCATCCTGCAAGTGCTGCTGATACTCTAGATCCGAGTAGACAGGAACATCAACCGTCTGCATAATCAATCAATCAATCAATCAATAAGTTCATGTAACTGTCTACATCATCAATCAATCATTCGATTAATTCACCTATTCACCTAGTTGTCTACATATTCAACGACTGAACGCTTAAATTTAATTTAATACCTATGTTGTGTCCGAGTTGCTGAAGAATAGACCAACTGTAAACTGTGTATGCTGTAAAAGGAGACAAAGCACTAAGATCCAAACCTAAGCAAGAAAGGCCATTCAGTTGGTTAGCACCTAGACTTAAGAAACTGCTACAAAATTTTCTAATCACAACCCTCGTTAAACAGGGATTCAAGAGAAGAAAATGATGATGATGATGTCCGCTCATAATTCGTAATATCTATTGACAATATTTATATATTTAACTATGAAAGTTCTGATTAAAAAATATGTAAGTATGAGAACCTTGTTGAATCTGGCAAATGGATATTCCAACCCCTCGTCTGCTACACGCCTCCAGTGATGAAATATAGCTCCGTCCTGAGAAATAAAATATAAAATATAGCTCCATCCTGAGGAATAAAATAGAAAATATAGCTCCATCCTGAGGAATAAAATAGAAAATATAGTTCCATCCTGAGGAGTAAAATAAAAAATAGTTCTTGCTCTAAAAGTCCTAGATTTTAAAGTGTTACCTTCACAAATTTTAATATTTACCATTTCTTTTAATATATCTGAGTATCTGCATATGATTATTATACGTTAAGTTGTGGTTAGAAATAAATAAGGAAATCGCATTCGTTCAGCCATCGTTTAGCAACCTCATCAGCAGTGTGTAGGCAAGCCAAACCACCATCGAGCTCTAACATTATACACTCTTATATAATGTGATCAATAAATGTAATCAAGCAAGTAAATATACTGCTACACACTGCTGATGAGGTTGCTATACGATGGTTGAACGAGCGCGATTTATTTATTTATTTCTAACCACAAAATAACGTATAATAATATTCAATGAATAGCTAACAGTATTTGTTAACCTTTCTAGCAGGATTTGTGAAAGGGGTCCACCTCCATGGTCGGACCTTGCTCTGACCTATCTTAGCTTTATTCTGCTTGTAGCCATGCTGTGTGTCTGTTGGCATGATCGGAGGAGCATCTCTACGAATACAGAGTAAGAGTTTCATCATTTGCTTGAATCAAATACAAATATAATTATAACAATAGTAAAGGTTTAACTAATATTTAATTATAATAATTTATTAATTAATAAAGCACAACATTTTATACAAAACTAGAATATAACGTCTAAACCTTAATGTTTTGAGTTTAAAGGCAGTTTTATAATAAAAGTTTTATAGTAAAAAATGTGAAATTCAAATGAAACATCGATTTAGTCAGGAGGCTTGTCAAAGCTGAATGTCTTGGCAAATATGACATTAAGTCCACTTATAACAGCCTAGCTCTTTAAGCCTAGAGTGAGAACAGACATAGGAAAGTTTTCTTTTTCTCATAAGGAGATTGATAGGTGGAACTCTTTGAGTGAGAAGGTTGTTAATGCGGTGTCAGTGAATAGTTTTAAAAACAAGCTGGATGTTGTAATGATGTATGATTGGCAATGGAAATAAAATCATGGCTTTCTTCCCCTTTCCCTGCTACCTAAGTTTGAAGAAGAATTGCAATAATGAAAGATAGTAGCAGTTCTGTGTTGACAGGACTGTTTATTTATTGATTTATAATAAATAAATAGATTTTTAATGAAATTGAGCGTCTTCAGTGAATAGTTTTAGACTTGATTAAGTACATTGGCGTACTATTAACTTAGTTCATAGTTCTATGTTGCATTGTTAATCTGTTATATAGTTATTTTGTTGAAAAATCAATTTACAGTTTGACCGTTATTTTACCGTTATAGTTGATTCCGTTGCAGTTATTTTTACTGCTTCTACTGTTTAAAATTGTTAAAGTTATAGTGTTTATATTTTGATCGTTAGTTAATTTTGTGTATTTGTATCATTTTATGTAATTTGTGTAATACTATATTGTATTTTATATTGTACTTTCTGTATTGTTTACAATTACTGATTAATCAGTCTTGTAAGCATGCTTAGATCAAGAATTCCTGTTAATTCTCTTCGAAACAATATTTCTCTTTGCTCTCTTAACATTCGATCCCTCTCTAACTCAGACCATATCATTGCTTTGCATGATTTGGCTGAGACTCACAAGTTTGACTGTTTTGCTATCAGTGAAACTTGGCTATCCTCTATAACTACTCTTTCTGAACTGATGTCCATTCTTCCTCCAGGTTATGATATGTTTATTGCAAATCGTGACTCTAGGATATCTGGTGCTAAGGGTGGTGGAGTTGCTCTCATGCTAAGGAAGCCCTTTACCCTCCTTAGCAATGACTGTCATAAATTTTCTTCAGTTGAAGCAATTTCAGTCACTGGCAAATTTGGCACATGTACTCTGCATATTGTTGCAGTGTATCGACCACCATTTTCCTCCACCTATGCCAAACCTTTTTCTCTCTTTTTATCTGAGTTTTCTGCCCTACTCTCCTTCCTTACAACTTCTAAATCAGACTTTGTGATTACAGGTGACCTCAATATTCAGCTTGATAATCCTCTTGATCCCTTAACTCAGCAGTTTAATACTTTGCTGTCCTCTTGTAATGCTGTTCAACATGTGAATGTTGCTACTCATATTGATCATCATACACTTGATGTTGTTACTAATAGCAAAGAGACCAAGTCTCTCTGCTATTGATCCTTTAAGTGTTAATATTTTATCTCACTCGCCGTCTGACCATTTTCCTGCTGTATTCACTTATAACCATATTAAGCCAGATACTATTAAAAATTCAGCTACTGTTTCATTTAGGTGTATTAATAGTATTGATCTTGATCTCTTTTGTTCTGATCTTGAAAACTCGACTTTGATCAAGTCTCCTTCTAATGATCTTGATGAATTAGTAAAACAGTATAACACTACTCTTTCATCTCTACTTGATAAGCATGCACCTCTAACTACCAAGAAGCTTAAGAAATCTAACCCTTGGTACACCTCTGATCTGAGAAAGCTAAAGGGTGCATGCTGTAGAACTGAAAGAAAGTGGCGTCTTACCCATTCCGATTTTTGGAAAACTGTTTCTAATTTGCAACACAAGATTTATCGTACTGCTATTGCTAATGCTAAGAAAGAGTACTACTCCTCTTTGGTCAGTAAGGCTGTGAATGTCAAGAGATTATGGAAAACTGTTAATGATCTTTTATATAGATCTATTTCTCCTTCTCTTCCTTCTACCCATGTTGAGTCACTTCCTGAACAAATTTTCAGTTACTTTAGTGATAAGATAAGCAATCTTAGAGCATCTATCTCTCCAGCTCCTAACTCTACTCCTCATACTCCAGTAGAGACTCATTCCAAGGATGAGCTTTCTGAGCGATCTATTTAATAAGCATCAAGCTGCTTATACTAAGCATCGTTCAACTGAAACGGTGCTTCTATCTGTGTGCAATTCTACTGTCAATGCCATGTGCACACAAGGCTTAACTGGATTATGTATGCTTGATCTTTCGGCCGCTTTTGATACCATTGATCACAATATTCTTCTGGAACGTCTTTCTTCCTGGTTCAGTATTCGTGGAATTGTTCTTGTTTGGTTTTCTTCCTATCTGAGGGATCGTTCTTTTAGTGTGAAAGTGATGGAGTACGTCTCTTCACCTTCCCACTTAAAGTATGGTGTGCCTCAAGGCTCCGTTCTTGGTCCTATCCTCTTCAACCTATATACAACACCCTTAAGCTCACTGATCTCTTCTCATTCTATTGATCATGAACTATATGCTGATGACACTCAAATGTACACTTGTTTCACCCCTAACTCCTACTCTGATGCTGAAACCCTCCTGCAACAAAGTTTTCAGTCTATATCCTCTTGGATGTCTGCTAATTTTTTGGCACTTAATCCATCTAAGACTGAATTCTTGTTGGTTGGGACACCTCAACAGCTTCTGAAGCTGAATGGGAAAACTCTTACGTTATCTTCGGATATTACAATAACACCTGTTTCTTCTGTGAGAAATCTCGGTGTTATCCTTGATAAACACCTAACCTTCCACGAACACATAACTAAAACTTCACAAGCATGTTTCTTTCATATCTGAGATCTTCGTCGTCCATATTTGTCATGTGAGAGAGCTGCTACAATTGGTGCTGCTATTGTGCAATCGAAATTGGACTACTGCAATTCCCTGTTTTTGAATCTCCCTGGCTGTGAGATTGATCGATTGCAGTTTGTTCAGAATTCTCTTGTGTGAGCAATTTTTTGTAGTTTCAAGTACTCACACGTTACGTCCATTTTAAAGTCTTTGCACTGGCTAAAGATTAAAGAGCGCATCATTTACAAAACAGCTTCGTTAGCCTATAACTCCATCACCATCCCTGGACAACCTTGTATGTCTCACTTGATTAAAGTGATGCAGCCTGCTGTTACTCGGTCTTCTAAATTAATTACTCTTGTGAGACCTAGCTTACCTTCGCGCTCTAAGCTATGTAATCGTTCTTTCCAGCATGCTGCAGCGCAGATCTGGAATTCTCTTCCATCTAATCTTCGGAGATCTTCATTTGAAGCACATCGGCCTTTGCTTTCCTATGATCAGTTCCATAGGCAGTTGAAGACCTATCTTTTCCATCTCTCTTTTCCATCCAGTGTCCATGAGCAGCGACCTGCGTCTAAACCTCCTTTTCTTTAATACTCTGTACTTTGGACTGATTATCTGGATTTTGGAATTTGCACCGTTTTGGACCATCTTTTTGCTCGCCGGCTTGATTTTGTCTCAATAGTGCTCGATGTTGTTATTGATGACAGTAGCACTCATATTGTTGTTGTTGTTGTTGTTCTGGTAAATTCTGGTAATTATTATACAAGGCATATATGTACCATATACATATATGTGGCATATATGTATATTATGAACAAGAATACAATAAATACACAGTGTAAAAGTGGTAAAATAAATTTTTTTCTAGAAACAAACTTATTATCTGTCCACAGCAGACCCCACAATTCTCTGTGCATTCCCTCAGGCCTCTTAAAGTTCTGCTCCGTTTTCTGTTTCTTCTTTAGCTACATCCACAAACAAGCAAATAATTAAATTTTATAAAATTAAATAAGTTTTAATTTCTGTTTGATGCTACATATGTTGATCACACTTTGAACTGTTGATTTGCCTGCTTTTGCAATTGTTTGTCCGTGTTTGAAGACTTTCAAATAAACATAGGTGCCAATAACTAGAGGTATAGTAATATGATCAGTGAACTATTTAATATTATTAAAGAGATCAATATTAATAACAAAAATAAGTTATAATCTCACGAAGCACATGCACAAACTACTTTGAAAGAGAATTAGTTTTAGACATTACAATATAACCAGTATTTTACTTATATATGTAAAGAAAGTTCTGAGTACCTGTCACTTTAAAAAAATTAGAAATTCAGTTCTAGACATTCAATTTATAAAACTAACCTTTCTGGAGTCACCAAAGAGAGCTTCTTTTGTGATATATTCTTCTCGGTCATTTTCTGGTCCATCAAGTTCCAAGATATCACGCACATCACTCGCCATCGCAGCTATTTATGATCTATATTGTGTATCGGGTAATTAGAATTAGATATTTAAATCTCTAGGCTTCTAATATTTCAGAGGATGCAATTAATGTTACAAACCATGGAATGTCTAATCAAAATGACAATAATTGTTAATTATTAATCTCTCTCTCTAGTATTCCGCCAAGCAACCGGTCCAAGGTACATATTCCTGTTCACATGCTACTTTTCATGTTCCATAAACAGCAAACCATCAATTGATGAGTTAATCCCTTCACAAATAACTATGCTTTATCCAAACCTTAGTGTAGCCTACAGCTTGAGAATAATATGGTTTCTGAAGTGGTTTCCCACTGCCTTCCTCAGTATTACAATGGATTTACTGCCATTATTAATATGCATAGTTTTTCAATTATATATATATATATATATATATATATATATATATATATATATATATATATATGTATATATAACAGCAATCCCTTCCAATTAACTACATGTAACCATTCATTACAGAAACATTAATTACGAAAATAAAATGGAATAGAAGCAAACCCATTAAAAAGCAAAAGTTGCATGGATGACAGTAACACTTCAAATTTGTTACTCGTTGCTATTTTGTACACCACAACAATATTTCTTAATATTTCTTCAATATTTAGAATGTCTTAATAGCTTAGGGGTAACGTTGCAAAGTTTTGAATTACAGATCCTGGGGCGAATTGAACCCTCGCGGGTTCTAATCCCAGCCGCACTGATCTGGAAGTAAAATCTCGGACATTCACTGGACTGGTTATACAGAAAATGGACTAAATTGCCTAACGGTTTAAACATATGATATTAAATGAGATAGATATCAACATAGTTGATTATTTCACTATAATGCTCGTTATTTCTGATTGTGAATGAAGGGTAATCTTGAAGATTACTCTCATCAAGTTTATATATATATATATATATATATATACCGCATTTATTTCCAACTCTGCTAATTGCAGTTCACATTTCAATATAGCACAAGAGAATGTAAGAGTCTCAGTTTACTCTGGAAGAAATCTTATGCTGATATACAAATCTAAACTTTAACGCTGGCCGGAGCTGCTATCAATTTATTGTGAGTAGCATATCACGATATAGTGAAACCTTCTTCTTATGAAACCTGGTGATATCTATAAATAGCAACCTAGAAGAGAACATTCTCTACTCATATCAAATTTAGATTTTAGAGTTTTGGGAAACAATAACAATCCAAATAGACAAACAACATACACTTCTTTTAATTTCGCCCGTGTAAACAATATTGCTTTTATAAGCTTTTGCGGCGTTTTTATGCTTCCATTTCTCTGCACTACAGCAACAACAACAACAACAAAATTAAAGTGCTACTGTCGTCAATGACAATATTGAGCACTGTGGTATCAAATCACATCCGATGAGCAGAGTGTGGGGGTCCAAAAACGGTGCGATCCAAAATCCGGGAGTTCGGTCCGAGGAAGGGCACTAGTGGAATGGAGGTTTTTCGTGTTGGTCTCTGTTCATGTGCAAAGGTTGAATTTAAGTGGTCAAAAAGAAAAGCCTTCAACCGTCTATTTAACTGTTCACATGAAAGCAGCAGCAGTAACAACAACAACTCGCGCTACTGATTGACAAATG
Organism: Enchytraeus crypticus; assembly: GCA_905160935.1. Taxonomy (NCBI): domain Eukaryota; kingdom Metazoa; phylum Annelida; class Clitellata; order Enchytraeida; family Enchytraeidae; genus Enchytraeus; species Enchytraeus crypticus. The sequence continues at coordinate 2,146,671 of CAJHZI010000548.1, read as the reverse complement.
CAAACCTCAAATTACATGTATATTTCTAAATTGTTACTCCTAAGCGCTGAATCCACTAGGGCAATGTCCGATATACGCAAAACGAAAAGTCGACGCCTACCAACGATACAATAACTGCTATCCGTGGTAAGGTAGTGGTATGGGGGTCACCTATATTTAATATTTCCTTATTATAGGCCGATAGGACATTTCTGCATCAGTCTACTCCGCAGATACCATGCATGTCGACTATCTTTGCATAAAATAGAAAACTTACTGAACCATTTGCTGAGTTTTGCCTAGCTGATCTTAACTCAAAATGTTTGCTTACTGATTTAAATTAATTGTAGCAAATACAATTATACATGTATATGCTATTTTTCATTTTCTCTACCTGTAGAATATGTGATGTTAGTGTTAGCAGGCCTATTGGTGTTGTATTAGTGTTAGTGTATAGTCTTGATAATGTTAAATGGTCACAATTTGTCTCACAATATAGCTCAATGCGTCATTTTTATATCCCATACTGTTACAGGTAAAGAAATATTAAATTTAGTGACCCTGATGCTGGCCGGGCAGGCCTATATTTAAAAACTGATAAAGCTAAAGCTAAGTATAACATGTATAACATTAGCCAAAATTTCCTGCTCCATGGCATGCCAATGACGAGGAGAACTTTGGATTTCAAACCTGTACCTACTGATCCGCTGTCAAACAACTTAATTGTCAATAAGCCACCGACTCAGAAAAAAAATCTATCAAAAAGTATATCACATAAAATATAGCCTACTGTACGTATTACATGTTGTTAGGGATTGTCTCCTAGCGGAATTTGTATTCTGTATTTTCTGTTATAATGCAATGTAGGGGGTCTCTATTTGAGCATCCTGCAGTGTAAATTTCATGAACTATGAGGATGTGATAAATTATTCACGGAGCAAAGCTAAATTGATCGTAAGATTATCAAAGAACACTGAAATACGAATCCATTTTGTTTGCGAGCATTAACCAACCTGTCACAACAAGTCGGCCATTACGCTTTTGTTGTCAATTCTTAGCTTCCATTGATTCCAAGAGCCGCTATGTAGGCCTACATTGCTCTAGTATCACCTTGCGGTCGATGTAGCTATAGCAGCTTTAGCTAATGATGCTGTAGCTACTTCTGCTGCATTTACTGCAGTAATAGCTACTGAATCTGTAGCTACTGCAGCTACTGATGCTGTAGCTAGTACAGCTGTAGCGACTGATGCTCTTTAGCTACTGCTGCTGTAGATACTGCAGATCTAACTATTGCAGCTTTAGCTACTGAATCTGTAGCTGCTGCTGCTGTAACTACTGTATCTGTGGCTGCTGATGCTCTAGCTAGTACAGCTGTAGGTAGCTACTGCTTCTGTAGCTACTGCATATGCAGCTACTGTAGCTGCTGCCACAATTGTCCTTCCAGACGGATGACTTACCCAAAGAAACAAGACCTCTCACTGATTTGCCCCAGTTGTCAAAAAAGTCAAACAAGGCATCAAAAGACCTTTCAAGCAAAACGCTAGTATCATTTAGTTTTACAAAATATTTAAAAAATGAAAAAATGGAAAGCTGGAAAGAATTGGCCTAAGTATGAAAATATTTGGCATCTGTGAAAGATTTCATTATCCCATTTTGCCCCTTCCCTCCTGGTCAGGACTTCCATCGTTGTTGTCACCCCCTCCCGTTCCCGTAAAAAGTTCCTAAAGGCTCTGCAATCAGTGACGGACGAGCCTTAAAACGTTAGATTTAAAGAAGCGGAAGAAGGAAATCTAGACGCCCAACTGACGTCACCGCTAACCTTCATCTAGTCGTGATGAGCTTTGCAATCTATTCTCGATAGATCAGTCAAACAATTAATAAATGCAGAGAAAATTTGTAGAAAAACAGTCAATTTATAAAATAATTATCAGTTATTTTAAGCGTTTAATGTAACACCAGCAGGATTAAAATATTCCAGAGAAACGAGTTATTTGCTGTGCGCCGTTTCCGGTGACGATAATTTGCAGTAAAATTGAAACGGATGTTAAAGGATCTTTCTTTCGCGTAGGCTTAAACAGAAATGGATGCACAAGATAACTCATAAGCCCTAAACCAGATGTCCCAGTTAATTATAGCAGTTATCGAGGATGGAAAATTGATTTTTAACCAAATTTTTCGAAAATGAATAATATGCTAGCATTACATTATACTATGTCCATCATCATCATTATTATTTTCCCTTGAATCTCAGTTTAGCTATGGTCGGGACACGAATAGACATTCTCCACTCCTGCAGTTTAACGTCGTCAGTCAATTAGAAAATTCGCATACAATAAGCATGGATAATTTGCAAAACCATTATTTTTTATTTAATTTCCATAAACAGTCGTAAATTGCCAGCAATTTGTTAGCAATCAAGCAATAAACAAATATAATAGCATGATAGCGACATAGAGATTTCTAGCGCCATAGTGACGCATTCTTTCTGTATAGATATCTACATTTCTGCTTCATTATATTGCAACTTTTATTGCAAAGTTGCAATATAATGAAGCAGAAAATGTAGCTCTCTAAATAGAAAGGGATGCGTCATTTATGGTGTTAGAAATCTCTATGGCGTTACTGCCCTATTTTATTGTAATAGTGTAAAATCATTGTATACTGTTTGCCCAAAATACAATTTTCTGAATTGAACTCTAAAAAGGAACATCTGCTTCGACAGTTCCAGCCCATGTTCACACTGTAATTGCTGCAGGTACCTTCACCTGAACGTAACAACGGCACCACGACCCTTTGTCTATCAGCCTGCTCATGATAGACCTAAAAAGTTACACATTTGTTAACTAATTAATGACAATCGATTACTCACATATCTAAGATTCTAAAATTATGATGATGACAATCATAATAATAATAGTAATAATAGTAATAATAATGATAATAATAATAATAATAATAATAATAATAATTATAAAAATAATAAAATGTCAAAAATAATAGCAATAATAATAGTAACAATAATAATAACAACAACAATAATAATTATAATTATAATTGTAATTATTATCATATGTTATTATATATAACTATAATTATAATTATATATTATTATCAAATATTATTATATATAACTATAATTATAATTGTATAATTATTATAACAATAATATAATAATAATAGTAATAATAATAATAATAACAATAATAGTAATAATAATAATAACAATAACAATAATAGTAATAATATTATTATTAATAATAATAACAATAATAGTAATAATAATAATAATAATAATAATAACAATAATTATAATAGTAATTTTCATCATCATCATAATAATAATAATATTAGTTCACACAGAGGATAGTAAAACTAAAATAAAATAGTAAAATAATAAAATTTAAGGAAAATAGTATCTCACAGTAATTTCAAATCGAAATCAAAAGTTTATATTCACATCGATACAAAATATAGAATTGCATAATCGAATGCATCTTTTATGGCATCCAATCGATTTAGAAATAAACGCTAAACTCTCATCGGCAGCTTAGATAATGAATATAAAGTCCAGTCTATAATTTCGACTCATATTACGGATAGAACTCTATTTGACAAAGGCTTTCATTGTCTAAACACTGTATAATAATAGCTATTCATCAACAGACACACAGGTTTGATCACGTGTCAGTTTAACGTAAATGAAGGATTGCTCTAATATTCTAGTGAGCAATATACTACGTAATATTGTAGCATATTAATATTACTATGTCATATATTAATATTGTAGCATACTAATGTTGTTGTTACAGTAGCGTTTCATTTTTAATATTGCTATGTTTATATTACGGTTTTAAGGCAACAATCAAAGAACATTATGTTTAATTGAAGCTTAGAATTTCTACAGAAATTAATTGAAAGCTTAACTCCTGTTTCTTTACCTCTTAGGACATCCACAGACTAAGTTCAGTCCAGCTAAGATTTGAACCGATGAGCTTCTGAACTTCAGGTCAGACCGTTTGCAAGTCAACTAACAACTAATTTCTAATTGCTCGTATAATATGCGATCTATTATTTAAATTAAAAGTTACGAAGTTTATCTCACGGAGGTTGGAGATATTGACAGCTTATAATTACTTGATTGAAGACTATTAAATGTAAATTTCATTAATCTACAATTTAATATTTAGTTTAATTTGAATTTAATTTTCTAATATTAAATCGACATCAAGCCGAGGGATGCTGTAGCTCCGCATTGAATACCGAAGAACTGAAAAACTGCGCATGAACGTAGAAGCAAACTAAGTCAGATACTGAAGAGGGCAACGCGGGACATAATAGGGATATATTTGTCGTGGACAATATAATTCAGTTTTTTATTTAATTATATAGGGCATTACATTGTAGAATGGATTGGATCTAATGTGCGATTAATTGCTTATTGTTGAAGGAAACCTGGAATGTTTGCATTTATTTATAACTATATCTATGCAAAATCGTACAATATCAGCATCTTCTGTGTATCGTCAAGTAGGCCTAAAGAGTATTAAATCATATAGCATGATATAGGGCATTATTGAGTGGTCCAGTTGCTTTCTCATCTCAGACTTAAAAATAATCAGTTGGACTGTTAATGTTATTAAGTTATATTCGACATATCGCAAACGATATATCATATATAGTTAAAAACAAAAATGTCAATCTATAGAAAAATACATAATAATAAAAATAAATAATTTATAATATATTAATTTATAGAAATATAGGCCTAATATCGACACAAAATATCGGTCTTAAAAATCATCTCAATTTCTGAATCAGTGGTTTCTTCTTTGAAAAAGACATATTTATAGAAAGATTACTTGTAGAATTTTCGCAGATTCATAAACTGGGAAGCTACGGTATCTTTACTATTTTAAGTCTCATATCAATTTTAATTATTCAAAAATTCACGGAGATATATTCTAAAATTTAGTTTTTGATGGCTGTGACAAATTTCAGAACATCTTGTACACGTATATGTTCAGACCCGAGGTAAGAGTGCTTCAACCATCTAAGTGACGAAGTAAAATAAATATCCGTGTTCTTTTTAGTGTTTTTACAAAACTGTTCTCGGCTCTTACACTGTTTGCATATATGACCATACCACTCGTGAAGGACAATGTATACAATATCTCGCATTATATGTATTCTAAGCTATGAAACCATTTTGTTGGACAACGCTGTAGTTCGCTACAATATTCTGTCAGTGATTAGCCGGCCGTTCTCTCAAGGGATGTATAAATATTGAACCACAGTGTATATTAATTTTACTGATATGTAGGCCTATAGGCTATACACAGTGGACATGTGGAGCAGTTGTTAGTGGTTAACCCTCTCTCTCAGGATGTATCAATAATGAACTATATAACTTTTAATGGCATATACAGTGGACACGTAGGGAGATAATGAAAATTTCTTTTAAAGAAATTAAACGGAAGATACAATACACTTTCTCTAATAATTCAGTATTCATTTGTTCATTCTGACCCCAAAAGGACTGATGTATATATTCTTTTGAGTAGGAATATATTCCATTGACCAGCCACTTTGTAAGAACACAATCTAGAGAAAATAAGTGTAAAATTCTTAGACCTACTCCAATTATAAATGGCCATAATCAGCTTTGGGACTATTAAGACTCCCGTTTCTCATCAGAAAAGACTTTCTCTAATAACAAAGTGAATAATTGTACAAAGATATTTCTGCTGCATGCTTTCAGTGAGATATTTATCGTAACAAACTACATGTAATATCATCGATAGGAAGTCGTACAGTACGTCTTTACCAGTGCAAGAATCGATGCTATTATACTATTATATTACTGGCATATATTTAGAATACATATATAAAATAACACAATAAAAATAATGTAATATTAAATCATAATAATAAGTAATTGTTAATTATAATTATTATCATTTATGTATTAAATTTTCATTATTAATATTTTTAAAATTTGTATCAAATATTAGGCCCTATATTATTATAATGGATAATCTGGAAAATAAGCTATAGTCCATATAACCATATATGGATTTAAACAAATAATTAGTACAACATCTATCAGGCAGGGCATATTACATTAGTTCTATATATGTAATATACTGAATGATCCTTCGGGCTCTGAATTACGCAAGTATTATTGATTTATGCACTTCGTCGTGTCACGCTAATTGGCAATTAAATTATTGCTTGGAAAATTATTGATGGCATGATTGCGATAAGTTCACTCTATTTGTTTGTTCGCACGCAAGTAACCATTCCCATGTTTAATGAGTTACTCATCGTCATCAATTATTTATTATGTTTTTAATTCCTAACACTACAATATATTCCTGTTCTGCTGTATATAAGGTTTATGTAATATGGTGGTTTTACACTCTTGTCTTTTTATCTCTACTATCGAACACCCTAAATTTAAATTCTGAACGGATTTTAAACATATTTTGCTTTTGTTACGCAGATTTTAGGTTTTTAAGATTTTTAATAGCAGAATCGAATATGGACTTGAAAAAAGCTAACAACTCGTTTTAGATTGAGATTTGTTGATCCAGCAAACAATAATTTTTCGCTAAATAATTCCTATGAATTTTCCATATCAGAATATTTTCTAGAAATTATTTAGAGTATTGAATAATTATTAAAAATGTCCTTTTAATGATTGTATGTGATGAGACTTTCCATTCGTTGAAATTTTTGTAACAATTTCTGGAGCCTAGGCGCTCACTAACCGAATGCCCTTTCTGACGTTGGTGTGGATCTTAGTGCTTTAGTCGCCTACTGGAAAAATCTAAAATAGGGGATTGACTGATGATATATGATGTAGGACAGAGAGGATTTGAGACAGCCTATTTGTATCCCGACCCTGGCTAAACTGGGATTGAAGGGATGATGATGATGACGATGATGATGACGATGATGATTATGATGATGATAATGATGATGATGGGTATATATTATGTAATTCTGTTTTAGATAATACGCTTAATCTGTAACTAGCACAGAGATTCCCAGGGTAATGCAGCTGTAATACTTCTACATGTAGATTTCAGCATTCCAGCTCCAGTCGTTCGCAAATGAATATAATGCTTTGCTGATGCCCACCTTATGCTGCTGGAAAAATATTAGCAGAAAATTTAAATCCATCTTCTGCGGCTTCGCCTATTATCTATTTTGTGTCGTGTTTATAGAAAATTTTCTATTCCTCTCCTACTGGCGTTCAATTAACTCGATACCTGCGGCCACTAACACCCGGGAGTCGGCGCTGTCTGGTAAACATGTTGTGTCGAACGTTAGCCCTGCCGCATCGGCTTCCTCCATGACTATATCCATTCCTTCTTCCTTAAACCGCGGGCCAATGCATCTCTTGTCAAATGTTGTATTAAAAAATCCAAAAATTCAGTTTAATAATACGAATCTCTTTGCAAAACGTCACGCTGAGTCGCAGAACTTACGAGATCTGGCGAGAAATCGATTGAAAACAGGCGGACAGAGGGTTAATTTAACAGAATTAGAGAAGAGATATTACAGACGTCAGCCTAGTAAAGTCAACACGTACAACCACTCTCTTCTAGTCACACCTCGGACTAATTGTCCACCGGACACTTACATGATCGTTCTAGTTCACACATTCCACACTCACACGGACCGGAGATCCGCCATTAGGACTTCCTGGGGATCCGTAGCAAGGACTAACGGAGCCTGGCCTGGGATTGCATCTATCAAAGAGCGAATTAGATTAGTTTTTGTGCTGGGATTGCATTCAGATCCGGGAATGAATGAACTGGTGAGGGAGGAAGCGGAGAGATACAACGATATCGCTGTGGGAGATTTTGTCGACTCCTATCGGAATATGACGCTTAAATCTCTGCTGGGTCTGAAGCTGGTCAAAGAGAACTGCTCTAGTGCGAGGTACCTCCTCAAAAGTGACGACGATATGTTCATACATCTTCCCTATCTAATCGACGTTCTCAACACCAGGAAGCTACAGCGGGCCATTATGGGCCCGTACAACGTCGGTTCGCGGGCCTATAGATCTGGAAAATGGCGCCTAACCGAAGAAGAGTTCCCATTTCAGTATCTACCACCGTACGAATCGGGCGCTGCCTATATAATAACTGTCGATCTCGTTCAAGATCTGTTTGAGACGGCGGAATATGTTCCGTCCATTTTTATAGACGACGTGTATATAACCGGAATTCTGGGTAAGGTTCTTAACGTGACGCACGTGAAGCAGGATGGTTTTGCGTTCTGGACCTATCGATCTCCCACTGTCTGTGATATACTGCTTCGCAAAATTCTTACAGGTACGAAGGCTACGCCAGCTTTGCTGAGAAAAATATGGGGGGAGTTACAAGAAGGTAAACAAGCAACCTCCTGTCAGGTATGAAACGTCAAAAATGTCTAAAAATACATCAAAAATATGATCTGCGTTGTTAAGATGATTATAAGTAATGATACGAAATACTATAGCGTTTTGTCATTAGTTATGTTTTTATTAAAGTTGGTATGGTAAGGAATTAAGTGTGTTAATGTTGTTAGTTTTTACGATTTACTCTTAATCTTGTAATAAAGTAAAAAATAAACACTTTATAGTGAAATGATCAACTATGTTGATATCTATCACTTTTTAATACTACATGTTTAAACCATTAGGCAATTTAGACCATTTTCCGTGTAACCAGTCCAGTGAATGTCCGAGATTTTACTCTCAGATCAGCGCGGCCGGGATTCGAACCCACGAGAGTTCAATTCACTTCAGGATCTGTCATTTAAAATTTCATGACGTTACCCCTACGCTATCAATATTATTAATCATAATCTATTAGACAAGATCTTTAGATAATTGCGTAAAAGAGTGCTGGCAATTTAATAAGTTCTTGTATTTACGTGTAAATTATATTCCTTTCAAAAATTAAAGTTATTGTAAGCCTGCTATGTTGACCAACAGATATAGTGAAATGCCTCACTGTAGAAATTTAAAAAAATGTAATTTAATTTAATCTGCCTCAAAAGGAGTTTTAAAAATTGAATTAAATTTAATGCTAATAAAGAATACATTGTAAATGCCATACAAGATCCTTAATATAAATTGCGATCAATAGGTAAATTGCTTGTTAAAATTCAGTTCTGGTCTAGTTGACGAACTATGAATTTGTAATCATTTTCAATAAAGCAGACCGCAAAGTATAAATGCAACAGGTGAGCTGCTCTTGTCTCGCTGGTCATCGGCGTTGATATAATGAAGCTATTTTTAGCAGTTTGTTTATTTGAGCTCACTTGACTCTCTGCATTTCATGTTTCATGAGTGATGCATAAATTATTATTAAATAATAAATTAGTAAGCCGCAAACATATCAATTAACCATCTCCTAGCGGATCGACGACGTTGATATGTAACTGTACCACTGCTGTTTCCTGACCACTAGAGAATAGAGCAATCGTAAACTGCGCGTGGCGCAAGAGGCGACTATAGAATAGCTGAGAAAACTGATGGGAAATGGTATGGTTGAAGGCTTTCTGTCGGACAAACTTGATGGTTGACTGAGCGCCCTTACTAAGCGTGAGAGCACATTATGAGTAGGAATGTGTATTTTGAACCTGTCTCGTAGAGGAACTTGAGAGAGAGAGAGAGAGGGAGAGAGAGAGACAGAGAGGGAAAGAAACAGAGAGAGAAACGTCCATGAAAGTAATATTTGACTAAATAAAGTTAGAAAAATATTAATACAATATACTGCAAAACTATTAACTTGTATTAAAAATAAAATGCAGATATGTTGTAACTATATCGAGGTTAGCAATTTGTTTAATTAATTTCAAAATTTGTGCGATTGTTGAAGAACTCTTCACTGACTACATGAACTATATGTACTATGCATCAAAGTCCATGAGAATCTGCATCAGGTCCGCGTAATGTTGCTAATTTAAGCAATAATTACGACACTGGCCTCTATTTTTATACATTAGTCCCGCTTTATTTTAAATTACTAATTATAGAATCAAATAACTAAATAAAAACTCGTGCGTGGAAGGCATAAATTTAGGCACGGGGTTAGTTTGATGTAAAATATCGAATGAACTCAAGAAACTCTGTTGCTGATATCGTATGTTCAACGACGAGCGACGTTTGGGTCGTTACACACGGAGCCAGTTACTAGGCAGCGCCGGTCATAGAGCAGCTAAGAATTAGTAATCAAATCGATGGAGAAATCGACTGTGCTTAGTTCTGTAAGATTAATAAGAGTCTCTATTCAAATGACAAAGTGTTGAGAAGTCAATACTCTTCGTGCTCGGTGCTGAAAATGGGTTAATTATTCATTTTTACTAAAATTAGCACATTAAATTTTACCATTGCCGTCTTCGCTTTTTTGTGTTTAAAATCTTACGGAGGTGCGAAACAGCATAAAAATTGTTATTTAAAATGAGCTGAGCTGGAAAACGATGTATAAGAGCGAGAGACTGTGGGAAAGTGGGGTAAATTTTAATTTCGACAAAATATATAGTAGGATATTTGACTTGTAAATTTCTTTAAGTAGCCTACTTGAGAAAGTACTTGCATAAGTTGATAGAGGTAAATTACTGATAGATGTAAATCTCTGATATAGGCAAATGATTGACAGAGATAGATCATTCATAGAGGTAAATCATTGATGAAAGTAAATCGTTGATAGAGGTAAATCACTGATAGAGGTAATTCATTGATAGTGAGGTAGAAATAATAGAGACACGCCTACCCTTACAAATTTACGATGTGGGCAGAGATAGTTTCTTCTTTCAGAGGACAGTTATTAGCTTTTCTAACAAATGGCCATCATCATTTTCACCATAAATACGTTTTCCAAAATTACAGCTCCTACAAGTGTCATGGTCTATTTCCTCTCCATATGTGTTGTATTTTTGTTACTAAACTGGGTACGGACAGAGTGAGTGAAAGAGAAAGAGAGAGAGAGAGAGAGAGAGAGAGAGAGAAAGTGTGTGTGTCAGAGTGAGAAAGAGAGAGAGAGAGAAGGCGAGAGAAGTAAAAAGAGAGATACATAGAGACAATGTACTAGAGGAAAGCTATTATACCTCTAGCTCTTGAAGTTCAGCAATAGATCTTTTCGGTAATAGCTATAAATAGAACATCGTGGACACCAAATGTAAACAGTGGACAAAAACGTAAACACTGCATTGAATACCATTGAAATGTACTAGTTCCTCATAAAATTTCTAATACAAGCTTTCTTTGGAAATGTTATTTACTTTACAACCTACTATACGGATATCAATTAAAGAATAACTTAACACTTATAGTTTAACTCTGACACCTATTATAACGATATGCATGCATTATAATGAAGTTATAATGTTGACCCATTACATTTTCATGTAAATATATGTATCAGATGTCAACATAAACAAACCAGTGTTAACATTCAACAAAATATGTTTTCAATTACCGAACTGATCTATTCATGGTCATTCTTTTTCGTACAATATTTCGTCATCTTAGTCAATAACCGAGAATGAATATTTTATGTTGAAAAACTACACTTGGTAGTTGACCTTTCGATGGTAGTGCAAAATATTAGCATACAACAAAAATACGAGCAGTGACTATTAAGGGAGTTTACGTGTGAATAGCTCAGTGCATATCTAAAATAGCAGTCGAATATATTCTGTCATGCCATCATTATTTAGTTTAACATTAATAAAATATTAGGCCTACCTGACGTTTATGAGTTGATCATAGATCTCAACGTCTTTTTGAAATCCCATTCTCTCTTTTACTTTCTCTTCCTATCTCTCACTCTCCCTTTCTGTATACCTTTCTCTTTCTTCCTCTCTGTCACTCTCACTCAGACTTTTGAATTATTTTCGTGTATCAGGCCTATGTAGGCATATGTACAAATAAAACCATCTAAAATCACTGTTCTCTCAATAACTGCCCTTTTAAAAAAATCTTTTAGCACATGAAAATCACTCACTCAGCATATTAAAGGGCTTGACTCAAGTTATGATATAAAGTTTTTCTTACAAGTTATCGTTTTCCGACTTATAATTATCTTACAAGTTAGCATTGTCTTTTACAAGAAAAGTAATTTGAAACTTGATTTGTCTGCAAAATATTGTTTAGATATATAATAGCTCATCGAGTATGGATCATAGGATTATAATAAAAAATGTCTTCATAACCAGGAGGACGTGATTAGATATTTTACTTCTCTGACAGCATTCAGACGCTATAAAGCAGTCCTGACATTGATACATATGCAACTATCGTTGTTCAATTCTTGATTATTTACTATTTTCAGGTTACACCGCCTCCGCTGCCAATTTCGAAACCAGGAAATCCGAGAGTTCTTCATCAACAAAAGCTACCAAGTGGAAAGATCGTTCCGAACAAGATAGCAAAAATTCCATTAAAAATTAAATAAGAAATAGCGAAACGCGTGAATTTATAGTGCAGGCGGTTCAGTTGTGAAAAGTTAATAGCTTAAAGGAACGAGGCGACTAACTTAGCTTTAGTTAATAGTTAATAGTTTTATATCTTGCTTTGAAACTTAGAATATTCTAAGTTTCATCGCAAGTTGGTGTTTGAAAAACCTTTATATCAACGGATGATAGTAAAGAAGCCTATCTTTGCATAATTAGTAGGATAGAATTTAACGATGAGTCGATTACGAAGTGAAAGCAATCGTGGTCTTGCCTTCGTCGTTTGTCAGGGATTGTTAATTGCCTGTAGGTTTACCCATTAGGTATGTAGGCATTCGCCGTGAGGGAAATAATTAATGATTAATTCTAAATTTAGCTGCCACTAGAATCTTGATCATCCTCTTGTACGTACTCCTAGTCCAGTGTGCATGAATTGACTGGAAGAAGTTAAATATACATTATATACAATCATATGCGTATATATTAATAGCATAGACGGGAAATATAGCCAAGCTCAGTCTCATTACGTTATGACCTCTATGTGTATTTCAGAAATTTATTATTTAATTATTAAAGAAATTTTGTATTTAACAAATACTTTTGTCGACTTTATTGAGTATCTTTTGATTTAACTGTTTTCTTTTCTTGAGACTCTTTTTGAAGTACTTTCTCCAGACTCTTTTGAAGTACTTTCTCCAGACGCCTTTTAGAGTACTTTCTCCAGACGCTTTTTAGAGTGCTTTCTCCATACTCTCAATAGTTTCACAAAGTCTCCATGTCATCTTCGTTATGTCTGGAGGAGTAGGAATTTATACTACATAATAAATAATTTAATTTATATTAAAGTATAAGTAATGTAATTTCTACTACATTATCTACATTATAAGCAATTAGTAGAAATTTACTATGATCGATCGAGACCCTGTCGCCATAAATAATGATTAATTGCGAATATTAAAATATCTATCTGGTAAGGACTACTTCGAGAAAGTAGCTACAAATCAATTGAACACTTAGAGCAGCTGAAAGAGAAAATACGCATTATAGTGAAATGATCAACTATGTTGCTATCCATCACTTGTAATACCACACATTTAAACCGTTGGGCAATTTAGACAGTTTTCCGTGTAACCAGTCCAGAGTGAGAGGAAGACAGAGAGAGAGAGAGAAAAATATGTTTAATTTCACATTTCAAACGATAAACAACAGAAGTACAATCAGCTGTAAGTAAATAAATGACAGTGAATTCCGAGATTTTACTCTCAGATTAGCGCGGCTGGGATTCGAACCCACGAGGGTTCAATTCACCTCAGGATCTGTCATTTAAAACTTCAAAACGTTACCGCTACGCTGTTAGACATTCTAGAAACGTGATAGGCCTATATCGCCTTTTAAATGAATAATATAATGATTCACCAGGTGGGGCTTTCTATTTCCGAATGTACGCTTACAAAGAGTAATTTTGAAGGTTTCGCAAGATGGGGACGCCATGTACATTTATTTAGATCACCAAAAAGGGTCATTCAACCCTGTACAAGGAATGCAAAAAAACAAGTAAATGCAATAAGTGAGCACAATTTAAATGTGAACCATGGTGAACTTAAAACGAAAATATAAAGTAGAAATTAAGGAATTGAAATAAAGAAATTCAAAATAAAGAAAATTAATGATAATAGGTAGGCATAATTATACATTTAAGATCAGTATCATTAATAACTATTTAATAAGTACTGACGAAGATTAATATTGAAACAGTTAACGGAACGAGATATAAAGTGCCTGCTAATTTCGACTAATATATCGAAGTCGCAAAATGCTTTAACAGGAAAACGTTGGACAAAACTTTTATATAGGCGTTTTCACTAACCGTGTCGAATATGATTTTAACCGGTACAGTCATGTTTGACTTTCAGTAGATCTTCAACACTGGAATGAAGATGAGTTTCTGCAGGCCTCGCCTTAATGATAAACCATTTTCCATTTGAAACATTTTCGGGTAAGTACAGTGCCAGATTTAGACCTAGGGGATCTGAAGCACTTGTGCAAGGGGCCCCGAACAAATCGTAGCCCAACATTAACTCCCATCCATAACCATTGACCCCTTAGCGCCTGAATTATGTTTTATTAGATACAGATATACACTAAAAAGAGGCAGGGGCAGGCCGCAGGCCGAGATTAGGTATGTTAGATGATTTAAAGACCCACTCATATGTATAAACTTAGAGGAAGTCCGAAGACAGAGAAGAGTGGAGGCGTTATATAACGTTGACCTGCCAGTAGGCAGTGCACTAAGAGAGAGAGAGAGAGAGCGGCCTCCTTCCTTGTCCAAGTCTGACTTCCTTTCTGACTTCTCCTCACTTACTTTTACAGCTAGTCAATTTAAAAATAATATCTCAACACATAACACCACTCAGTGATGAGTGATGTAGAATTTGAAGCCGTGCGTACTGGTTTAAGGCTCACATTCTTCCAATGCGCTAAGTCAATTATCTCTAGACCTACACACTAAAAATTGACTTAACAAATTATTAACCGTAAGCAGTACATATTTTTTCTATTTAAAATCTAAAAAACTTAAAATAGGTCAGTTATTCAATTAAACTATCTCGAACAAATGTCAGTCCTCCCACTCAAGAAATGAAATAAAGTAAACTTATTTGTGCAGGATTCTGACCGGCGCTGATTTAAAGTGATGACATCAATGTTCAAAGAATTGATCTGCTTTTATCAATATTCAGTTGCGTCACTGGGTTCTCACTGGTTGTTTCATCAAAGAAATCTCTGAACAGTTTTCTGGCAAATGTACGTTGGGGCATATCTT
This sequence comes from Enchytraeus crypticus, assembly GCA_905160935.1. NCBI lineage: Eukaryota > Metazoa > Annelida > Clitellata > Enchytraeida > Enchytraeidae > Enchytraeus > Enchytraeus crypticus. The sequence continues at coordinate 2,131,418 of CAJHZI010000548.1, read as the reverse complement.
AAAACTGGTGCATGGAAGATTCTCAGTGGGTCTTTGCCTTCAAAATTCGCGCATTTGTCTCAATTGACTTTCAAATTTCAGAGCCAAGCCATATATTTCAAGTTGCGATCAATACTCTTTATTGAGCACAAAGTTAATTCCGTCATGATTTCACTGTAGAATGGAATCTTCGACATTATGAAGATATCAACTAAGTATCATAACTAGACTGAGTATTTATTGATAAAGTGTATTTAATGTAATTTCCAAAGTGTATTTAATGTAATTTCCATTGTCTTCTTCAGGACCCATTTACATATAAGTCGTCCCTTAGCTAGAACTTTTTATTCTGCAATTGATTTTCCCTTTCGATCATAAAGTTTCCCAAATCCAAATAAAGGAAAGCTTTTATCAATACTTATCATAAATAAATAGGATTTTTAGATAGACTTATCCAATAATTGCCCAATTATTTTGTAAGTGAGGTGAGAAAAATTAATAATTTAGTGAAAAACGGATTGGCTTCACTATGACTTGACTATTAGCTTAAACATTAATTCTTAGCAGTCAAATTGTCAGATTAAAATTTATCAAATTTCCAAAGAACTTGGAATTTTAAAATTTAAACAAATCTAAAAACCTACTTTTTGGGCTTTTAGGTTTTTGTAGGCTTTTAGAAATCTAAAAAAATTAAACTAACAAGCCTACTTTTGCCTCAATACAGCATTACAGCATGACATTTCTCAGTTCTGTTAATAATTTTAATGATTTATAGCTTTCAGTGAAAACGCGCTATGCTATGGAAAAAATCTAAAAACCCGTATAACCTAAAAATGTACTCTTTCGTTATGGAAAAAGTAGGCCTTTTCCATACCTAGAAATATCGCTTATAAATGAATGACCGTGTTAATCAGAAGTGACTTCTAACAACTATGAAGCCACGAATTCTAAGCCTCAGTTACACTGCTTAGGGCAGTAATAAAAACAGATGTTCAAACTTAGTTATCAGCTTTAATTTTAACTGCTTCTTGGAAGATTAAAGCGTTTTGTCCACTAGGAAAGCCTTGGAGATGATTTGTCAAATCCTGGAGGGTTAATGTTGAGTGGGAAGAGTGCACTAAATGCTTCCTCTAAATCTATAAAAGTTAGCCGGGCGGTGGCGTACTTCGTTAAATACGGAAGACCTGTATAGGCTCGACTGACGTCATTTGTAGAAATTTAGCTCCTAGAGTTTCTTCACCTCATCTAGTGACTTATAATTACTTATCAGAACAGTTGTGAGGCAACGATGTTTGTTGGCCAAAACGTAAAGAGTGTGAATTAACATACGCTTAATTTAAACTATGTGGTCGGTAGTTGCTGTTGTGCTTTAGAGAGATTACAAAGACATTACGCAGTGCTGCAGCTCAAAGACAATTTAGCTACCAGAATTAATTAATTAGTTAATTATTCAATAAAGATAATTATTGAATCTATCAAAATACTGACATACAAACTAAGTATTTGTATATCCAGATATTAATAACTTTTGCTAAATATAAAAACATCTAAATACTTTATACTGATAGATTCTAATGGAATGTTTAAATTTTCAAAGGGGAGTCAGATTCAATATTCCATTTCAACATGTATTACTGTAAACAATCAGAGTAGAAAGTATCGACTGTTGGAAAAGAAATTTTAAATCTTCCAGAATAAGTAGGCTAAATGGACTGGATTATAATTTTTATGACAGGATTTAAATTAATTAATATAACTTTAAATATTTAGCGATAATTATGTTTCAGATCACCCTTTATCGATAAATCGGACACTTTATTTTCCCAACACTGACGTCAAAGTAAATGATATAAGATATGTTTGCTGAAGAAATCTGTAATTAGTCGGAATTCTAGTGCAAGAATAATTACTTTTAGTACACGTATAAAAATTCATAAAAATCCGAGGCCGAGAAATCACTACTCGTGGTCTTCAAGTATCAATCGATGGAAAAATTTCACGTTTATACTTAAGCACGGACAGTGTGTGCGATACCTTTATAATGATCAATGCCCATTAGATACCTTTATAATGATCATTGCCCATTAGATACCTTTATAATGATCAATGCCCATTAGATACCTTTATATTGATCAATGCTCATTAGATACCTTTATATTGATCAATGCCCATTAGATACCTTTATATTGATCAATGCCCATTAGATACCTTTATCATAATCAATGCCCATTTGGTATATTTTCGTTAATTAGTCACAGGCTCATTGCAGTCAAATAAACCAGTAAATTATTGTGGCGTAGCGGTTCGGAGGCCCGGAAATTGTATACTCCAATTACAAAGGAAGAGTTAAACTTCCTTTCAGTTATTCTTTCTATTCTTTATGAAATATATCACTTGTCTATTTATGCCGACCCTATTTAATACTTCTTCGTAGGTAATTTCGTCACTCAATTGTATTAAATTATCAACATTTAAATGTAGTGAAAAGTTACTAAAAAGAAAGGTTTCCATATGTAAAAAGATCAAGCTAAGATTAACGTCGGTTTTCTCACTCGAAAGCGATGTCAGTGACGGGTGAGCCCAGGATTTGAACCCCGAACATACTGATCCGCGGTCGAGTATCTTACCGACGTCGCCACAGGCTCCAGCAATCACTTTGTTATTAGACGACTACAATACCGTATTAATCTTCAATAACTTATGGCTGAATATTTATGTTTGAGCACAAGAAAATGTTCAGTGAAGAAATTTAAAGGTATGAAATGAAACTGATATTACTGCAATTTCTGATAAAATCAGTTATACCTTTTCACGGAGTCATCGATTAGAAGCCTTTACAGTAAGATGACTGCTAATACAGAACGAATCAGAAGCATATCGATTTTTTCTGTCCAGTCAATAAGTCTACGTCGATGAGACGTTTTATTGCAAGACAGATTCAACGCGGAAAAGAATTCTACATTTCTCACGAAATCTTACCTGTCACTAATGTCTAAGAAAACTAAAGATTTTCTATTCTTCATGACTAGTAAACAAACTGGTAACGTTTGCCAATAACCGGAATGAAATGTCGCCGATTTCTATCAACTTGAAATAAAATGAAAGAATCTGAACTCAAAATAATGCCAGCTCAATTATTATACCATAATAATGAGGAGACAAATAATGAAATGCTGGCCTTGAATGTAATATAATGTCATTAATTTGATGAATCAATCATCAATCAATAAGCTTAATTAATCATCAATCAATCAGCTTAATTAATCATCAATCAATCAGCTTAATTAATCATCAGTTAATCAGATTAATTAATCATCAATCAATCAGTTTAGTTAATCATCAATCAATCAGTTTAATCAACCATCAATTAATCATCAATCAATCAGTTTAATTAATCATCAATCAATCAGTTTAATCAACCATCAATTAATCATCAATCGATTAGTTTAATCAATCAATCAGCTTAATCAATCATAAACGAATCAGCTTAATTAATCATCAATCAATCAGTTTTAATCAACCATCAATTAATCATCAATCGATTAGTTTAATCAATCATCAATCAATCAGCTTAATCAATCATAAACGAATCAGTTCAATTAATCATCGATCAATCAGTTTAATTAATCGTCAATCAATCAGTTTAATCAATCATCAATCAATTAGTTAATCAATCATTAATCAACCGCTAATTAATAATCGATTAATTAGTTTAATTAATCATCAAGCAATAAGTTTATTCAAGCATCAATTAATCAATTTAATCATTCATAAATCAATCAGTTTAGTAATTCATTAAGCAATCAATTTAATAAATTATTAAACAATTGGTTTAGTCGATCATCAATCAGTTTAATCAATCATTGCTAAATCACTTTAATCAATCCTCAAATTTCAATCAAAATAATAAATAACACAACAGAACTAAGTTTACCTCAATGAACTGTAGTCAATGTAAAGAATTTCTTCAGGGCTCGTCGCCCGAACGGAAAAGATTTTTATTCAGCAATGCCGTTAATCAATCATATTGATTATAAATATTGATCATTTTGTAACTTGTATACAACTTCTGTCAAAGATAGTATTAAGTAATTAAATATAATATCATTTTTAATATATCCTTCATTTATTTTATTAAGAAAGTATAACATTTCAATTTGTTCTATCACTAGTAAAATTTTTAAAAATAGTTGAGACCTAGGATTAAATGGAATTTTGTATATCAATATTTTATTTTACTCACTGATGACTATTAAGGACTTCATAAAAAATACAATTAAAGCTTATTTTACATATTTAGCGCAATAAACGTGTATCAGTTTTCTGAAAATAAAAACCTGTATTAATTGTTGCAATTATTAGCCTAATTTGGCATAATCAGCAACTTGAAAATTAACAGGAAGTAAACTGTAAATCATCACTTAAATTTTATTACAAAAGTCATGGGTTATGAATATTGTGTTGCCAAATATATGGGTCAAAATCCACTGCGTATTCGCAATGTCAGGATTAAGTGATTAAAAGACCAAAATAAACGTTAAGGAACTGAGCGGTCAAGTTTGTTTATATTATTGTCAACTTAAACTTATAATAGGCCTAGTTACATAATGAAAAAAATGATTATTGGTAAAAAAGCTAATGTTAACGTCAGCTTCCTCACTCGAAAGCGATTTCAGTGACAGGCGAGGCTAGGATTTGAACCCCGCACATACCGATCCGCGGTCGAGTACCTTACCGACATCGCCATTGTCTCCAGCCAGTGGCGATGTCGGTAAGGTACTCGGCCGAGGATCAGAGTAGAAAGTACTATGATATGAGTCATTAAAGTGACATATTCTCTCTTGCTCTTACCACACTCAAAGACAAAGGACTCTGCCGACATATGAAGACTAATTATATGTGCGGGTATCAGTATTGGCATCGTAGGAGCAAATTATACGGGACCCAGTCGTTCTAAACCGTACTCTGCGCTCAGCTGGGACAAGTTGGTGACCTTGAGCGAATAAGGACAGGTTCAGATGACCTTCACTGACTTCCTGAGTGCAGCCGAGATTTGGTTTTGAATGGCACTTCACATCCGGAAGCGATTGAACGAGTTTGAATAAAATAAAGAAGACCGAGTAGAAGGAACAATGATAGAGTCGTTTAAAGAATGCAACGATCACGTGATGTCTGCGTGAATAGTGTGACGTCCATGTTAAATTGTCTGGTTTGACTATGCTGGGGAAGAGTAAATTTTCATTTGATCTCCCAATATGTAAAACTTTTTAAAAGAAGACAAATCCTACATGTAAAATAATTTTTATTTAAATTATTAATATTTATTTTAGGAAGATGAATGCTTGGGCATCGAATTCTAGAGAATAGTAAAGTCATTATAGTCAACGTAAATGTCACACAAGTTCAGCGATGCTGTATCGCTTACTCGATTACAAAATTTACCATAGCATAATACTATGTACGAACTGAACACTGCATTTTTACTTTATTATTATAGTTTATTATAGGCTAGTTTACTGTAATTTTATAGGTTGATTATACCGACCGCAGCTCATCTGGGATTCAAGGGAAGAAGATGATGATTACGATTATAATATATTACAGATCTACGAGTAGCCTATTTGTTAAAATAGAGTGTACACATATAAATTGCATCTGTGTTTCATTACGTTGGCGTAACGTAATGGCGCTGCAATACCGCAATTTATTACGAAATGTACTAGCATCTAGCATAACTATGACTCAGACGTACTATGATATGAGTCATTAAAGTGACATATTCTCTCTTGCTCTTATCACACTTAAAGACAAAGGAATCTCCCGACATATGAAGACTAATTAGTCAGAGTTTCAACGGCAACACTTTATGACGATAATGACGACAATAATTAATATGTTATTTGATGTTGAACTGCGCTGTTACGAGTTTCAGACCTGGAAAAAGACAATTAATATTAGTACGCGATCTCTGATTAAATTTCCAAGCTACATTTTATTTTTAAAAGTACACTTTTACGATAGCAGATTTTTAAAGTGAAAAGAGGTTAATTTTTATTAGCTGTAGGTTTTAAATTGAATTTAACCTATGTATAATGGAATGTTACTGAATATTGGAAAAATATATGAAAAACTATTAGGTGCATAGTGTGATGTATGATACGTAGATGTATGACACATAAATGTAGTGTGTTTCATAGACATCTATGATATATATATATAATTCTATGTATAGTGTAATACATAGAATTATATATCTTTATTTTTCCACTTGAGCATACAACACACATTCATTTCACAGTGAAACAAAATCGCTATATATTATGATATCACTATATCGCCCAACTTGATGTAAAAACATGTAATCAACAAAAATATGATTTTTCTATATTAAATGAATGAAAATTTCATCACTACTCCAGAATGTAATTTAATTAAACAATAACACAAAAGTGATAAAGTATATTGAATACAAAGAAGAACTGGATGGGTCATGATGTCCTGATAGAGAATGGTTAACTGAAAGAGGTGATTGAAGGAAGAATGGACGGAAAGCAGATGAGAGGAAGACCGAGACTTGGGATACTGGATGATTTGATAAAGTATTTGTAGTTTATTATTAAAGGAAAGGCATACGATAAATATATGTGGAGAAGCTATAAGTCGTTGGCCTGCCAATGGACAGTCCACTAAGGGAGAGAAAGAGGGAATAATCTCACTGCAAATTGATTCTGCTCTCTTGGATCGATGATTTGAAAACATTTCACACCTGCATTTCAATTTTCCAATTTTTAAAATTTTTACTTCTAAATATTGTAATCAATTTGTACCTTAGTCTAGCAGGCGTTAACTTTCGCAGCGGAAATTGTAATTGCCATAAAAATTATCTTTTTTAGAATAAAATTTCAGATCAACACTACTAGCAGAATAATTGTCGAGAGAAAAATGCCAGAAAACTCTTCAATTATACGGGCACCAATTTTTTCGACTTCCTGCTCGCACTATTAGAAATGTCAGTCGTTCATATCGGCAGTTGTCGATGCCGGATGTTAGCCTCCCCTGTAGCCGCTCAAACTCTGCTGAAGGACCTAAAGCGCAATTCACGGAACCTCGGAGTTACGATAGGCTGGAATTTTCTTTCCCAATCTCACTTGAAGCCGTGATGGGGGCTGAATAATATTATACGGAAGATTGGAGTTCTTCCTTCGTCCGTAATAGTAATAGTACTGGTGATGATGATGACGATGATGATTATGATGATGATGATGACGACGATGATGATGATGGCTTCATAGTGCTCAATGTTGTCAAGAATAAAAGTAGAACTCTAATTATGTTGTTCTTCTTGTTGTTGGGAGCATTTCTACAAAAGATATATAAATGATCTTGATTAGTTTAATTTAAGATATTTAGAATTATTAAAATATTTCGATATGAAAGTTAGAAACAAGTTCTGTTACATCCTTGCTTTTTATTATTTAATTTTTCTTTTAACTTCATGTGACTATGGCCACATGTTAACCAAATTACATTTTTCTCTCATCTTTACGTATTTTGTCACTGTTTCGCTATTTTGAGAAGATTTTTCATAACTGCTTCATTATAAACTTCAAAATGCTGTTAGATTAAAGTATTCTTGTAGCTTCTGAAAATTAAAGAGAAAATAAAATTCAGGCTTCGAGATCTGAGAAGCTTATCTTGAACAGTGCATGAGAATGATGCGCTATGAGTTAGGATACGAAGGTTATAAATCTAGTCAATAAAATATCCAATTTGACAGAAATTTTACAATATTGATTATTATAAATCTTACAGAATCAGATAACTTAGGCCTAATTTTTCCTTAAAATATTCTCTGGTAAACAACAATAAGTTGGATTCACTGGCCGAGGTACTGTAATTGCTTGCTCAAGGCAGGCGAATGTAAGATTTTGCTCAATTAAAATTAAGACCGCAATGTCTTTTAGTGCAAATATTGACGCCGACCTAGAAAATGAAATATTTTTAAATGTTGTCACTTTTCTAATAAATTGTATTAGCCATTGATAATTAAAGTAATCGAGGACGAAAGCCGTTATGTTGCTATTTTTAAAATAGAGATTTCTGGAATACATGTAAGTTAGGAACTTCTCTGAAACTCTTTTATTCCTTCGATAGAACTCTAAAGAAAAAGAGGCAGAGGCAGGCCGAGATTAGGAATGTTAGATAATTTAAGGATTCATTCATATGTGGACATGAAGAGGAAATCAGAAGACAGAGAAGCGTGGAGGCTTTATATACCATGGTATCTACTGAATGACAGACTGATTGGCAGACTGAATGACAGACTGAATGACAGACTGAAAGACACACTGAATGACAGACTGAATGACAGACTGAATGACAGACTGAATGACAGACTGAATGACTCAACGGAATCCATTACCTCAACAAGTTCAATAAAATGCTTGGTTAAATGAAGCTGAGTGAATCGCTCAATGGCTGGCTACGCCATAATTGCAGTTTTTTAAGTTATGTCACGTATTCAATACTAATCTACATGTAAATGCAATCAATTTTTTAAAAGCACACGCATTTTTGTTAAGAACAAGAGTAGCATGTCGTGTACTCATCGTGTGCTGTTATGGTGCTTTGTGGTGCTTTCTGGAGCTTTGTGGTGCTGTGGTGCTGTGGTGCTTTGGCTTCTGTTGGTTGGTGTTGGTGCAGAGTCTGCTTGAGGCGTCCCTGATTTTGACTTACGGCGAGGAACCAGAAGTTAAAATCTTATTGATTACTTGTTTGAGTTAGGTTATCCAATTACACTTTTGACACAAAGCAAAAACGAGTGCTATAAAGACTGGATGTAACTGTTCAGTCAAACATCATTCATTAAATTAAAAATAGTGAACATTGGTAATTGTACATGTGCCAAACATTTTAATTCTAGATTAAGGAAAGAGTCCATCTTGAAACGAGGTTTGCTACAACTTTTACTGAACATAATATTATATTTCACTGGAGCCGTGAGAAACATTTTTCATCTCGTCGACACGTCGTAAAGAAAAAAGCTGAGGACCGTGCTGTTAGTCGCTGAAGAAGCGTTGCCTCGCTTCCTATTACCGGTTCTTATAGAAAGAAACAACAGTGTCACAAAAATCCCGTTGCCTTGACAACCTGTCTTACTGTTGTATGAGGCATTGCAAGCTATTAGCGTTTTGATTTGACAATTTGAAATTTTTAATTTGAGGGTTCGATAAAAGCTCTTTCTTTGTCTCCTACGGTTTTTTGACATTAGTCACATTTAACTTTGTTACATAATCGCCAGTCAAGGTTTATTATTACCACATGGCCACTAAAATTAAAGTTTCCTACTCTAGAACCTGAATGATGCGATTAACTCTAGATTTGGATCTGGATTTAGATTTAGATTTTAGTCCCAATATTTTAAATATGATTATTCAAGTAGGCCTACAGATTTCTCTCTCACTGTGCACAGAACAGGATTTTCTCTCAAGTTAAAAGGTTTGGCAAGACCATTAGAAATTTTTAAGCATAAACTCTACAGAAGCCAAAGCTTTTGATATTTGTCTTGGAGAGAATTGACTTGGAAACGGAGTTCTATTGTATTAAACTATTGTCATAATTTAGGAGCCAAGTCGGTCAATGAACTGATCTCAATTTTGCAATCGCTGTTAACTAAGTAAAATTATTTTAAAATAGCTCACAAAAGGCGTGATATGCATATGGGTAGCTGGAATTTTATTTTAATTTAAATTTTTAGCTGGTTTGAATCACGACCACTCGATGATAAAACCATGTCAGAGCCGAAGAAAATTTGTCAGTTAAAGGAGCAAATTAGCAAATGATCCTTACTCAGCGCAGCAAACGTGGCTTAATCCATTTTACTGCAAATTTTATTTGAGAGTTTTGAGGGTCACGAGATATCCGCACCTTTGATAATTTTTGCAAGAAGTGCTGAGTAATTAGCACTATTACAAACGACAGTCTTGTAAATGCACTAATTACTGTCGATAAAGTACAATCCAAGTCATTTTAGCAGAATTCGTTAAGAAGCCCAAGGCAGCGTAAAAAGTCTCCTGTAGGGTTAACTACACATTCTTTCCTACTCAGATATTTGTTTGAAATTCATAATTATGCTGTACAGATTATGTACGCTGACATTGTTTTGTACTCAAATTTTCAATAATATTTTACTGAAGTTATAGCGATTTTGTTCATGGCAAAACATGTATTCCTAACATTAATAATTTAAATGCAAATTCAAAGAGATTTCAGTATTTGTGATTGAGCTATTTGCACTGATGTTGCTTGATAAGCAAAGTCTGAATGATTATTCATTTCTTTATTCGTCAAAAACCGACAGGATCAAGAAGCATCACATATAAATATATACACACACATACACACAAAAACATAGGATCATAATACAAACAAAAATGAAATACTAGAAACTTAACTAGAATTCCTGCTAATACCAGCACTAGCATTAAAAGCTTCGTAAATTAAATACCCGCTTCTACCATAAGACACTCTATTGTCTAGAACCATCGAACAATTTATAGGCAATCTAAAACAATGACACATTTTATCTAAATCCCTCAACAAATATCTAATTACAAAATGCTTTAAAATTATATTTATACTGAATCTATTTAGGCTGCTTCTAAAGAAATTAAAAATAAGTTTAATTCTAATATGCTTAAAATCCAACTTACCCAACCCTATCATAATTGGCTTAACAGATTCCCATTTATGATAGTTAAATAGCTTTCTATAAACACTGTTCCAGGCAACATTTAAATCATAAATTTGATCGATTCTAAGTGAAATACTAAATACAGTGGCATAGGTTAAAATGGGCAAGCAGTAGGACTCTAAAAGATGCAATCTTTTCAGCTCAGTTAAATAAGCTGATTTACTTAATATATTATTGCAACTAGAGTAAAATTTTCTAATAATAAAATTGGTATCAACCATTAGATTTTTACTTGCTATAAAAGTAATACCTAAGTATTTAAAACGTTTTACCCAGTTTAATGGTTTTTTCATTAGAGACATTGGAGAAATTTCACTGGCTGACCCTAACCCAATCGGAGCACACATAGATTTATCTATATTGAATTCCAATAGTAAATTATCAAACGAAATTGAGCATTGATCTAGCATCTTTTGTAAAGCACCGAGCACCGTTGGTGAAATAAGAAGCAAATCATCAGCGTATAAGATCATACCAACAAATTGTGCACCAATGGTACAACCTATATTAAGAGATTTTACGTCATTAATGCAAGGATCAATAAAGATATTAAATAAAGCCGGCGATAGAAAGCTACCTTGTCTCACGCCACTTTTAACACTAGTATTATCAAAATAGGATTCATTCCGACGAACACAGACATTTAACTTAGAATACCAGTCCTGTAGCACAATTATAATCCATAAAGGAATACCCTTCAATATAAGACTTGTAAATAATTTAAAGTGGTTAACTTTATCGAATGCCTTCTTCAGGTCAAGTGTGGCCATAAACACACTATTACCATTATCTAGAAAATATTTAACGACTTCAGTCATCATAAAAATTGCATGATTACAACTTGAGTTTACCTTGAAACCAAATTGGAGGTTGCTAGTAACAAGATAATCCTCACATATATCAGGAATGACTAACTCAAACAGTTTAGAAATGAGTGCAATTAATGTGATACTTCTACAGTTGTTGACGTCATTTTTATCACCAAGTTTGTCCTTAATTATAGGGATAATATAACCTGTACTGAACCCTTGAGGAACATAATCCTCGATAGCAATGCTTTTAAATAGGTTAGTTAACTGAACGACTAGTGTGCATATATTAGATTTTCAGCCATTAAATTGTCAGGACCACAAGCCTTACCTATAGCAAGCTTACGTATACAGCGATCCACTAGGTCAACCGTTAAACACGACATATCAGGAGCATAAACATTCGAGCAATTAGCTAAACTTTTAGTCATCAAGCATTCAAACTCAGTTTTAGCGTTGGTAGCCAGACCGGAATCACAGTATACAGTTTGAAAATGATTCATGAAGGCATCTGCAACCACCTTATCCGAACTGGAACCGTTAACACATATCTTATTGTTATTAGTATGACCAATATGCATTTTCTTAGACCAAGCATTCCAAAATTCGGTGCTGTCTTTATTAGAAATATGCAAAATTGAGGCTTCATCATAGCTACTTCCATATTTCTCAGCTGCTTTTTTAATGGCTAGTTTATATTTGAACTTTGCATCGTTCTTAACGAAGAAGATCAGACCAGCTTTTGGTCGACCCATATCATGCCAAATACGATGCCACATAATAGACTTATCCTTAAGTTCATTTAGTTGGTCATTCCAGAATGGTTTTAGTGCTGAAGAAGGTATCTTAGGAATGGAAGTGCTCTCTGCTGTTAACAGCGCGTTAACAATATTGTTATAGAACTCATCTATAGCTAGTTTAGCATTGTTGCTATTACAAGAATAACGATCGTTAAACGAACAGGTACAGCTATATAAATGTGCTATATAAACGAACAGGTACAGCTATATAAATAACTAGTATAAATGTGTAAATTAGAGAGTAACATGCCACTATAATTATAATATTTACGCAAGTCACCTTTGTCCCATCTACGCTTGAATAACTTGCTAGTATTTGCGTTATCATTTAACCCAGACTCACTGGACTGCAAACTTCCAAAGGGAATTGTAATGCAGCTATTTAACGTCATACTAACTGGACGGTGATCATATACGTTAACATTGCTGAAGTGATAGCTTTTGATTTGATCAACTTGTCGGAAGAAATAAGTTGTATTTTATTTGAGAACATTGTTTAACAGTTATCTCTCTAAATTAATTACTTTTTATCTCAAGCAAATGTGTGTGTGTGTGTGTGTGTGTGTCGTTCTTTAAATAAGTTCCAAATACAGATGTTGAACTTCAGCCAATCTGTAGGTTGGAGAAAGTTTAAAAATTACTGCTATAAAAAAGTTGAAACTTGAGATAAAAAGTGATTAATTTAGAGAGACAACTGTTAAACAATGTTCTGAAATAAATATAACTTATTTCTTCCGACAAGTTGATTCAATCAAAAGCTATCACTTCAGCAATATTAAAGTATTTGTAATCCATATTGCAACAAAACAAACTCTCACGAAAATTTCGTATAGTAGTCTTTATCTTCTGCTTAGCTGACTCCTATGAACTTTACCATTACAGAGAGAAAACTATCTGATAGAAAACGTTAACAACAGTAGGATAATGCTTGTACACCATTATGTGTAGCATCCGACATGATGCTATATTATACATGTATATGTAGTCTACAGTTTATTATCGACAGTAAATCATCGATAGCGTAACAGAAATAACATAAAATCGATGTCACACGAAGAACGGTAGGCCTATCTTCATCTCCTTTCTCTACTATTGGCAGATCCATAGCATATAATTACTCCACATTTAAGGCATGTGTATATTAAAAGAAAAAAACATGAATTTCAGCAAATCTTTTATAGCAGTTTTTTATAGCAGTAGTTTTTAAACTTTCTCGAACCTACAGATTGGCTAAAGTTCAACATCTGTATTTGTAACTTATTTAAATAACGACACACATACATACATACACACACACACACATATATATATACACATATACACACACACACACACACACACACACACACACACATATATATATATATATATATATATATATATATATGAGTCCGTGCAATATTAAACAAAATTCTCATCTTTGTGGTATAGTGTATTTATTTATGGCTTAGGCCAATCTTGATATTTTAACGTTTTATCTTAGTACTCTTATATTAGTTAACTTTTGTATAGCTTTAATGACCGTCATATGCAGTTATCTAATTCACGGCAAATTGAACTTTAAGCTATGTCAGAATTCTAAGTGGATGTAATTACTGTTGCAGATTGAAAACCATTTATCCTCTTCATCTTCCATTCAGAGTCTTAACTCATCCTTGAACTTTTGATAAATTAGTTTTCTATCGTGTCAGGTTATCGATACCCTTAGGTCTTGGACTTCACAAATCATAACTGCCCACTATTTTTCTTAAAGTCCCTAAGGCTATTGTATAGTAATCTATACGAAATAATATTGCGAAAGTTGGCGTGCATTATATCGAGAAGTGTCTCGTATAAAAGAGTGAAAGTTATGAATAAAAGTACGTCCTTCAAATCCAGCTGAAAACGTTGGACTTCCGGCTCAACGAGATCCCTGATGAGGACCTCTAAAGAGAAATTTTGAAATTATCATATGAGTGAATCCATACAGGTAGCTCTATGGATGCCTTCGTATCATCTGTAGAGATACAGACAGCAAAAGACAATCCAAAACTAAGTTGTAAATTTATTAGCACTGGAACTATTAGTTTGAAACCTGCCGGCTTTGCTATGCATTGTAATATTCGCCTTCCGTGGAATATCATAGCATGTTATTCGTATTTTTTGGATCGAATTATTCTTATTTGGTCGATTTCTCCTATGTATTTTCATTTATTTCCTTTTATTTATTCTCTTCATTTATTATATTTATTCTCTTTTATTTATTCATTTATTTATTCTCTTTTTAAATAAATTATTCTACTATTTAATCCAATACTATTTATTTTAACGGTTATCCCAATGACTGATAATAATCGAGCTTGCTTGTTAAAATCATTTATCTGCATTTGCTTTTATGAATTCTTGAATTCTGAATTACGACAGTTATCTTTAAATAGCAGACTTCTTATAACTTTTTCCGGTCTAGTGAGATCGTCATAAAGTAGCTTACTGGATAGTTATTTCCCGTGTCATGTTCTCAAAGCTTCTGGCGTATTCAGTATCAGTTACCTCCAACGTAACGCCACCGCGCTTTTATATCATAGTAAAATAGCTACATCTACGCATATGAACTCTCAAAATACAATATGCAACAAGTTTGGGCGAAAGTGGCTTGTAGATCCTGAAATCAGTTACAGCAGAAGTGAAAATCTAGGGATACCGCGGTTATCATTTGCAAGAAATATTATTGTGCTAGCCTAGATTGTATCCCAGTATTTGTCGTGTACGCCACAGGTAAGTTGACATTTAAAATATGTACGATCCAGAGATATATGATCAGAAACTTCAGTTGATTAAACAGCTGACCACAAGTCGTTGGCTGTAATATATATAATTCTAAAAGCATAAAGTTCAATGTGAAACTTTAAATAAAACTCTACGATCAGCGATAACTATCCGAAATCACCATCAGAGACTGGATGAGCTGAGATTGATAACGTAAATGGATAAAAATATAGGTTAGACTTGAAGATAGTGAAGTTAGTCATCATCATCATCAAATACTGCTCTTTACGGATAACTTTGATCAGAATAAAAGTTTTAGAATAACACAGTCAAACATGTGGAATGTGCAGTCTGGTAACTTTTATACGATTTTTTGATTATTTACCGTTAAGTAGTGTTTATCAAATTCATTTTAAGTGAGAATAAAAGTTAATTTTTTAAAAAAGCTGGTAAAGCTAAGGTTAACGTCAGTTTCCTCACTCGAAAGCAATGTCAGTGACGGGCGAGCCCAGGATGAGAATATCGCAGTCAGAAGTCTGATCGCTCAGATGTGACTGCAATAAAATATCAAGGCAAGGTCAGATTTTTTCAATTTTTTGAAAACGGTATAATTAATATAAATATAAGACACTTCATTTCGCAGGTCACAATTTTCATAATTTAAAGCTATGGCATTTATTTGTCATTAGACTCACTTATTCATCAATGTAAATGATCGCTATAGGTCGTGAATCTGGCATTTGGTATAAATCCGATGACAGCGATATCTTAATATTTAATTTAACTTCTTGTGAAAACAATGTATATACATATATACATATCATCATCATCATCATCATCATCGTTATCATCCTTCCTTAAATCTCAGTCCAAGCAGGGTCGAGACACGAACAGACTTTCTTCAATATCTATTCGTTTAAGGTTTTGTAGAAATTTCTGGAGCCTAGGCGCTCACCAACCGAATGCCCTTTCTGACATTGGTTTGGATCTTGTTTTTATGTCGCCTTCTGCGACACGTGCATATTTACACTGTTGGTCCATTCTTCAAGCAACCCGGACACAGCACGGGGAATATATATATATATATATATATATATATATATATATATATATATATATATGATAAATATAAGTCTTTAATAAATGGCTTTAAATATTTGGTATTGTGTTATGCTCATAATTTGATACAATGTATTTATTTTGCACTGTAGATCCTGATCTATTTAGCTTATAGAAGGTCGTGCACTTATAAATAAAACAAACAAACAAATTTCACTTTCGCTCGTAGTTAAAGAAAAACTGAACAATTGCGTCAACCATAGACCTGAACCTTGACAATCTGCTTCGACAGGGAGGCACTACTGAAGGAATACCGAAGTTGGATTATGACAATAATCGAATCCTAAGACGACATCTGAGGATGCGGGGGGACCAGAGCGTTTTCTCCGTCCCCTCCCGGACTATCGCCTCCTCCAACGCTCCCAGGACCACCTCAGCCGCGACTTCCGGGGGTTCCGGAGGAGTATCCGCCTATGAGCGGATATCTCATGATAATAGTAACGACTCTGCCTGCATGAGAGACGTGTTGCTAGGGAAAAGAATAGGATTCTATTTGCTACGGGGGCAGATAGGAAGTGGAAATTTTTCTCAAGTGAAACTTGGAATACATGCTCTAACAAAGGGTAAGTTTGGCTCGTTACTGTAGAGTCCGCAAGGGACGTCCCTGACATTGCCATATGGCGAGGAACCGGACGTTAAATTCTTATTGATTGATTTATTATTTGCTAACCTGTCAGATTAGTAATGCAGTAATTAGATTTAATTAATGCATTGTTTGGTTTAGAAAAATTCGATTAGATTTGGAGGTTAAAATTGGTTTTATGTATTCGTGACTTCTTGGCACTTTAGAAAACGATGCTATGTCCTTTTAATATTTCAAAGCGTATAAGTTTCTTGCATGATAGGATTATTCCCAGGTAGATGTACTAATTTATCTTCACACGATTGAAAAATGCCATAATAACGTATTTACGGCTATGCCTGCTTAATCAAAACTGAGATCTTTCGCACATTACTAAATTATTGTTATAAATTAATTATATTATTTTAGCATAATGATACTATTTCTTATAGAAATATTTTCGCATAATAGAATCATTTCAGTGTTGACTATTTGTTATAGAATTATTTTCACATGATAGAATTACTTTAGAATAGACTATTTTTAGAGAACTATTTCACATGGTAGAATTATTCCGTCGAAACAAATTTTTCTCGTATGCTGACATTACTTCAAGTATTCAAATATCTCTTACATTATAATGTTATTTTACGTTATGGATTTATTCTCACATTAATAAATTACTTTCACATTGTGTAGTTACTCTCATGCTACAGATATATTTTTAAATTTAGATTTAAAGCCGGTAAAGCTAATGTTAATGTCAGATTCCTCACTCGAAAGCGCTGTCAGTGACGGGCGAGCCCAGGATCTGAACCCCGCACATACTGATCCGCGGTCGAGTATCTTACCGACTTCGCCACTGGCTTCAGCCAGTTATAGATCATATATACTGTAAGTCTACATTAATATTTATGGCTTGAGCCAATGACTACAATCATGTATATCGGTAAGATATCCGACCGCGGATCAATTTGTGTGGGTTCAATTCCAGGGTTCTCCCGTCACTGATATCGCTTTCGAGAGATAAAACTGACGTTAACATCGGCTTTATAGCCTTTTTCAGCTTGTATTTTCATGCGAATTATATACTGGCTGAATTTCTATATTCTGATGTGTGTGAAACAAGATGTGCTTGACATTTCGCACAAATCAAGATAATTTGTATTAGTTTCAAGTATAAGCTAAGTTATACAAAACAAAATCAATTTATTTAAATGTGTAAATTGTAAAATGAATATTCATAAAACACGATTCTTCTTAAATATATTAATTAAAACTTAAATTATATTTTATACTTCAGCGCAGCAACGTGTTGAACGCAAAATGTTATAAATTAAGTACTTTTGCCTTCAATACTTCATAGGAGAAAAAAAATTTGAACATCAAAACATAAAACCTTAGTAATATATTATGGTTTGATGTTTAATATATAACATAAACAATATTACTATCAACTTGAAACGAATACCTTTGAATCAATAGGCGCGCTAACGATCAGTAAATTTTATTTTACACGAATATTAAAAGAACATGGTTGCTACTGGAAAAGTCTGGAAGTTACTAAATTTAAAAAGTTAACTTCATAAAGATTTTCATCAAAGGAAACCAGTAAATTAAGTCATGACAATTTGACGGATCGCTAAATTAATTCTTACCGTTTTATGGTATTTAACAAAAACTCTTCAGTCCTTTTCATAAGTCCCTGTAAGTTCTCAAATGTTGATAATTTATGTCCGCTTTTCTGTAAGTCTTGCTATTATGCAACGCCATTTCTATATCTAAGAATAGTAGCATCAGTAAAATGAAATATAAGAAAAAAGTTACTAGAAACTAGTAGCTATCTAGTTCATATTTAACAGCAAATGAATAGAATTTGCTTTATATTAAAATGCGAAAATAAGATGCTCGAAAGGGATTAATACAAAACCACCGGTAGTATATTCAAACTTCCCAGTTATTATCATGAATTAATGTCAATACCAATATATTGCCTTTTAAGATACGTTAAGCAAATACTTTTAGATATACGTTATGATAAGGATTTTGCAAATACGATTATTATGAAAATACTATTTTCGATAGTTTGATTCAAATGTAGGCCTATTGCATGCTAATACTCTATAAATCGACTCATATCTGACTTCCGATCTCTTAGATCTAGAGAGATAGATAGAGAGAGAGAGAGAGAGAGAGAGAGAGAGAGAGAGAGAGAGAGAGATGGAGAGAGAAATGTTTATTAGATCAAAACACAGCAAAATACCATACAAAATGAAAACAAGCACACAGAAATAGTTAAATCGAATAGAAAGCAAAATAATTTAAAATAAAATTTGAAAAACGGAATAATGACATCAATCAAACAAATTATTTTTGATTTTCTTGTGAAAATTAATACAGCTTTTAAGCGATCTAATTAACAAATTATATAAAATACTTAGAGTGATATATAAGTCGACTAATATATATATATATATTTATATATATATATATATATATATATATATATACTGTATATATATATACATACACCTATATATATGTATATATATATATATATTATATACATATATATATATATACATATACTTATATATATATATATATATATATATATATATATATATATATATATATATACTTTATTCACAGAATAAATCCACAGCCATAATAGGAAAGATCAAAAGAAAAAGTGCATAGCAAAACATATCCGTGCGCAGAAAAATTATCAGTCAACACCAAACATGCAAATTTAAATTAATGATAATAATGATGCAGAACTTCAACGTTCTCGTCTCTCATGCAGCTAAGTGATATGTTTGAAGAAAACATTGATCTCCATATGTCAGGGTAATTGTATTCCTAGAATTTATAATGTTAAAGTCGGTCAGTTGCCTTTACGAGAAGGTTAATTATCATACACGACAATGGATTGCCGTTTAGTGAAAGAAGATTTCGTTTACGTGACGAAATGATTAACTACTATTTTACTTTAATATTCGATTAACTTTCACATCGGTATAGGCCTAATGCATTTAAACCTTATATGCAAAACCATAAATTAGTGGGTATAAAATCAATGTTTTTCAATGTTTTGTTACATTTCCAGTTTTTAGTTTCGTTGAGTACTATTGAAGTAGCCAATTGGTTTTGTAAACGATCTTGTTTACTATTGCAAACGGGCAGGCAAAATTTGTCAGTAGTTGAAATATCAAGGCTGACTTTACGTAAATAAATAACGAGTGGCTTATTACTCATTCCATGAGAAACACAGATGATGGAGACACAAATGATGGAAACACAAATGATGGAAGCACACATGATGAATACACAAATGATGGAACGTTTTTGCATGTCAGTGTATGAATGCATACAATGAAACCAAAGCTTGTACGTAAAATAATAAAGATCTCAAGTATATAGGCCCCTATGTTCAGTTATTTCCATAGCTGATGACCTCTGGGCAACGAAGAATTAAAAGTAATTTTTTACTTTTTCACTACTAGGCTCTGTATACATATATATATATATATATATATAATATATATATATAGGCTATATATATATATATATATATATATATATATATATATATATATATATATATACAGACTGGGGCAAAAAATAAATCTCCTAGCGAAATCTCAATAACTTTAAGAAAACTCAAAATATCTCTACGAAATTTATAGAGCTTCTTGGGGAGGAATTTATGCGTATATCCTGCAAAATTTGATGAAAATATTTTATTTAGTTACAAAATTACAGCATTTCTACGAGAAAAGTGCTAAAGTCAATTTTAACAAGGCTTTTCGAAATGTCAGTCGTTCCTTTCAAAGAAAATAACGACCCTGAAAAGGGCCGTTGACTTAAGTGGTGGAGTTTAAGCCTGCACTACCTTGTCAGCTACTCCAATAAAAGATGCTTAAATTTCATTCTTCTGTTAAAATTCGTCCTAAATTTTGAAGAAAATGTCCGGTACTTTTGCTTAAAAAGCATTGTTAAAATTGATTTTAACAAGGCTTTTTATATATATTTTATCGAATTTTTAACACTTTTTTCGAAGAAACGCTGTATTTTTGTTACTTCCGAATATATTTACGCCCAATCTGCAGGATATGAGTAGAAATTCCTCCTCTGGAAGTTCCGAAAATTTTGTAAAGCTATTTTGAGTTTTGTTCAAGTTATTAAGACTTTTGTTAAAAGAGCCTTGTTAAAACTGATTTTGCACTTTTTTCGTAGAAACGCTGTAATATTGTTCCTGCTCAATTGATTTTCATCAAATTTGCAGGATATACGCAGAAATTCCTTCCCTGAAAGCTCCGTAAATTTCGTAGGGACATTTTGAGTTTTCTTAAAGTTATTGAGCTTTCGCTAGGGGATTATTATTTTTTGCCCCAGTCTGTATATATATATATATATATATATATATATATATATATATATATAATGTATATATATATACACACGTACATAGCAATATATATGTATATATTTACATATAATATATATATATATACATATATATATTGCTTTTAATTTTTTAATTTTATTTTATTTATCTATTTATTTCAGATACCCGTGTTGTGTCCGGGTTGCTGAAGAATAAATCAACCGTAGACTGCATGTGTCGTAAAAGGCGACAAAGCACTAAGATCTAAATAAAAGTCAGAAAGGGCATTCGGTTGGTGAACGCGCTTTGGCTCCAGAAATTGCTGCAAAATTTCTAAAACGAATGGAAAATTTCCTCACCCCACAGAGATGAGTGCCGCAAGTTCTATTCGTATCCCGACTCTATCTAAACTGGCATTCAAGAGAAGATGATGATGATGATGAAGATGATGATGACGACGATGACGACGATGATTTATCTATTTATTTATCTATCTATATTGCAATAGAAAAAGTGGCTGTGAAGATTCTGGACAAGACTAAGCTGGATTCTAAGACGAGGCGCTTGCTGTCCCGGGAGATTGCCACTATGGAGAACCTTCATCATCCCAACGTCATCAGGCTGTACGAGGTCGTCGAGACTTTCTCTAAACTCTACATCGTGCTGGAGTATGCTGGGGATGGGGAGCTCTTCACCAGGGTCAAGGTTCAAGGCCGGCTCCAGGAGCCTCAGTGCAAAATGTTCTTCGCTCAAATTGTCGCTGCCGTTCAACATCTGGTTGGTTCTGATTGATTGATTGATCGATTGATTGATTGATTGATTCTATTCGTATTGAGTGCAAAATGTTCTTCGCTCAAATAGTCGCTGCCGTTCAACATCTGGTGTGTCCTGATTGATTGATTGATTTATTCTATTAGTAATATAAGTAAATTTAGACCTGGAATCCGTCCCTTTGGAATCAGTTCCACCTGGAATCAGTTCCACCTGGAATCAGTTCTACCTGGAATCAGTACCATATGAATCATTTCTCTCTGAATCAATTCCTTGGAATCAGTTCCATCTGGATAAGTTACACCTGGATCGGCTTCACCGGGAATCGAATCTCCGGCAGAAAAGTCCTTCACTTACAATTTATTGACAGTCCATGACACTAACTGAGCTATTTGGATTCTATAAATAAAACATTGAATTATTTTAATGTAACTTTTCTACCAGATGGCAGACAGTTCGACATAAATTGAAAACGCACCTGCTGTGTTGTTCTTTCACACCAACTATGAGACCTAACAGACGAACAAAGTAGTTCAATCACAATGGCTTCTCTTTTTCCACACTTAACATTTAATCCTCCGTTTCAATAAGCCAGTTTCTGATATTATTTCCATTACCAATGCTGATTACTTTGTTACGTTAGTCGTGTGATGCTTTTGTGCCTGTTTGTGTAGAGTCTGCACTCTGCCAGAGACATCCCTGACATTGCCTTGTGGCGAGGAACCGGACGTTAAATTCTTATTGATTGATTGATGATTAGTGGACTCTTAAACACTTTTTAATTTAGCAGTTGAAGCATAAACAATTTTCAGTTAACTATTCTAAATAATGTGGAGCAGGAGCAGTCTGGAAAGGAAAATTGTCTATATAATAACGTCTAAGTGATGAGATCGATAGGTTGATCATATATTTCTTTCATTATTTGAAAAGACGTTGTGAAATCGACGCTGCACACTTCAATTTCAAATATTTAATTACAAAATAATATCGCGTGAGTGTCTCATCTGCTTTATATATGAAACCAACAAAGGAAAATCAATGGCGAATTAATGGCCATGTACTTACTTTCTCTTCTTGCATGAAACAGTACAAATGTGCATCTAATCAAATGTACAAATGTACATGTTGTGTATTTTGTTATTATGTATTTTTTATAGTATAATGTATATTATATATCCTGTATTTTGTGCTTATATACATATGTAGGCTACATATTCACCTACATAGTGAATATGTAAGCCTGCATGCGCATATATTTGTACATATATAATTATATAATTATTTTATAATTATAATTATACATGTACATACATTTATACGTACATGTATAATATTTGTATATATATATATAATATATAATGTATATAAACAATGATACATCTACTTGTATATATTATTTAAGTGCGTTTATAATTACCCGTTCCAGTAAATTGTCGGAGACATTTAAGTGATGTATGCGTTCAAATGATACAATAATTTACTTATATTACAGATTATTACAGATATTACAGATTATTACAGATATTACAGATTATTACAGATATTACAGATTCATTGTAATTCATAAGATTTTGTTTTTGCAGCTACGTACAGTATTATGAATATATGTTTATTTGACTTTCTGAACAAATGCTACAATATCACGCTATAGAATAATTATTTCAGCTCACTAAATATTACCTTTCATGAAATATAACTAATCTGCTTATTTCTACAGCACGAAAACGACATAATCCATCGAGATTTGAAGGCAGAAAACATCTTCTTCGCTAACAACTCCCAGGTCAAGGTCGGGGACTTTGGTTTCAGCGTCAACGGTTGCTCAAACGATCAGCTGCTCTCTACTCTCTGCGGCTCCCCGCCTTACGCCGCACCTGAGCTCTTCCGAGAAGGAACCTATCAGGGCCGATGTGTGGATGTTTGGGCTCTTGGAATACTTCTCTTCTTCATGGTCACGGGTACGCTTCCATTCCGAGCCGACACCGTCGGAAAACTCAAGCGATTAATACTCGAAGGGACGTATCAAATGCCTGAGTACGTCCCCGACCAGTGCCAGTTTATGATCAGAAATATTCTTCGTCCCGTTCCGTCTGATCGGTACACTCTAGCCGAGATCCGTCAGTCTCCGTGGCTAGCCGGGGAAGTGTTTCCGGAGCCTCTGGATCCCAGATACAAGTACTCCAGACCCAACGATCTAGACGACCTAAACGAAGACGAGCTGGAGACTAGGAAGAAACTGGAAGAGTTTGGGATAAGCGAGAAACATTTGGCGGCAGTTGGGTACGGGAAGCAGCCGAGAAGTAGTGTAAGCGGGACCTATCACATCGTCCTGCACAGGATACAGAAAGCTATCTCGCTCACTAGTGAGGAGTCCAAGGAGGCTGCGGGGACTTCCGGCGGGGCGGACTCAGTGCGGGGCGGACTGGGGCGGCAGAATACGGCCCCTGCTGCCACAGGGGACATGACGGACAGACTGCAGCTGACCGCCGCTACCGAGAGATTAAAAGAAGCCCTAGGGCTTCCGGTCAAAGTTTCTCGTGTTTGCACAATTTTGTAATTAATGCTAGGAATATACCCGTAGTATTATTATATATTAGTTAATTCGTTTGACTGCATGTATATCACCTACATTCTATCAAATGGCAGGTCCAATTTTCTATTGCAATAGAAAGTTCGTGCTTTATTACTCACCTAAGTATTTCCCTTCAGCAGATAGTCTTCCGATAAACAATACAGTCGTTGCCATGATTTTAAATTAGCTTGAAACCAAGAAATCTTGTGGTTTAGTATCCCATCGTCTATCTCAGTTTCAGTCTTTGTCACCTCTTTCCTTGCAAGCAGTGTAAATTTGGTCTATTTTTCAGTGGTCCGGACACAACATGGACAAATGGGCCTTAACTTGGGCATATTGAGCAATATAAAGAAAAACTTTGGTTTATCTTCTAAAACTTGCAGACATGAGTAAAATGAATACACTTGAATAATTTTCATTTAAATGTAACTACTCGAAGAGAATTACATTTTAAACTATAGGCTATTAAAAGTTCATTGTATTTAACTAGCAAATGTTTTAAAAATAAATATTAAACATATGTTCTTGTATGAAACTCTCGATAAAATTGTGAAGTTCAAATTCTTTTTGGTATTTCATCTCCTACGATAATAATTTACTAGCAGTCGCATGAGTTTATTTCAAACGCAATATTTTATGTAATTGCGTTTTCGTATACCACTTACAATTATTTCTGTGATAAGCTGCAATTAACTAAAACTACGATTGGAAAATAAATTTTAACTTTTGCGCATTGTGAAAACAAATGCAGATACAAATACTTCCGTAGATAGAATAACTTTATATGCACATGTAGATCTCAAAAACTCAATAGAACAGCCAGGTGTTAGCTTTAAAAAGTCTTTCAAAATTATTAAACTGGCATCCATAAACAGTTGACAAATAAGCAGTCGACTTATGTGATATTTTAGCTATCGAATGCACTCTAGTGCTATTTGATTTTATCACAGAAATTCCGTAATTCAATGGCCCTAGAACTACATTTTAGCTTAAATTTAACTTATGTGTTCCACCTTAATCTTTTTCTCATTTATTAAACCTGCATGATTAAATTAAATTCAAACTGCGATTTTTACGAAGATAAGTACAAATTTTACGATTAGCAATGAGCATCCGATAGTCCTATAGATATAAAAATTATTGTTTGGGCTTAATTTTCGGTTATTATTGTTTCGTATTCATTATTCTGATATTTCTTTCTTTCTTTAACAATTAAAGGAACAATTAGTTTCTGAAAAAACCCTTTCGTCTCATATGACCCCTTCACAAGAAATACTATTTAACGATTAGTAGTGCAATACTGGGCGGATACTGTTTATAGCGGTAACTTCTAGTCATGCGGCGGTGCCGCCTTTGAGCTTCACAGACAATTTAATTATTCATAAACTAATAATATTGTGTTGAGGTCTAAACATTATTTTGCTTGTTTAATTTTTGTTTATCTTTTGTTTTCACAAATTGAAAAAAATCTAAATTGTACTTAAGGATGAATGATTGAAGTGACTGTCTAAGACTTAGTAGCCTAGGTTATACGCATACGATCAGGTATTTGCATTTGCATTTGCAAATGCAGACTGCATTTGTTAATGATCTCTGTGCTTATGGTTTGCATGCGGTTAACGACATTCAATTACACTTAGTCGATTTTTGTATAGAAATCTTTTTACCGGTTCTTAGAGAAATGTCATAGAATTGTTTATTCTGCTTATTCGCATAGAAGCTATTTCGACGAACTCTAGCAATTAAGTTCAACAGGATCAATTAATTCAAACTATTTCCAGCTATTTCTCGAAAATTAGGAAATAAACCTATGCATAGTCGTGTATATAGCAAGCTTACTTGTATATAAATGTAAACGCAAAATATGTAAACTTAAACTATATCTTCATATATTTCGCAGATGTTGAACTATACAATATATATTTAATTTTTAAGTTTTCAGATGTCTATTTCAAGGGTTCTGTAAAACTAGGGTCGCTACGCAAGTTGGCTGGTATAGACTTGAGCCACTTCACTGCTAAATTGCTATTGAGACTTTTATAATCATCTAGACTCTGTACTGATATCTAAAAGTACTACCGAAATAAAAAAGTGATCGCCACTGGCTGGAGCCAGAGGAGAAGTCGATAAGACACTCGACCGCGGATCAGTATGAGCGGGGTTCAAATCCTGGGCTCGCCCGTCACTGACATCGCTCTCGAGTGAGGAAACTGACGTTAACCTTAGCTTTATCGTCAACGGTGGGATGTTCATTAGCACATCTGTGACCGGCCGAGCACTGTATAAGAACCCCGTGTGCCCGAGAGTCGATAAGCAGTCAGAGACCTTACTGAGACCATCACTGAGGGGATATGGCGTAACGGTTAGAGTGTTCGCCTCGAATACAAGTTGCCTGGGTTCAAAGTTCAGGTCGGTCAAGTAATGATGGATATCTCCTTGGGCACATGGAAGGTTAATCTTGTATCGAAGCATGCTGCCGATTAGCGCCATCAAAAGCAAAGACATGATTAACCATGGAAAGGATTAATAATAACCTGCCGGAAACCTGTAAAGCGGTCTCGAAGACCGGACACCGACCATGACACCGCTATATAAATTGCATGAGGTAATTATTATTATAATCACGCCACAGGTTCATCTCGTTTAAGAGTTTACTTCAGCCACAACGACACCAGATGTCGTATCGACCAGAGGCCTCGAGTTCGACTCTGATATCTTCGTCAGCATAAGAGACGAACGTTAAAGTTACCAAGAATTGAAAACAATATTTAACAATTAAGATAACTTGTTGATGTGGTATACTCGTATCAGCTTTGGAAACAAGAGCGTGGTAATACTACAGGGAAAGTTGAATGATGAATTGGTAGACAAATTGCCTGACGCTTAGGTGACCACGGTTCCAATCCCTGCAGGATTTTATCTCTGACGTTTATCATTTGTAGCGATGATGCAGTGCAGGAAATTCAATTAACAATGAAAGCAATAATCAATAAAATAAACATTAATTCAGATCAATTTTCTTTCCAGATAACTGATTATACTATTCATTATAAAACCTCAGCAGAATACATTAAAATGAACTAATAAAATTAATCGAAGAGATTTTAACGTCCACTTCCTCATCCAAGGACGATATCAAGAAGTTCCTACAATACATATCACTATAAACCCATTCAGCCGGAACACTTTGTAAAAACATCTGCCTCGAGATATCATCATGTTCAAAATTTAAGACAAACGTTTCGGATAAATTACACCACAAATTGTCTATTAAATGACCTACTTCAAACTCGTCCAAAAATATGACCCAATGACGCAAACTGCAACCAACGAAGATAAGTTACTTTTTGTCAGACGAGACTTTTTATATAAGCAGCTGAATGCAGAAGTTATTATAGAATTTAATATAGTTAATATAGAAGATAGTATAGTTAATATAGAAGTTAATATCGAAGACAACTAAACTTACAGTAGATGTCCAGAATTTCAAAATATTGGACAGAATTTAGTAAGCTATTTAACACTGTGATCATTTTGAAAGAACAACTTAATAGCAGATCCTTGCAAGAAAAACTACATAGAAAAGAACAGAGAATGTCATTCAGAGTTGAAAGAGATATTGCCTTAAATAGAAGCTGCAAGGATACTACAAGTTACATGAATCCATACAACCTATTGCAGTCAGCATTCGTTGATATACACGTCCAAAAATAGGCAAATAATTCTAATTAAAATCCACAATTTCAGTAAGAATTAAATCATTTTAAATCTGCTTAACTTGGGATACTACATTTCGTCACACAGGAACGTAGGTCAATCATAATCTTCAGCAAATCAGACTCACAGAACTCATGAGACTTAGCAGTATGTAAACAGCTCCGCTTTCTACAACTTATACTCATTGCTTCATCACTCAATCTTTACCATTCTTTCACTTTTTATTAACTAAACTTTCTACGAAATGCTACACTATGAACATTGATTGTATTTTAAAAACTGGCAAAATTAAAAATGCAACTGATATTTTCTTTATCCTCAAACTTTTTAAAAACGGTGCGGTGCATTAAATTAAAATTAGGCTGAAAGTTTATTTGTTGATTTTTTCCATTAATTTATAGTTAAAATGTAAGCACACTAGTACTTAACAAAACACAATATAATTTTACTGATTAATTATATTTAAAATAAAACCATTGATACAAATATATGCAAACCCTATAGATAAAATAACTGAAAGGTATTAAAAAGTTTAAATCCTACTTCTAACCATTGCTTAGAACTACTACTAAAACGTCAACTTCTATCCAACTCCAACGTCACAGTACTACAAACGATACAATTTATAGCACTAGTACAATAATAAACTACATAATATTACTCTCAAAGTCACAATAACAATATTAATAACGTATCAAAATACAATGCAATACAGCAAATAAAATAGTTAGAAAATGTACAGGCATAACGGAGTCACAGATAGTTCGACAGAATGGGCACAGATTGTATCATACAAGTGCGATGTGAAGCAAACCAAACACAGACCTAGACGTTAACACAACGCACGCTCGCAGTGGCGTAGGCCACGTGATCACTTAGAGCGTCACGTGCGACAATAGAAAGCTAAATGATGCAGAGACACACAGAGTTGTGACAACAGATCGACAACGGAAGAAGAGCGTTTTCGACGCGCTGCAGAAATCTATCTGATGTTTTGACGACGGACGATATCGGACGCAGATTTGGCAGACTCGACCTGTTTCACCTTCTTCTGAGGATCGACAGCAAAACAGTTCCACAGTCTGAGGGTCTCGTCTGCTGCTGCTGAGGCCACGGTGGTTCCATCTGGTGACAGCGCCATGTGTAACACTCGCGATGTGTGGCCTAAAATCAGTAACGTCACAATAGTGTCACAATAATGTCACTTGGTAATGAAGCATTTTAGTAAGACTTGAGAGTTCAAGCAAGTACAATTAGTACATAAATCAATCAATCTATAAATCAATCTATTAATCAATAAAAATATCAGTCAATCACAACTTAGTTCAGTTATTTAGTAAATTTAACATTCATAGCAGGTGTTTCAATTCACATCCAGTTGGAACTTTTAAATGTCTGAATGTCAACGAAAGCCATAAACTCAACCACTAATGACAGCAGCAACAACAGATGGTACCTGTGAGCTCAGCTACTTTAGTGAGAGAGGGGTATCTCCAGATGATCAGCTGGTTGTGAGCAAAGCCGTGGCTCGATACGAGCTCTTTGTATTCCTTAGACCAGAGCAGAGCACAGACCTACGCAAACAAAACCGTCCTCAGTTGCAATACAGTGTATCAAAGTACATTGCAACAGTGTATTACAACAGTGTAGCAAATAGAATTTCAGATTCTAAATCGTCAAAACGATAGGGATAAATTTAGATTAAAATATAGAAGAAATATCTAGTAGACTTTCAACAAATACTATCACTGCAGTAAGAACAAGTAACGACATTACAATGTTTGATTTCGACTCCAACGTTAAAGTCTATAGTATATAAATCCGCTGACCAAACTCTTCACAGTTAAATCTCCAGCTTGCCTAAAATCGGTTATCTAATGGTTACAAAAGTTGAAGGCAGACTTACTCATAGACAGAGCAAGCAATCAATTAGCTTAACAGGTATCTGTTGACAGTTTCAAGATACGAAAATAATATTATACTGAGTGTGGCAAGATACAACCTTCAATCTCACTTTAACAATAATAGTCATTAGGAATTGTACAGGGTGTGTAGCAGAGTAGCCATTTCCATATACAACTTTACAATAATTTAAATCCAAGCTTAAAACATTTTTATATAGTGGAGTGGAACTAATGTGCTGCCTTATTTTTCCCGTACCTACTATTGCAAATATTGCTCGCACACATCGGTGCGCAGAAGTGCATACTACACTACTACTACGATATCGTACCTGAGAGTTGGTGTCAACGCTGGCGACACAACTGCCAGTGTTGCAGTTCCAGAATCTGATGTGCCGATCAGCCGTACCTCCCCCACTGGCTAACAGACTGGGCTGCCATGGGCACCAGGCCAGAGCCTGAAAATCAGCAAATAAAACATCATGCACAGAGACTAAATATACTCAATGTCATGCTGGAAACTGGACTAGCTTGAAAACTAGGCAAGATAATAAAAGCATCAAGTACTAATCTTGCTTAACTTACGGCTGGAGACAGTGGCGAAATTGGTAAGATACTAAACAGCAGATCAGTAGGTGCTGGGTTTAAATCCAGGGCTCGTCCGTCACTGATATCGCTTTCGAGGGAGGAAACTGAAGTTAACCGTAGCTTTACCAGCTTTTTTAGCTTTTTTCTAGCTACACGTCACCCGATTGAAACTAGCCAGTGTACGTTGTCTGTTAGAACCAGACAATCCAACGTCCACCTAACTCTATAGTGATAATACAATTACAAAATGTTGAGAAATTGCGATAACCTACCACAATAGAAGTACAGATATGCAGCAAAGCAGCCACTGCTTGTCAAATGAAGTTCATTGTACCACTAACAAATAATGACTTGTACAGTACAGAACAAAACTCTCAAAATAAATAAAATTTCTAGAAATTGTCCAATTTAACTTCGGACAACACTTACAGTTGTAACTGCACTAGAATGAAATTACTCAATTTAATTCTTGTGCAGTTACAAACTGAAAGCCTCGTCTGAGTTAAATTGGACATTTAACTCAGACGCCATACCTTAACGGCGGCTAGATGTTGATTGAAGGTGTGGACAGGGTTGATGGAGGCGTGCAGGTGCCCAGGATCCACCGGCCATATGTTGAGAATGTTATCGTTACCACCGCTAGCGAGATATCTGCCATCTGGTGACCACTTAAGACCACACACTTCCTGCGAGTGACCGCTGACTCCGCCCACCATGTGATTAGCTACTCTGACGTCATGATGATGGATGCGCCCACTACGCGAACCGCTACGTCACAAATACACACATGTGTATATATACTATGCATGTGTATACTCTAATTATGCATATGTATACTCTAATAATACATCACACAAACCATCGAGAAGCAAGAAAAAAAAATCTACGAGTTTATTACTATTAATATTGCCATTAATATTGTAATATTCACTATTGAACCTACTGATATACAATACACATGTGATTCTACATAGTAAGCAGAGGGAGTTCAAGCTTATATCAACTAATGCTAAATCACTTTCACTCTGCAACAGTTTCTAGGAAACGACAGCATATTTATATTATTGAGACATCTTTATATCATTGGGCTTATTAAAATATTTCACTAGAATTAGGATCATTTCACGTTGCTAAAATAGTCATCTCTGGTTGTCATTGAAATATTAGGTTAACTAATAAAATCACCAGTTTTTTATTAACAGTTCAATACCGCAAATAGAATCTAATAAATATAAATACTAATATTGCTTCTAAATTGGCAGCAATTTTTTTAAACCCCCAGTACAGTATAAATGAATACAACAGACAAAGCACTCAATTAAGAGAAGTTGAGAAACCTGGACAGGATGTAGCTGTTCCAGGACATACAACCAACGCGTGCCGCGTGTCCACTCATGGTCCTCAACTTCTTAGACTTCTCCACGTCCCAAAGCTACAGTGTGACACAATCATACAGCTTCCACAGTGTGACATAATACATACAGCTTCCACAGTGTGATACAATCATACAGTTTCCACAGTGTGACACAATCATAAAGTTTCCACAGTGTGACACAATCATACAGCTTACACAGTGTGACACACTCATACAGCTTCCACAGTGTGACACACTCATACAGTTTCCACAGTGTGACACAATCATAAAGTTTCCACAGTGTGACACAATCATACCGCTTCCACAGTGTGACACAATCATAAAGTTTCCACAGTGTGACACAATCACAGCTTCCATAGTATGACACAATCATACCACTTCCATAGTGTGACATAATACATACAGCTTCCACAGTGTGACACAATCATACTGCTTTCATACTGCGACATAATACATACAGCTTCCACAGTGTGACACAATCATACCGCTTCCACAGTGTGACACAATCATACGGCTTCTCTTCAATACACAGACCACTGAACATGTATAACACATGACTAAGTTGTAGATTGCACAATTCAAAGACTAATAAGATAATTGAATCATCATCATCATCAGTTTCTCTTGAATTCCAGTTTAATTACGGTCGGAATATATATATATATATAGACCTTCTTTTCCATTCGTCTTAGAATATGATAATTAAATATATGATCTAAAACTTAGACGACATGCAAGCTTTTAATAATAATCACAAATCCGAAGAAAGAGAGTATATATCACATTTAAAATACAAACACTCTAGTTGAGATAACAGAACAAAAATCGTTATTTCTCATCTAATTACTAACACATTTGACCACACCCAGCATGTCACCAAAACGTTCAAATTAGCTCAACTCAATTCGACAAGAGTAGCACCTGCTGTTGCAATACAATACACTAGAATACAATTTACAATATAAATCCAACATTATAACCACACAACAGTGAAAGAGACCCTGCACAATGAAGCTTAACCTAACAGGAACCGGAGCGATCAGCACCATGGCTGCACATTTGAGCTACAACCAGCTCGGTGGTGCTCGATGGTGTCATTGATGACAGTAGCACTTAATACTATTATGAAGTCCGCTATCATACCTGTACATCTCCATTGCTCAGCCCGACGGCAATGTTGGCACCGGAAGCGTCCCAGTTGACGGAGGCTATGTACTCATCTTCTCCCTGCACCTCCGTTAGCTCAACGATAGCACCGGTTGCGGCGTTCCACAGGTAGACGCCGTTACCAAGACATACAGCGAGCTGATTCTGAGCCGACCAGTCGATCAGATTGAGATCTATAACAGACATAGCAAATATAGCACTAGCAAATATAGCACTAGTAAATATAGCACTAGCAAATATAGCACTAGCAAATATAGCACTAGTAAATATACAACAACAATTCCGTTAATATCGATGTCTTCAGAAATTATAACTATAATGTAGCATGGCTAACATATGCTATTAATAATGAAAGAAATGATAGCATATCAAGCAATTCTGTTAATAAAGAAATTAATAATATAAATAGCATATACTATTAATAATGAATATCATATGCTATTAATAATGAATATCATATGCTATTAATAATGAATATCATATGCTATTAATAATGAATATCATATGCTATTAATAATGAATATCATATGCTATTAATAATGAATATCATATGCTATTAATAATGAATATCATATGCTATTAATAATGAATATCATATGCTATTAATAATGAATATCATATGCTATTAATAATGAATATCATATGCTATTAATAATGAATATCATACGCTATTAACAGTGAGCGGCACATCAGTAAACTTACAATAGTCGTCGAGTATTTCAGGAGCATCAAGAATGCGCTCAGGAGCCTGAGGAATGTGTCGAGTAGGTTTACTGACTGAGCTCGAAGTCTTTGACTGACTGTACAGAACCTTCATGTTGCTGCCTCCCAGACCTGTCGTAACACGCATATAAATACAAATAAACAGCTACACTAACAGTAGCATTTCTAATGCATTTATAGCTTTTAATGGTATTTACTGGCATTCTACAAATGCAATGAGAAATAAAACATAACCTACCAGTAGAATTTCATAAAATCACTGTAATAAAAGTAAATAGTGGAGGCTATAATTGGGTATTTTGAATATATCCTTACTATTGAGACGACAACACCGAGCAAATTTACACACGCAAACAAGAAATAGCACTATAAACTTAAAAATGAGATATTATCAAAAGTCTTGCTTTATCGCACAGCTTTATAAATAAGCTAACTCTACAGCTACGCGCAGTAGAGTGTCTGCAACAGACCGTCTGTGTGCTGGGGAGGTTTCTGCTGGTAGGCTATTATCTTGCTGTTAGAGATGTCGTTGCCATTGTTGAGGTTTTCGCTGATGGCTTTTTGATACTGGCGCTTCGTTGTGCTCACCATCGCTTCATCGCCGCTGTCAGAGGTCGCCGCTGAGTTGGTTACCAGAAAGTGACCGAGCTCAAACTGAGTGGCAGCCCTGTTCGGTATGAATCTGTCACCTCCGCAGTTCTCCAAACGACCTGGGGTGATGTTTTTATCTACATAACATCGATAGAATCTATGACAACATCGAGTACACCAGATCAATAGGTAACTAGATTAGACTGACTACTAGATCTGTTTATTCCCGCTACCACCCCGACCTGATGCAGTGTTTCTGTCTGCAAATGTGCGCAACAATTACATTGTCATCATTATACATAACGACAGCAAGCTTCATAGGAATTCGCAGAAACATCAATTCAATACTTCAATCTATATTCAGCCCACGCAACAAAAGTGGTAGCCAATTAGGATGCGAATCGATCATTAAATGTCAAATGAATTTTGTAATTATATGTCTGCAATAGACTTAATAAAGTTCTACCATCATTTACATTTGAAAGCGTGTTTTAACATGTAGTAGTTCTGGAAGTCATGAAGACTTTCAAAACAAGTTCAGCTGCTGTTACATACTTCTCCTATCAAAGCAAAATATGGAAACGAAAATAATACAAGCTATATACATAAATCATCATCATCACCATCTTCCCTTAAATCCTAGTTTAACCGGGGTCGGG
Organism: Enchytraeus crypticus; assembly: GCA_905160935.1. NCBI lineage: Eukaryota > Metazoa > Annelida > Clitellata > Enchytraeida > Enchytraeidae > Enchytraeus > Enchytraeus crypticus. The sequence goes on along the minus strand of CAJHZI010000548.1, from coordinate 2,096,197 downwards.
ATACGAATAGACTTTCAATCCATCGTTTATGTTTTGTAGCAATTTCAGCAGCCTAGGTGCTCAGCAACTGAATGCCCTCTCTGATGTTGGTAAAGCTATGTACATAAATATTAAATACAATTACACATACAAACACATTCACATAAATGTATGTGTTACACATGCAAACACACACATATACATCATATGTAAACTCCGTAAAATATTACCTACACATATACAGTGTATATGAGTAGGTCATATACAGTGTATATGTGCAATACTAGTTAGAAGACCAATTTGGTTGCACAAGATTGACAGGTATTAGATTCTGGGTTCTGATTCCAGTCAGTAAGTCAGTGAAGTTTCTACATTGTACTGGAACAAACATTACACACCACGCAAAACTTGTCTTCAATTCTAATCCCACTTCCAATTAAATGTTATCAATGACTTATTTATACCAGCAGTTTTAATCTAATCAACTCAAAACCCGTTGGACAACACGAGCATCAGAAATTTCATTTGTTATTACTAACTGGGAGTCTTTAAATGGCGTCCAGGGGTGTTACGCCCAAACGACTTGTTCATTCCCAGCGACATGTTGAGCGACAACGGTTGAACAGTATGAAGAATCTTATTAGGAGTCTTACTTGATCCCTGCAAGCCAGTCATTCCGCTCATATTTAACACAGAGTCGTTCTTTGAACTGTTCATTGCAGAACTATCTGCTCGAGCAGTTAAAGCTCCAGAACGCTGAAACCTCATTGGTGCCACACGTGTTAGTGGTAAATCCATTCTGGTAAGGTTGCTCATTTCGTTTTCCAATCCAAAGTGCGCCATTGATTCCACAAATGATATGAAGCTTGTAACAAAGCTAAAATACAAATTCAAGAAATTATTAAATACTAAATATAGGCAATGCTATGGCTATTATAAAGTTGATATTGTATCTCAAACAGTATTATATAGTCAACATTTCAATATTAGAATAGAGGTTGGTAATATACTTCTACTGTAACTTCAGTAAGTAATATATCATTTTAATAACATTTAATACTCTTATTCTTTTCAAAACATTTAACTTGAACAGCCTAATGACACTTATCAGAGAGAGAAATGTTATTGAACATTTGCCCCTTCTGGGATAGACTAATTGGCAAACTAGAGTTACTGCCATCCATTATAAAACTGAGCACTGTGAAAACAAAGTTAAATTTATTAGAGATAATTTTGTTTCCAGCACTTCTTTTAAATCATTAGACCACGAGATTGAGTGGAGTTATTTCCCAGTAGAATGGATGGATGATATAGCCAGCCTATTGCGCACTTACTTTAGTCTTACCATACCATTAGCAGACTCCAACATATTAACGGGCAACAGTATCACATTTAATTCATTATTATTATTTTGTATCACTTTCGTCAACAATTTCATGAATGAATTGCCTTATCATGAAATTTTCAGTCTAAAAATTGTAACAATTAAAGGTAATTTTCGTCCCAAACAGCGATGTCAGATTTTAAAGATAGCTCACTGGTATCTGTCAGTTTGTTAAACACGCTAAAGACTTTTCACATGTTTCTCGCAGTCTACATACTTATGACCATTAACTGAGGATATTATTATTAACAAAACTCCTCGATACATGGTGCAGTACGATATTATGCTAGAGTTTAAAAATCGACTCATAATTAGCTGTATAATTGGTAAATAGAAAATAAAATTAATGTTGTTTTTATAATAACTGATAGCATCAAATTCCTAAAATCATTTAATATATTTACCTGACACTATATTTCGAGTGCACTGCCTAACTTCTGACTGCCCAACTCCTGACTGTACACGAGAACTGTGCCTTTAAAATGTAAACAAAGCTTTTGACATTTAAATCCCAACCTCGTCACCTGATTGGCTGACTCTCAGTGTTAACATAGGAAAAGAAAAATGCTATCGAATTCCAAAATCCAGAAAACCAGTCCAAAGATAAAAGGAACTTTTTTTTAAAATCAATAACAATAAAATTAACTTCAATTCTGTAAATATCTTTATTTTACAGCCGCGCCCTTCTAAAGCACGAACTTTTGTAGCTCTTTTGCAAATCTCTACATTTTGCGACCATGTTTAGCGTTGGTTTGGTTTATTTACAACAGCAACAACCACAGCAATACGATTAGAGTGCTACTGTTATCCATGACAACACTGAGCAATGTTGAAACAAATCAAAACCGATGAGCAGAGTGAGTGGTCCAAAAACGGAGCGAGACAAAATCTTGGTAATCAGTCCAACGAAGGGTACGGGCGGAATGGAGATTTACGTGCTGGTCGCTGCAGTTCGTGGTCATTTGGTGGATAGGAAAAATCAAAAAATTTCTATTATCAAAGATTTTAATTTTTTTAAATTGAAAAATAACATATTTTATATTATTATTGCCAATTTAATGCTTATTTATATCATTATTGTCCTTCACTGTCCTTTCATCTCCATACTTGGTATCTAGCGTAGAGAGGGGCTTTATAAATGTACTTATTATTATTATTATTATTATTATTATTATTATTACTATTATTATTATTATGTGAAAATAACTTTAAAATAAACAACAAAATCAGTTTTTCGTAGTCAGTCCACATGGTGGCCTTTTAACTTTGTCCACTGAAAGTTAAACATTGCTGATTGCTGCAGGGGGTGACATTGTCCTGAATTCACTGCTTTTGACTCCAGCAGGGCCGGTCCCCACTTCATCTGTTATCGATCCACCACGACTGTGACTCCCCTCAACAGGCGTTGATGAGGCAGTTGTGTCTCTGTTGTGAGAACCGCTTTGAGAAGTCAAAGTCTAACACTACCAGTGTTGTACTTGAAGTTGACGCAAATACGCACTAGCTTAATTAATTGGTTCTGAAAACATTTTACGCTGCCAAACTTTTGTAATTTCGATCTGGTGTCTACGACGGACACTACAGAATTAATTTAATCTACTCGTGTATATTATAGATTGTCAACATCGTAGATATGATAGGCTACATGTTGCTAACCACTAACGGCTTAATTGTTTGTGCTCTTGCATGTATTGTGTTAACAAATAAACATACTTCGTTCTCTCTCTTTCTCTCTCTCTCTCTCTCTCTCTCTCTCTCCCTCTCTGTATCTCTCTCTCTCTTTCTCTCTCTCTTTCTCTCCCTCTTTCTCTCTCTCTCTCTCTCTCTCTCTCTCTCTCTCTCTTTCTATCTATGTAGTAGCTTATGTTGCACTTTGGCATCTGATTTGCTCTATTGTTCATATAGACTACGTGGTCAAAGTCCTAATTTTATTATTATTAGACCAGTACAAATTGTAGGTACACTCCAACCTCCAAGAGGTTCTAAAAGATCCTCAGAGACTCTTGTACAACTATACGCCCTACGGATATGTTGAGCTATAATATCCTGTGATCCTGTGAAGTACTAATTATAATTTATTATTTGTTATATTTTATATTTATCTCCAGTATATAATAGCCTGTAATTGGCCAATCCAATATATCGAAGTTGCCATGTCCCCGTAATTCAATCGTTGTTTCCAAACTCTGTAAGTCTAATTACACTGCGCACAAGTTTACTCTTAAACTCGAATTCCACGAGCAAGTTAACTCTAAGTATGCTGTAGGCCTATAGCATTGCTCTGTCAATTAAAAAACTTCATGTAACATTTTCTGCATTACTCACTTGTAACTGTATAAAATTCTACAGCCATATTCAAGGGCAGTTTCCTACTCGATAGCATGCTAGTGACGGGGAGGGCACTGTATTTGAATTCTGCACCTATTGGTCCGCTGTCGAACAACTAGCCAGTAAACCATCTCTTCAGCCCATGGATTACTATGGGCTGGAGAATACAAATATATATTTGTTTTCCTTTAGTATCTTAACATATCTGTTATATATACTGTATGTTATCTGCTGGGTAAACAGGATTGCTTTTTCAGAGAATGACGTCCCTGCACTCTAAATGTTAGTCAAAGCTGAGGTAGGCATAGAAGGCCCACCTCGTCATAAGCAGAATCCCCCAAGAATAATAATAAATATAATAAAGTGTATCAGAAGGAATGTTATAGATGATTTAAAGATCTACTCGTATGTGGACATGAAGAAGAAAACGGAAGATAGAGCTGAGTGAAAGCTTTATACGATTTACCAGCCAGTAGACAGTGCACTGAGAGAGAGAGAGAGAGATATCTAGTATCTTCGTGATTCAGTTCTGTGCTTCTCGTGTAAAATTCATACATGTAGGCCTATATCAATTTATCTACATGCTTCATTTAGTCTATACGTATGTTTATCATAGACATTATTCACGCATGAATTTTTTTTCGAAATGAGAAGAGTAAAATCGAAAAGCAATCTTTTCAAATGTCATGGACCAGTTTTTTAATGTCTGCAATCACTGGAGGAACGAGAAAGCAAAAACGGCAGAAAACTCTAAGCTGCTTTTAGTCGCTAATTCCTGTACTGCACCTGAAGCTTTCCAAAGTAATCCATGGGTTATTTTTGTGCGTTGTTTTGCCGTCTGGTTATACGTTTCATTATACTTCTATTTCTTTATTGATTCGGTTGTTATTTTTCATATTTGCGATGAATTAATTATTACAAACTACCAAAACAACGTTAATGCCGGTAATGCTTTGATTACTAACTTGGTATTTGGGCCTAGATGATAGTGTACGTAAAATATGTAATTTCAATGCTAAAGCTTTGAAAATTCACATTTTTTTGTAAATATATTATAAAAAGTAGAAGTCTATACATGAATATTGGATATATATATATATATATATATATATATATATATATAATATATATATATATATATCCAATATCATATAATTGGATATATATATATATATATAATATATATATATATATATATATATATATATATATCCAATATCCATGTATAGACCATGTATAGACTATATACTGTATATATATATATATATATATATATATATATATATAATAATATATATATATCTATATTATTACTTAGTTGGTCAACTTAAACTGGTCAAGAAATGTACATAATAAATACCACGTCTCTCTTTATTATATGTATATATGAATGCCATAAAATATGTGGCAGCTATTATGATTATAAATTTTTAGCAATTTATACATTTTTAATCTATGATGTTTTCATAACATTAAACTTAGTATTTATAAAATACGCTTATTATCAAAGTCGTGAATTTCCAACTATATCAACTTTTGCGAGTTGAAAATCAAGCCATTCTCGAAACGAAACGACCTTGTTGAACTACCCGAACCGAACCGAATTTCATTTCAATGGTCGAACCGAATGAACTCTAAATTTCAATGCTAAGCGAACCCTTGTAAAACCGAATTTCATTTTCAACGTTTAGAATAAAACCATTCTCTGGAATTCACGAATTTGCTCTCTATATATGTGCAGTTGAAACTGCTGTAAATATTTGTTCCAAATAACTCAGATATTGTATACCTAAAAAAAAAGCCGAGTTGCTTTAATTACCTGCACAGTATTTATGCTTAAATTTGCAAAGACATCTTACACAGCAGGCTTTTAGTTTCTTAATTTCGTTATTTTATACTCTAGCAATTAATTTGCATGCTAATACTTAAGCCTACATAAGTATTCTAATTAAAAACTAGAAATGTTTTAGAAGCTATTAACTCAGTACCTGAAGGAAGTGCCTAGAAAAATCATTTTCAATAGAAACAGTTGAGACGTTTTGAGGAAAAGAGTATTTAAGCTGTCATGTTAGCGACGGTAGATCAATACATCTTAGCAAAGGCCAATGAGCAGACAAGAAAAATTCTCTCTCTCTCTCTCTCTCTCTCTCTCTTTGGAAACTGCCTATTGGCAGGTCCAAGGCAAAAAACGTATCCACTCTCCTCTGCCTTAAATTGTCCTCTTAATGTCCATTTGAGTGGACCTTTAACTCATCTAATATTCCTCAACTCGGTCTTCCTCTGCTTCTCTTTTCATTCTACCTTCTATGACCTATTTTAATAAAATGTGCACCCTAAGAATGTATCCTAACACAGAGGCGTCATTCACATGTCCTATGCTTCGTTCACAAAGGACCCGCATATCCCCTATTGCTTCTCTTGTATCCGCAGCCTTTCATAAACCAAACATTGTCTTGCAGAATATCATATCCGATTTCGATTTAATGCGATTATTTATTATCTTTAATGAGATCTTCGACGCGTGATGTATTAAACTGAGTGTTCTGCAATTCGAAGACTCCACAGTATTGGTTTTTGAGGGTTTTAATCATCACTGATTTGTTAAAGTCGTCTGGCGAACTACCTGTAATGTACACTTCCATACGTATTTCCACTTGTTTGTTCATTTATCTCACTCTCTCTCTCTCTCTCTCTCTCTCTCTCTCTCTCTCTCTCTCTCTATATATATATATATATATATATATATATATATATCTACAGTATATATAATATATATATATATTTATTTTCTATACATGCATATATACCGCGATAAGCTATTATTCATTAAAATGTACAATAAACTGGTATTATTTAAAGTAATAAGGCTTATTTATCGAAGACTTGTAAGTAATCGTTATATGCAATGCCATTGATTTCTGTTTTCACAATTTCAATTTAGTAAAACTGAGAAGAATTGATAACATTTTTAATCTATGACCCCATTAGAGGACAGCGGAAGCTTGTCGATTTATAACAATACGTGCAGTCATGTAGAGTCGTGAATTTGAAAACGTGTCAGTCTTGCTGTCTGTTAACTTATAAATCCATTCTTCCCAAACGACCATTGCTGCTCTATTGATAGCATTAGGAAAGTTACATTTAAATAGGTAAAGAAATAATGATTGAAACATTTTTACCTATCAAAAGCAATGCCTTGTAAAAATCAATAAAACATTAGTTTATTCTAAGCAATTGCAGGGATGCGAGCACACTAGGCTATTCGCTTTTTCTATACTTCTATTTTGTTGCATTTATGATTTCATATTTACATAAGTGCGCTATAAGCGCGATTTAACGCTTAGGCGCTAAATGCAGAACGAGTATATTGCCAATAATTCCTGCAAATGATTATAATTGAAGGAGACGAGTTAAATATTATAAATACTCAAATATAATGACAAAATCAAGTACAGTGCAACGATACTGAAGCCTGTTAAATTAGCTGTAATTAGCTGAAATTGTTAAATTTGTGCAGGATTCGCTAAAATTGTCAGCTATAGTCCAAACGAAGATTTATATAGTTTAGCGAAACTTTTTTAACACTGGGAGTGAATTGCGGATTAGTGAGATAGGCCCTAATATATCCAGTTCCAGAATGAACGAAGATTTACTGGGCGGCTAAAATTAAAGATAAAATTAATACGGTAGGCCTACTTACCGAACGCTTCTCTAATAATATAGAGTGCAATGAAGCGAAAAAAAACTCTTTAGTTAAAACCGAGATAAGGAAGCTGCCTCATCGGTTCCTGGTAAATGTGCTGTAAATGTGCTATAAATGTACTAGAAATGTGCTAAAAATGTGCTAGAAATCTGCTAGTGCCTGTTAAGTTACCTATAGTCTAAGCTTTACTAATCTATATTTGCTGAATTATAACAATACTGCAATTATACATAAGTTACTAAACAGCTTCCTTGAAAATGTAATACATACTCTATGCATAGGAACAGTGTAATAGAAAATTTGAAAATCAGCTAGGCACTATGATCTATATAATATTAATAAAATAATGTTGTAATATATGACTCCTAGAAGCGAACATCGAGGTATTTGATTAAATCAGTGTCTTTATATGAGAAAAGTTGTCCTACATTGTAAAATCTCCTACTATAAATCGTATTAGAAATCTTTGTGGAAATTTCCAAGTCATTCTATTTTCTGCAATTACGATCTTTTCTGTAATTATGTAATTGTATTAAATAATTACAGCCTCGCGGATGCGGCATGTCTTCCGACATAACGCAAATGTATTGCCGCAAGCGTCGATCAATGTTTCTCATCTGCGGCATCCGTGATGTGTTTTCTAGAGAAAGTCGTGTGATGATGCTATAAAAATACTGAGAGTATTAATATTTTATTTTATACCAAATGTTCGTTGAACTCAAAGCAATTTAATTATCCCGTGTTAGGCCTAAGTATATCCGGATTACTGTCATTTGACAGATCAATCGTAAACTAGTCACTGTCATTTGACAGATCAATCGTAAACTAGTACTGTCATGAACATCAATCGTAAACTAGTCACTGTCTGTCGTAAATAGTCACTGTCATTTGACAGATCTATCCTAAACTAGTCGCTATCATTTGACACATCTATCCTAAACCAGTCACTATCATTTGACAGATCTATCTTAAACTAATCTCTGTCATTTGACGGAACAATCGTAAACTGAACGTGAAGTAAGTGACGACTACAAGCGGAATTTTATGTAAGAATGATAAAATACTTTAGAACCACATTTTTCTCTAAAAGTTGGCTAAATTCTAATTAAACAAGAACTTAATTTTCGTTGTACATTATATTAAATAATAAGAATGAAGGAAGTCTAAGTTGTTTCGTAATGCACTAACTAATCACAACTTAATTACATTTTGTGTAAGTATTCGTATGACTTCTTATACATGTAGATATGCATTCATTAGTATGCAGTGAGTGGTTCATTGGACTCAAATGTCCACACCGGAATCCTTTGATAAATACGAACTTTATCACTAACTCCCTGGTTACTATCGAACGAAACTGGCGCTAAATTTAAATTTATTATATAATTATTTTATTTTTATTTTTCTCTAAACTTGTACGAAAGCTCTTTCCATAGGGTATAATATGTGAGATAAAAATTTTAATTTCGAATAGAAGCTCCGTGATGAGTCAAGTCTGATATGCTAATAAGGCTGTTTAGTTGTAAAATATCTGAGAACAAATACTTCAAATTGCTAGGTTGACTGACTTATGACTTCTTATCTCAGGATATTTAAAGTGAGAGCTTTCGGTGTATATAATTATTTGCATAAATTTTAATTCTACATGAAATTATTTCAATGACATTATCCAGGATACATGAAAGACATTATGATATATTAGCATGTGTAATTTAAATTAGCGTTCCATTCTTTTTGTCGATTCGATATCAATGTTTTAGCTTTCGCAATTTGGAACTAGTAGATCAAAGAGAAATTCCGAATTCTAGAACCTCAAATGGATAATGCTAAAAGAGAACCAGAATTCCAACTGTTTGCATGTCCATGCTTTTAAAAGTGAAAGATTCGATGGGCAAAAAGCATCGATTTTCTACATTTACAACAGGTTGTTTTTGTGTTATTGCCCACAAGCATATACGTTTAGGCCATTGAAAGAATTTCGGGTGAGAACATTTGTCAAGACTTTGTTAGACGTACCACTGCGTATAGAGATGTCCTGCTCCGATTTGAATAAACATCGAAAGAATTGATAGGTCCATGTTTTATAATGTCGACAACTTTCGAAGACTAATTGTCTGTAAGTTGCCATGTTTTATGATGCAGAGTCAGAACCAAAGAGCTGAATCCACTGACCAACCAGCAAAGGTATCCTAGAAGATTAGACGGTTATTAAAGGAAATTTTTAGGTCCATGGTACAAGGTCCTTCTGTCCAAAGGTCGGACACTGTCGCTAAAAACTGCTTTACTACTTGGTATGTCTATTTAATTAAACCGCTAATGAAATAATGTTTTAATCTTCAGCTAATAATAAATAGAACAGTCTTGATTAATTACATGTATATATTAATTTACTTCAGATTTCGTGGCAAAAATGAATATTTTGTAGATATGATTTTTTAGACTAACAATTAATTCGCATTTAGCTTGAAAATTTGAAGATGACAAGTGGCTATAACTTTGACTAATTAGAGCCAGTCGTTAAATTATTTACCGATAATTCAAAAACTAAGAAGGAACTTATAATGTATGAATATTAGTATTAGAGGGTACTTGTTGAGAGCGTTTTTGAAAGGCTCCCTGAATTTAAAGCGTGTCCCCAGGCTACAACCTTTTTTCTCAAAAGTTTACATTATTAGTTCGTAAGTTATCTCTATTTTTCTCAAGTTTATTTTCTTTCAATTTAGGCATTCTGTGAACGGACTAATAGATGCATTCTAAACTCCCATTCAGAACCGCTCGTAAATACTGCTCTGTAATATTTGCATGACCTATATTGATTTCTTTGTTTTAGCAGATGCTATTATAATTAAATTTCCCCGGGTGTAAAGAACAAATTTGATAAAACGATTCAACGATATTGCTATGCTGCCCGGCTCTCTGAGATCATCTGTACTTAAAAGATTACTGAAGAAGACGCATTAAACTTTATTGACAAAACCAGTTATCAAGTCTTTGTAAAGAAAAAATTTCAATAACTTTTATTTTATTATTATATAGTATTATTTAGGTTAATCAAAATTCTACAATTTAGGTAGAAATACCTGTTCAGTATTGATGACTTCAAATAGACATAAGATTATAAACTGACTTGTCGTAAAGGCGTTAAAGTAATAAATAAGCCAAATTAAAACCTTTTTCTGTAGTGAAGTTTTATGCAAAATAGATCCGGTTCACATCTTTATAATAGGACTCATTATTAATGATTGGATATTTCTTTCAAACGGAAAGCCCTAGGTAAAAAATGCATTTTAGAGTAAAATTGTAATGTTTGGGAAATAATGTCAATTATTAATTTCTTTGTTACCATGGGAAATAAGGAGGCTTAAAAACGTTAACGTATCTAACCAACTATTGGATCCCAAAAAATTCCATTACAATAAATATTTTGCGCTAAAGGTCAGATACGCAGATAGAAAAATGCGGATTGAAGCTTTTGTGCAAATATAGTTTAATTTTTTGAGGAAACAGTGATTTCTGATACCTCAAATTGTATACCAGAAAACTTACTGTACTTTAGACAACTTATGTCCTATTCTACACTCCAATCACTTAAGTTAGGCATTAAAATCTTCAGTCGTAAATGAAATACTTATATACTTCAGACTTTAAATTATTAATAGAATGATAATAATCAAGGTGGCTAAATAGGTCTCGAGTTTACTACCTTCATCCAAGAAAAATCTGCCCACTTATCAATTGTATCTGCTGAAAATATACGGCAGTATATAAAATCCTTTTTTATCTATAATTAAATAAAGATTTTTACATGATTTACGTTTGTGCAACAAGTTGTTTAAAATTTCCGTGAAGGACATTTCTTTATGGCTGACTAAACACTGTGTCCAACGGGAAAGAATTCAGTTGTAATTAGTTTAGTTTATCACGTAATGTGGAGCAGTCTCCCATTCATGTCCCTATAGCTCAATTCTGCTGGGAACGCATCCTGGTCAGGTATCTGAATTATGAAAGCCATCATCAGCTTCAAAGTTTTTTAAAAATTCTGTCGTGACACTAGATCATTCTAAATCATTATAAATCATTCAAATCGTTCTAAATCATTTTAGATCATTCTAAATCACTATAAATCATTCTAGATCATTAAGGAGAGGCTGCAATTCATTTCACGAACCCCGTTGAGCTTATAAAATAAACTGTCTGAAAAATTACAAAATTATTGCAGTTTCGTAATAAAATTTTTAAATAGCTTTAGAAGCGAATAGCTAAAACTCGTAACATCGTTACATTGCGTGTTGACATATTATTGAACAAGTGAGAATAACAGAAAATCTCTATCTTTATCTATCCTAAGAGCAAGTAATGCATAGTTTGATTATTTATTTAGTACTTATGTAAGTGAACACTAAAATATGTTTTATTTTCTATTACTTATAAAATAGGTCTCACAAATGTAACACTTGACAGAGTTGTTGATTGTTAGAGCTGTGGACTTCCAGAGTGTTGTTGACCTGCCAGATTGTTGACTGTCAGAGTTATTGATTGCAAGTTGTGATACTGTTAGTTGTTGACTGTCAGGTTTGTGAACTGTCAGAGTTGTTGACTGTCAGAGTTGCTGACTGTTCCATATTTTGCTGACTGTCCGATTTTTGACTGTCATAGTTGTTGTTGACTGTCAGAGGTTTGTTGGACTGCCCGAGTTGTTGTGACTGTCATAGTTTGTGTTGTTGACTGGCGGAGTGGGTGAGCATCATTTTTTGTGCCATGGTAGGTGCTTTATTTCCTGATCCAGCCCAAATAACTTCTGAGATAGTTAACCATTCTCTGTAATGTAACCGAATTTACACGTAACCATCGGCATTCAATCATTTGGCAGCATAGTTTCATTCTCTACTAATGCCCATGCAAGCTCTTTCGGGATTTTAAACTCAAGTGCTTTACGATGACTACTTTGACGGTTCAAAAATAGTATTTTTTCTAGATAATGTGACTTCTCTAACGATAATTAAATTTAAATCTGTCGCCTCTCTGCCGTTAACGAAACTCTTGAAAATTTATCGTTTCGCTTCATTTCAAGAAATTCTTACATCATCATATGAAAATACATGACTATTGGAGCCAATTACTATGGAATACTAATAGATCTTCCAAACGGTCTCATACAATTATTGAGAAATTGTTTTTAAACATTTTTTTAAACTCGAAAGCTTGCATGGGCATTATGTAGAATTAAACTAATGCTGCAAATGATTTGAATGCCGATGGTTTACGTTTAATTCTGTTAATTACAGAGAATGGTTAACTACATCTCAGAAGTTATTTGGGCTGGATCAGGAAATAAAGCATCCTACCATGGCACAAAAATGATGCCTCAACCACTCCGACAGTCAACAACAACTATGACAGTCAACAACAACTCTGGCAGTCAACAAACTCTGACAGTCAACAACAACTATGACAGTCAACAACTCTGACAGTCAGCAACTCTGACAGTCAGCAACTCTGACAGTCAACAACTCTGACAGTCAACAACTCTGACAGTCAACAACTCTGACAGTCAACAACTCTGACAATCAATAACTCTGACAGTCAACAACTCTGGCAGTCAACAACACTCTGACAGTCAACAGCTCTGACAATCCACAACTCTGTCAGTGTTACATTTGTGAGACCTATTATTAATAAGTACATAGAAAATAAAAATATTTTAATTGTTCACTTACATAATTACTAATAAATAATCAAACTATGCATTACTTTCTTTAGGATAGATCAAATATAGATATTTTCTGTCTATTCTCACTTTTTCACTAATATGGTCAACACGCAAATGTAAATATGTTACGAGTTTTAGCTATCGCTTCTAAAGCTATTTAAAAATTTTATTTACGAAAATTGCAATAAATTTTAGTATATTTTTCAGACATTTTATTTTATAAGCTCAACGGGGTTCGTGAAATGAATTGCAGCCTCTCCTTAATGATCTAGAATGATTTATAGTGATTTAGAATGATCTAAAATGATTTAGAACGATTTGAATGATTTATAATGATTTAGAATGATCTAGTGTCACGACAGAATTTTTAAAAAACTTTGAAGCTGATGATGGCTTTCATAATTCAGATACCTGACCAGGATGCGTTCCCAGCAGAATTGAGCTATAGGGACATGAATGGGAGACTGCTCCACATTACGTGATAAACTAAACTAATTACAACTGACAATTCGTCCCGTTGGACACAGTGCTACAATGTCAGCCATAAGATGAAATATTTCCTTCATACGGGTAATTTTATAATTAACTTGTTGTACAGCCATTAATTTGTTAAATACATGTAAATTATTATGGTTAGGATTTTAATTATAGATAAAAAAAATTAATCCGACATATTTATATAGGTGGATTGGTTATATATAGCTTTGGCGCACAATTAAAAACTTTTATTTTTAAGAAGAATTTGATAACCATATTCATGTCAACACGTGTTCAGGGCTTATCCAGTGACGTACATAGTACAACCCTTGTAATGTATCATAGTTTTTTACATGTTACCCTCAAATGATCATTCATATTGCAGTTCTCTCAGCATTGAAACTTTCATTGAAAGCGCAGACGAAGAAGAAATGAAGGGAATTTCTTTGAAGGAACTCCGCTGAGAAATATTCGAGTCGATGATACACTAGACCAGTGATTTTGTTTTCTTGAGCACAAAGAAATAACCGCATTTTTGCTATTCTCCTATCTGACCTATTAGTTTTAAAAATTGATCATTGTAATGGTTCTTTTTTGGGAAATTAATAGTTGGTTATTATACGTTACACGTTTTAGAAGAATCCTTACTAACCCATCGGTAAGTAACAAGAAAGTCTTATATATAGATAGCTTTATTTCACCATTCAGGTAGCAAGACAAGAAACAAACTACAATACAATCATACAAGTAAACACATACGTAGTGCTGAAAAAAAAATAGACACAAGCATACACTCAATCAATAAACTAAAAATGAATAACTAAACCTTAATTGATTTCTAGCGAACGTTCAAAGTAGTTTCGCAATAACGACTTAAAGTCAAGTCTCTCAACTTGTAAGCTCACTGGCAAGGTACAGTTAGGCCTATTAATTACGTTGACGCAGTATTTATTAATCAATGGTAACAACTCTCCATTAAAACAATTAAAGTATTTACAAGAGGTATCAGAAAGACACAATTTCCTCAAAAAATTAAATCTTCTATTTGCAATCTTTAGTTCAATCCGCATTTTTGCTATTCTCCTATCTGACCTATTAGTTTTAAAAATTGATCATTGTAATGGTTCTTTTTTGGGAAATTAATAGTTGGTTATTATACGTTACACGTTTTAGAAGAATCCTTACTAACCCATCGGTAAGTAACAAGAAAATCTTATGTAGATTCGCTTTCCCAAACGACACACGAAAATTTCGGTCTAAAATACGCATTTTTACACAGAGGGCTTTCGCGTTTTCAATAAGAAATAATCCATCGATTAATAATTGAGTCCTATTATAAAGATGTGACTTCATCAATATTTTGCATATAAATATCACTACAGAAAAGAGGTTTCTGGTTTGGTTTCCCTTCGTTACTTCTAACGCCTCTTACGACAAGCTCAGTTTATAATCTTCATGTCTATTTCGAAGTGGCTCAAATACTGAACAGGTATTTCTACCTGAAATGAAGAAGGTTTTGATTAACCTAAATAATAACAGAAATAATAATAATAATAATAAGTTATAGAAAGCCTTTTCTTTAGCAAAGACTTCCATAACTTTGCGTTTTGTTTTACAAAGATTTAATGCCGTCTTCTTCAGTAATTCTTTTAAGCAGCTAGATGATCTCGAGTAGCCGGGCGGCGATTCAGCACTTATCGTTCGAATCGTTTTTATCAAACCTTGGGTTCTTTACACCCGGGGTAAATTTAATAATAATAATAGCATCTGCTAAAACATAAGCAAATGCAACCGAGGTCATGCACAACAGTGCTACAGAGCAGTTTTACGTAGCGGTTCTATATAGGGAGTTGTAGACATGCATCTATTCACGTCCACATTTCAAGAATACTCCTCAAATTGAAGCTGTAGCTAAACTTGAGAAAAACTAGAGACGAACAACGAACTAATTAATGTACAACGTGTTTTAACAGGCGAGAAAATGAATGGTTGTAGCCTGGGGACACGCTTTCAGTATACGTAGGTCAGGGAAAAATTTCTAACAGAACGCTCTCCCAACAACTACCCTTAAAAATCTAATATTCATACATATACCCTAAGTTGGCTGTCTTAGTTTTTGCCATTAGGCCGGTCACATAATTTAACACCTGGCGGGCAAGTTATCAACTAATAGCCTCTTGTTTCTTCAATCTTGTTCTTAGTTCTATCTCTTGCGACTTATGTAATTAGTTAGCTCGCAAAAAATATATCTAGCAAAAATATTCGATTTTAGATGCCACGAAATCCTGAAGTAAATTGAATATACTACCTGTGTAATTAGATCAAGACTGTGTCTAGTGATTATATTAGCTGAATCGACTTAAAACATTATTTCATTAGCGGTCTTTAAAATTAGAATAGACATTACACAAGTAGTAATGACAGTTTTTAGCGAACAGTGTCCGCCTGTTGGACAGAAGGATGCTTGTGCCATGGACCTAAAAATTAAATGCTCTTTAAAAAACCAGTACCGTAATCTTCTAGGAGCTACCTTTGTCTAGGTCTGACAGAAATATGGATTCAGCTTTTGAATATACGTGACACTGTATTATATTTAAACACCTGCCAGTCTAAACTTGACAGACAATTAGTACTTCGAAAGTTGTCGATGTTTAAAAACATGGACCTATTAATTCTTTCAGATTTTATGTGCAAAATCGGAAGCATTTTGAGACATCTACATAAATAATGGCAGAATGGTACGTCTAGACAACTGTCTTGACAAATGTTCTCTACCCGAAATTCTTTAGACAATAGGCCTAAACGTACGAAGACTTGTGGATAGACTAATAACACAAAAACAAAATTATTGCAAAATGGTGAAAAACGATAACTTTATAAAGATATAATCTTTCACTTTTAAATACATGTTACATGTTAAACAGTTGGAATTCTGGTTCTCTTTTAGTCTATTATCCATTTGAGGTTCAGTGAATGTCGGAGATTTACTCTTTGATCAACTCAGGTGGATGCCAAATCCTCGAAAGTAAAACATTGATATCAGGAATCTGACATTTAAAACTTCATAACGCTACTAGGCGTTCAACACACTGAGCTATTTATATATCAACAATGAACTTTATGTATCCTGGTTGAATGTCATTGAAATAATTTCATGTAGAATTAAAATTTATAAGCTAAATAATTATATCATTAGAAAGCTCTCACTTTAAATTATTTTAGAGATAAGAAGTCAGAAGTCAGTCAAGACCTAGCAACTTTGAAGTTTTGTTATTCAGTACAATTGCTTACGCGCGTGCTATGCTAAACAGGTGTGTGCGTGTCTATATTAGCAGGATGTGATCAGTTCTAGCCGCACCTACAGAATGATCTCAGGCCACGGAGCTGCTCTATGTCGAAATTAAAATTCTTTTATCAGCCACAGTCACGACATGACCCTATGGAAAGATGCTTTCGTGACAAGCTAGAGAAAAATATCGAGAACATAAAATAAGTTAATTACTTCTGAATAATATAAATTAAATTTAAAATTCATTTAGGCATGTTCTAGGCGATTGGGAGAAACGAGTGGAATAAGATGCAGAATTAAATGATAAGTAATTTGAAGATACAAGGGATAATTTCATGAATGATTGATTTCTCTCTCAGTGCATGCCTATTGACAGGTCCATAGCATGTAACTCCAATAAATTTCTTTCCTCTGCTTCTCTGTTCAGATCAACATACGAATTAGTTATTAAAGATCACCTAATATCCCAATGTTAGCTTCCTCTAACCTTTTCCATTCTTTTTACAATAAAAAGAAAAACAGTGAAAATAAATTGACTTTGCACAATTGTACATGTTTAAGTGAAAGAATTATACATGTTATTGCCATTTTTCAGCATTTCTTCCCAACTATCGATGCGTATAAATTCATTAATATATTCTAAATATTACCACTATTGTTACTTATACATACATAATATTGTTACACATGCACACACTTCATCTTCACTGTCCATTCAGCGCTACTGTGACATTTAGTATAGAGCGGCTCTTTATAAATATACTTATTGATTGATTGATTGATTTTTTACTATTATATTTCTGCTTCTGTACCACTAAATGAATTGCAGCAACAAAACCACGACATTCTTTGACATTTGCCTTAGCAAGCCTATATCGGGAACTAATTGGATTTATGAATGGTAAAAAAAATAAAATCTCCTGCCTGTGCGCACTCATCCAGAAATAATTAGGATATTATTAGTAAAAATGCTTACCCACATTATGTTTATAACGGTTATAAGAGTAGGTGTAGGCTTTCAGATCGGCCAAATTCTCGGCTTATTTTTATTCTATTTACAGAAATTCAATTATAGAGCGTGTGTTTATTGTACGAGTTGTTTACAAAACAGACTCCTAGCGGTAAGTAACGTATTTTTAAACTTTAGAGAGAGAGAGAGAGAGAGAGAGAGAGAGAGAGAGAGAGAGAGAGTGAGATAAATGAACAAACAAGTGGAAATACGTATGGAAGTGTACATTACAGGTAGTTCGCCAGACGACTTTAACAAATCAGTGATGATTAAAACCCTCAAAAACCAATACTGTGGAGTCTTCGAATTGCAGAACACTCAGTTTAATACATCACGCGTCGAAGATCTCATTAAAGATAATAAATAATCGCATTAAATCGAAATCGGATATGATATTCTGCAAGACAATGTTTGGTTTATGAAAGGCTGCGGATACAAGAGAAGCAATAGGGGATATGCGGGTCCTTTGTGAACGAAGCATAGGACATGTGAATGACGCCTCTGTGTTAGGATACATTCTTAGGGTGCACATTTTATTAAAATAGGTCATAGAAGGTAGAATGAAAAGAGAAGCAGAGGAAGACCGAGTTGAGGAATATTAGATGAGTTAAAGGTCCACTCAAATGGACATTAAGAGGACAATTTAAGGCAGAGGAGAGTGGATACGTTTTTTGCCTTGGACCTGCCAATAGGCAGTTTCCAAAGAGAGAGAGAGAGAGAGAGAGAGAGAGAATTTTTCTTGTCTGCTCATTGGCCTTTGCTAAGATGTATTGATCTACCGTCGCTAACATGACAGCTTAAATACTCTTTTCCTCAAAACGTCTCAACTGTTTCTATTGAAAATGATTTTTCTACGACACTTCCTTCAGCGTATGAGTTAATGAGCTTCTAAAATCATTTCTAGTTTTTAATTGGAATAATGAAGTGAGGCTTAAGTATTAGCAATTAAATTAAAAATAGGTATAAAACAACCGCTATTAAGAAACTAAAAATACTGCTATTAAGATGCTTTAGTAAATTTAATGCAGTTCAATACTGTGCAGGTAATTAACAGCAACTCGATCTTTGTTTGTTTCTGACATACAATACTCTGAGTTTGCTTGGAAAAATACATACAAGCAGACTCATGCTCACACATATACTAGAGATGGGAATTTTATGAATTTCCAGAGTCCGGTTTCGGTTCGCTTCGTTGAAAATGAAAGTTCGGTTCGGTTCGGGTTCGGTTAGCAGTTGACAATTTGAGAGTTTGGTTCGGTTCGATGCATTGAAAATGAAAGTTCGGTTCGGTTCGGGTTCGGTTCTAACAAGGGTTCGGGTTCGTTTCGAGTTCGGCTTGATTTTCAACTCGCAAAAGTTCGATTCGAGTTGGAAATGGTTTGGTTTGGATAATGTTGCAATTGTTTAACTTTACTTATAATAATAATGGTTATGACAAACATGTTTGAAATGGTTTATGGTAAATATGCTTAAAAATTCATTAAGTCATAATAGCTGCCACATATTTTCACCTGGGTCAAATATGACAATGAATAAAGGAGAGACGTGGTATTTATTCCTGTACATTTCTTGAAATATTGTAAGTTGACCAACTAATGTTCATAATATAGATATTTAGCTTTATTATTGTATCTGAAATATTCTCCTTGATTATAACGAGCAAATAGAATGCTTCATCAATTTTTATTTATTTTTGCCACTATAGGCCTATATATTAGATATGTTTATAATTAAACGAGAAATGAATTTCGTGGAATTGTCTTGGCTAAAATTTGATCCAATATTTCAGAGACAAAGTGCAATTTTGTAACATAAAAATATCAGTATATAATTATTTGTAAATCTGGCTGCAAAAATATTAAGGTAGCACACTAAAATTAGAAAAATTCATAATTTGAATTTAACAAATATAAATCCACCTAGATTGAGTCAAGCATTTTCAGATTTTTATGGAATATTCTCTCATCACTTTTGTCTCTTTGCTGTTAATCTTCATTCCATATTTCAATGCCGTACCATTCAGACTATTATCTTCTGTAGGCCCGTCTCGCTTCCCGCTACCATTCCTTTGTACCGCTACCATTTTAAAATTTGTGTCGGAACCAGCCTTACCTGAATATATGCTGTTAGATACTGTAAGACGTGTAAATGCAAAAACTAATATATATTTGTATTGTTCTTACTATCTTTATCAATGTCAGGCTGGTGAAGAAGAAAAGAACTACAAGAGTTTGGTTCAGTTCGGTTTGGACGAAGTCTGGGTTCGGGTTCGGTTCGGGTTCGGTCAGAGTCTGGGTTCGAGTTCGGTTCGGTCAAAATTCTAAATTTTAGGGTTCGGTTCGGGTTCGGTTCGATTCCCATCTCTAATATATACACCAAGATACACACGAATATTCCTGCCCGATTTAAATTAAATACACACATAAAATGCACAAATAAATCCATTCATAAGAATTTATGTGCAGACCATACAGAGCTGGCTACGTCGTTTAATAAAAACATTTTAACTTGAAAAATAGATAACATGTAAATAAATAAACAAATAAATAAAGTAGATAAACAGAATCCGATAAGCCTTTTAACTTTTAGGCTGAGCTGGTGGCTTGTTTTCAAGTTGTTCGACTGCTGATCGTAAGTGTAGGCTTCAAATCCAGAGCTGTCCACATCACTGACATGCTATTTCTCTCTCACTCTCTCAGTTTGTAAAGGTCTGTTAAATGTTAGATCAAGGTTGAATAGCCATAGACCTATTTATCTGCATCTGATCACTAAGCACTCTTTCAAAGATTTACAAATTCATCATGTAGCAGGAGCTATGAATAAGGTTGACAAAAGTTATTTTTATAGGTGCTTTTTCATTGTCTTCTACAGCACCTGCTTACCTACAACATATGCATTATAAACCGTTGGACTATCCATTACCTGTCCTGACAAAATAGATATTTATCTATCACATCATTAACTTCTTAATTCTGCGAAAATAATTAAGGCACCCGGTCGCAGTCTGAGTCTATACGTGTTTCCTGTTTTCATCTTATTTGAACTTCTCAAGGAAAGCTGTCGACTGTGTACTGTATATTGAAGCTGCGATTAACTGTCTTAGTTTAACGCTGTCAGGTGATTCACTTAATTCCTTGAAAGGATTAAGTGGATGTGGTATATATATATATATAAAAGCTAATGAAGAGATATGGACGTTTGTCACAATGTAAGCCGCGAGCCGGCTGTACAAAGAAATCTGATATCCCAGGTATATACTTCATGTCTTCTGTTCCCCGGCAGCTATAAATAGTAGGCTAAATACCGCATTTATACTGTTTTTGGCTCCACTGAATAGAATAACAACGTTTCTATAATAATTTGATAAAAATAAATATAATTTCTTTATTTACGTAGGCCTAGCTGTACTACTATTAAAAGCGGAAGACTAATTATATATATATATATATATATATATATATATATATATATATATATATAATAATTTGATAAAAATAAATATAATTTATTATTAATCCATTGATTTAATATATATATATATATATATATATAATTAGTCTTCCGCTTTTATATATATATATATACATATAATTATATATATATATAATTATATATATATTTCTTTATATATATATATATATATATATATATATATATATATATTCTTATTTGCTTTTCTGGTTTTTGTTGCATTGTTCTATGTGCAAGATTCATGTATGGATATAGCCTAGATAGATAGCCTATATATTTTTACGCCTGAAATAAAGCAATAAATAAAATAAAAATATATATACAGTATATATATATATATATATATATATATATATATATATATATATATATATATATTCATATGGTTCATTTAATGGTAAACTAATAGGGGGCTAATATTTAATGCTCAAAAGCTCAAAGCATTCGAGAGACTTGTAGACTGACGGATGTGACCCATTAAATTCAATCCATTGATCGCTACAGCTGACCAACCATCTCGAATCTCTTGATGGACTAGACCTCTTCGGGGATTCTGAAGTTTTGAGAAGGGTGGGAAAAGGCGGAGGATTAATTCAAAGAATAAATTTGAAAAAAGAAATAAAGAAAGAAAGAGAGAATTATTAGTATTGATGACAATGTGGTGTTAACCAAACTAAGATGTGGAGACATTATTTTGAAAAATAACTGAATCAATCTGACGAATATGAATATAGAACCAATTTTCTTTAGAACTTAATAAAATCTCCACTTTAGAAGTTATTATAGCTTACAACTTAGCCTAGGGGTAAGTTACTCGCTTCTGCAGAGTCCAGGAGCACCGAGTGTAGTAAAGATATCAGACTGTATGTAAATGCATTGAATTCCAATCTATCTAGGGGCTCACCAGATTAAAGGTTACTTCGGCCCAAGAGTACGCTGCTTAGGTTAGCTGTAGTTTAGATCAATTGACATGTTGCCAGAAAATAGAAGAGACTGCTGCCAAAATAAGATAACAAATTTGGATCTACGTTGGAAAAATGCTACATATTGAATATTCTAGTGAATAATTGCGTTGATTTGTTTTTGTTTGCCGCTTGTAAATTACTAGGTTTGCATTGCTTAACTGTACATGTAAGCGAAGTGTTATTTCTTTTCGTTCATATTCCTTTCTTAAAATATTTATTTGAATCTACCATGTATTGGTGAAATAAGGTCGATATATGGTGTTTTATGGAGCTGAAGTAAAGCAGAAAAGTACAGGGAAGCACTGGCGTTTTGTTTTTATTAAAAACATCTGTTTGAATCTACCATGTATTGGTGAAATAAAGTCTACATCTATATAAGCGTTCTAAGGAGTTGAAGTAAGGCAGACAAGTACAGGGAAGCCCCGGCGGTTGTGACGAAAGAAGAAAGAAGAACATGTGCTTGAGCACGTGACGTGATCAGCAAAACATTGGAGATCTATTGACCTTGACGACCTTTTGCACTCAGTAGTCGACCTGCAGTGGTTGGGAGTGGAGTGGAGTTACAGGCTGCAAGCAGGACCGGATTTACCATGAAGAACTTTCAGCACGCGCTGAGGGCCCCCCACCCGGCCAAGGGGCATCCGAGATTTCTTCTAAAACTTTCTTTAGGCTTCAAAGGGTTACCACTACCATCACACAATGAACTTAAAATAAACGTTTGGGGTAGGGATTAATTTTTGGGTGCCCGCCTTGCACAAGTGCTTCGGGCCCCAAGATCTAAATCCGTCACTGGCTGGAAGTAGATTTTCGTGTCTACCGAAGTATTGTAAAAATTCACAGACAAGTTTAAAATTGATTTCTGTCCCGAAAGCATATCAACGTCGACGCGACACAGGCGAATAGAACCGGGAACTTACTGATCTCAGGCAGAAAGTAGAATCGTATCAGAATAATTTATTTCTTATCGGAACACATAAGGAAATGCAAATCAAGCATTCACAGCGCAGGCAAAATGACGACATGAGTTTAATAGATCAGTGGTCTCTATATTTTATATCTATTCCTAAAAGCAATTATCAAGAGAAGAAATTTACCGACGTCCAAGTAGCTGGAACGTGCCCTAAGATGGATTTGAAACTTAGTCCTGGCTGTACGTACGTGATTTTAGCTTCGTACTGAAGTGGCTATCAGAGATAATTAGTTGCTCAAAGAATCGCGCTAACTCTACAGCGGTCGATGCTGCATCTAAATTTTCCTATTACATTTATTTCCTGTCTTGCTAACCCTAAAGACATATAGGCCTAATCTTTGCTGCATCAATAGTAAGTAAATTATTTTTCAACTAGTCTATTACATTTGAACCTGGATAATCGCCTGTAGATTAAAATTGACGTAAATGGGATGTAATTTCTGATACTGATCTGCTTAACCCCATAGGAGTAATTTTCAGACAAATAATAAATAGTAATAAAGGTTTAACGTCCGTTTCCTCATCCAGGGATGATGTCAGGGACGTCCTGAACAGTACAAATATCGATAACTCTCACAGTAGGGTTGCCTCACCGTAGGGTTGCAAAGCCTATCATTATATATATATATATATATATATATATACATATATATAAATATATATATATATAACATATATATATATATATATATATATATATATATATATATATAACTTCACAGATTTCAGTTGTAGTATTTCAATCTCCATCCATCTAAAGTTTCTATAGGAGCGGATGAGATGATATTCTAATATGCTGCAGTGTAGGGAATGGATATAGAACCTGGATATTGGGATAGCGCGCATTCGACAAGGATTATCTTGATATCAGGATCAGCGGAACTGGAAATATTAATTAAATGTTGCTGTAGTTCACTATGGCACATCTAGTGGAGGTTTCAAATGGAATGAACGATTAATGCGTAGGCTAAGTGATGTATTGAATTAGTATGAAAAGCTAATCTCGTTAACGCCTTTATTTTCAGTTCGTAATCTTGGTACTCAAGGCTAAGCCCTTGCTCAACCAATGTAATTTAAATTGTATCTGCAGTGCACTTATTCATTCAATCTCATTAAAAGCATCAGCTCTCAGTAACGTAAGATATCCCTGACTTTTTCAGTCTCAGTGGTTAAAAAGAACTTGTTTCCTTGCACCGGAAAAGCTTTAAATAAAATTCTATTAATTTGAAATTATTCAATGACTGTGCCTCAAGTATTTCAAGCAATCGGATCAATTCATTCTTGAGAGTACATAAACATTATTTTCGAGTTAGTATATTTAAGATTATATAACGTTTACTTGAGGTAGTTTAAAAGTTATAATAATATTATATTTTTATAATCTATTCTAAAATTAATTAATTTTTAATTCATTTTACTCTTAAATATTGTACAATTAAATTTTTTCTTGATTCTTCCTTTATATATTTTAATCACATTTAAACACATCTCAATACATCATTGTATTAGGCCAACTTTCAAAAATATAGACAAATAATCACTAAATCACTTAATCATTTTTGATCTTTTGCTAAGTGTATCCAGTAGCTATCCCTCACGTTATACATATCTAATGTACTCTCTCTCTCCCTCTCTTTCCCTCTCTTTATCTATCTCTCTCTTTCTCTCTATCTATTTTAGTGCACTGCCTACTGGCATGTCCATGGTATATAGCGCCTCCTTTCTTCTCTGTTTTCCGTTTTCCTCTTCATGTCCACATACGAATGAGTGTTTAAATCATCTAACATTCCTAATCTCGGTCTGCCCTCTGCTTCTCTTCCTTTACATTCTACCTCCTTTAGTAAAATATCTCCCCTTAGAACTAGCCCTATCCATCTCTTCTTCCTATTCCTGTTAGCCTTAGAATCTAATGACACATAATACCATGCATCGTTGAGACATCGTTGACAACCGTTGCTATAATGTATTGTATAATGCATAATTCTAGTATCCACAGTATTGACGGATTGACGGATTAATGGTGAATATGGAATGAGTGCAAGACGACTCGTCCAAAATCTGGCTCTTGAAGCCGATGCAATGCGAAATGCAAAATAGTAATTTCTCAAAGGAAAGGATATACGAAATGAAATTGCATAACAGGAAGTAATCGGATATCATTTCGTAAAAAACGAGCCACTGATTAGAATAAAAAATTCACGAAGGTTAATACTTTTTGTGAACGTACAAAAATCTCTGAATGTTATTATTATAGATATGCTAGTCTAGCAGTATGAAATAGTACAGTGCAAAATAAAATGCAAAATTGTAATTAAAAAAGGCAAAGTGTTAATAAATAAAAGAAAATCCTAAATGCAATTTGCCAAAGATACAGATTAAAATTAACTATTTTGTCAAAATCATCATTAACTAATTGGTCCCTGAGAGTTTATAAATAATTTACTCGAAATGGCTGAATTACTTTCAATGACTAAGCATTTAGTCTAAAGCTCTTTTAATTACTGCTGTAACTGTTTTATGTAGACCTAATTACAAATTGCGTATGGCTTAATTTAGAACGGAGGCAGTTAAGATTCAGTTGTTGTTGAGACATCGTTGACAACCGTTGCTATACGCAATCTTTCTAATACAATTATATAGCTACCCAATGGAGATCTTTTACAGATTTTTAAGATAAGCGCTCTACCTGTGCCATTAGCTCAATTAGACTACATTTTAAATTAAATGCTCATTGGAATAATAACCAGTAGTCTAAAATAACTACTAGAAACGTTTATTAAAAGAACCACGCATTGGAGCTGATATTTATAATTTTCTTGGACTAAATAGATCCTAGTTTGAAAAATAACTACATTTAAAACTTTTAAAATTTATATTAAAAGCATATTATATACAAATCGAAGTCCTAACAATAATAGAAGCTTTTCACGTAATGACCTTAAATGGTAATTTTGTTAATATCAAGAAAGTGGGAGGATTCTTCGATTTCCTTAAATATTAGCTGCTGCAGCGAGCTTTTAAACATATCTGATCCTATAAGCTATGTTGAGATTCCAATACTGTAGGCATACAGTAATGGAATCCCAACAATATACATGTACATTTAGAACAAATAAAATGTACATTTCAAGGTAAAGAATGGTAATTGCTCTTCTTAGTCTCAAGTACATTTTTTGGAAAATTTACTTACTTTACCGTAAGGTAAAAACTACCCTCAGTATTTTTACTTCAATGACGTTTCCTTTATAATGTAGAAAGAAAGTCCAATTACAAAGTTTAGAACTGTAACTATGCATTAATCTACAGAATAGTTTAGTCCATCTGTTGACTCCATAATCTAATAGAATTAAAAGTAAATATAGGCCTACAGTGTATATTAGCTAAGTTCCACGACGAAGACTTTCATAGAAATTACTACGTTAACAAAATATCTGTTTGCATTATAATACTACATTTAATCAAGACGTAAGCTAATTTGGATTCAGCCGTTTGAAAGAGTAAATGAATTTAGTATTTACACTGAGAATTAACATACGATAAATATAACATCAATATATCTCCATTGATAAATTTCTTATTATATATTAAATTACGGACTGCGTTGAGAATAGACATAGATATTTCATTTCGAATAAAAAATAGAAATAAAAAACTCCTAAAATTGCAATATTTTAGGAGTCTCTGACATGACTGACATTTTAGCGGCTTGTCTGGGACACGAATCCGAATCCTACGGATTACCAGACAAATGCTAACTGTTAACTGTTACCGAATGTTAACTGTTAACTGTTAACAAATTCTAACTGTTAGATGCTAACTGCTAGGCCAATCAATTTGACTAACCAGGAAAATTTCTACGTCCAACTTTTACGATTATCTCACTAAATTCTAACGACCTGAAGATGTAAGGAAGAAAATTGTTCGACATCGTAATCAGCGATTATATCTGAGATTGCAGCTGACAATGTGTTATGTTCACCCCACTGACACTGCTATAGAAATAAAATGCTACTAAACTCCGTGGATGAGTCTACTAAACTACACGTGGGGCTACTAAAACTTTATTACCAGGATGATTTGCCAAGATAAATAACTCACCCTACTGTACATAAAAACGGTTGCCGCATCCTTTGTTTAGTATCCGATTTATATTAAGTGATTATTTTGTCGTTACAGGGGCATAAATGTCAGTTTTTATCTTTCTCCATTCTAAGCTATCTGCGAATTATTAGGTCTAGACAATTAAGATAAAAGTGATTCATTTTTAAATGTATAATTAATTAATTAATACTGACTATATAATAGATACAAATAGTAACAAATTTTAGCAATTTCGGCAGTTTGAAATTGATATATTTAAGACTGACTTTTTAAACTGGAGAGTATTTAACATTTTGAAGATTGAATAAATGAAAAACCTGCTTTAGATTAGTATAAAAAGATTTTATAGATGCATACCTTACTCTTCTTTCACTTTAATTCCACGAATCCCTTTTCCTTCTATATGCAAATGCACATAGAACAAAAATGTTTTTCCACTTTCTATATCTTCTCTTTCTCTCTCTCTCTCTCTCACTCTCTCTCTCTCACTCTCTCTCTCACTCTCTCTCTCTCTCGCGCGCTCTTCTCACTCTGTCACTCTCTCTCTCTCTCACTCTCTCGCGCTCTTCTCACTCTGTCACTCTCTCTCTCACTCTTTCTCTCTATCTCTCTCTTTCTCTTTATCTCTCTCACTCTCACTCTCTCTCTCTCACTCACTCTCTCTCTCTTTCTCTCTCTCTCTCTCTTTCTCTCTCTCTCTCTCTCACTCACTCTCTCTCTCTTTCTCTCTCTCTCTCTTTCTCTCTCTCTCTCTCTCTCTCTCTCTCTCTCTCAGAAGAGCACCGGGTCAGTGGTGTATCGTATGGGTGTCTATTCACAGCGTGGCGTCGAGTGGGACTGTAATTAAAGCACGATACTGCTTTCAGGATTTTTATATTCAAATTTAATACAGTAAAATGAATATATCCATCCGCAAGTCAATTATTCATTCATTTGATAAATCAATCAATCACGCAACCAGGCAGTCTATCGATATTTACAAATAAATTGGTTAGGTTTGATATAGTGGTTGCTTAAATTAATGATTCATTATTTCTGATTGCAATATTTAATGTAGTTATAAGCTACATTAAAATATAAGCTAATAGCAAGGATGAAGAATTAAATGATACTCTATCAACATATTAAGAGAGTCTCTAACCCGTCTGCACTTTCGATGGAGTAAGATTCGGAATTTCTGATGGCTGGCTTATTAAATTTCATCATATGTACCTGATAATTCAAGAGCGCCCATGAATACTTGATCCCATCTCTCTCTCTCTCTCTTTCTCTCCTTCGCTCTCTCTCTCTCTTTCTCTCCTTCGCTCTCTCTCTCTCTCTGACTCTCTCCCACTCTCTTTCTCTCTCTTTCTCTCTTACTCTCCTTATATATGATATTTTGCATATCCTTTCTATTTTTTTAATTTACCGCGATGCATTTGTAGAAGGTGAAATAATCTTCTTAAATTAAAGAGTTTTAAATCATTTTTACAAAAAGGAATAAATTCATTTAATCAGAAAAAGTTCTCAAATTAACTTTTCTCAATTTGTGAGTGCATGCGCATTAGTGCTTTAAAGTTAAGCATCGTTCAGCATATGTTTTATACATAATGAAAATTTTAACAAAACTTTAGTTTTATTATTTTCTAAGCTGAAATGTCCTAGAACCACAGCGGTACTATGCAGTACAATAGCTCAACCACACTTTTAATCTTCTAAAACGCTACGTGAGATCTCACTTTACTTTTGCTAAATCCAGAATATAATCTCAATGGCTTACTAGTTAATAGAATAACTTTCTAAAATGCCACTATCTGGAGAGTTAAACAATAGGATATACTTCAACAATGCATACGAACAGCCATTGACAGCAATATCGCAACAAAATGTAACTAAACAAATTTAAAGCCTTGCAGCGTATTTTGAACTAGCATTAATGAAATAAACTAAATTAGTTCTCTTAAGCAAAGCAATAAGAAATTATTAACTCTCAAAATCTAAAATAACTATATTTTAGATTTGTCAGCAATTGCCGATTTTAAAAGAACCCAAAGAAAGTGTAACGCTAAAGCAGTGTAAAAATTCCGTCTGAAAATTGAAATATAGTATTTCTAAGTAAAAGACTAATCCTACAAATGCGTTGAATATCCCGCTTACATTTATCTTACACACTTAAATGAATTAAAAGTAATGAATCTTTGTGGTAGACTTTCAGATTTTCAAGTCTTTTAATTCGCTGACAGAATGTTAGCTAAACCTTGATCGTCGTTAGATTTAAAATGACCGACAAGACTCAATGGGAAACTCTTATCCTACTTCTAAATGAATATAAATTACAAAAAGCCCAGAAAAGTGTTTCTTTAATTAATGAAAGCCTTAAACAGATCTTTTCTACCGTTAATTAAGTAAACTCAAATCCCTGACTCTAAATCTTCTAGTTTGGTGTTGGCTAGTTACAGCTCAATTTCTACTCGCTAAAAATGGCTATTTTTGAAGAGATATTTAATTAGCGGACCCACGTAAATTTTAATTAATATGCATCGTAATTGTGAGCAGCTTGACTACATTGCATTTTTGGACTCAGTTAAAAATAAGTATGAATATTATACATATTTTTCTTCTTTGCATTTTAATCAAAAAATCAAAATAATATTGTCGGACGAGAACTTGATAATTTAATTATTTTATTTTTTTGAACTTGCAATTCAATATCATAGAACCAAAAGAGCGAAACGAAGGCCCTAACTGAAAGTCAGGGGTAAATCTAAGGCACTAGACACAAGGACCCATAGCAAACATGAAATTAAAATTGACATAGATAAATACAGCACAAAATAAAATCTATATGTAGGCCTAAAAGTTCAATTTAGATATAAGTTAGTAATAAGGATAAAAAATAACTATACCATAGAATCTTTCTTAAAATATTAGCAGTACGCTTAAAAGGCTAATAGATTTAATAACAATACACAATAGGTATATGTATAACAATGCAATTAATTTGAGCAATGCATTTAATAAAGGGCATAATATGAAATATAATACTAATACTTATAAACCACTAAAAGCTGATAAAGCTAATGTTAACGTCAGTTTCCTCTCTCGAAAGCGATGTCAGAGAAGGGCGATTACCACCGCTTCTTTTGACTGTGATCATAAAATAATGTTAAATGCCAGGTTTCAGATCAGTAAGTAGGCCTACTTGCTTGAAGCCCGATACTGTTTCTTTTAAGTTGAACAAGGAAGCTTTCATTCAATCCCACAAATCTTGTTACTATGGAGCATGTAATGCTACGCTTGATTTAATAAATTAATTAAGCATTCTGCAATTTTGAATTTTCATTAAAATGAATGTAATTACAAATTTAACTAAATAGAAAGTGTTCTACTGGCTAGCGTTAAGACAGGCTTACTAGCTTTAAAATCTCTAATTGAAATGATCTTTATTTTACAGATGAAACTACCGTATTCAAGCCTATACACTAGTAGGCCTACATAATACCGGACAAAGATCGTATTTAATTACCAGAATATTAAGATCTACAGTCATGCTTTCATGATACGCTTTATGTAATATGATCATGCTGAATTATCATGCGTTATTGCTATGTTCTATGATCGTTTTATCACATTTATGATCATAAACTGTGTTTGTTAGAAAAGGCCATCGCAAATTCAAAACTGATATACATGTAATATTTTTAAATTTCTTTTAATATCGGGCGAGATTTTTTTAATATTCTAACGATTTGAAATTGTATTTTGCTTAAAATAGAGATAAGGAAGTAAGAAGCGTGCGATATTCAGGCAATCTTACCTCTTGTGAAGCCTGCAGTTGGTTAGATAGTATAATCTTTAGATATTACTTATCTATAGATATGTATATTTTTTCTAATCCTTGCAATCGCCTGTGTGTTAATGGCTAATCCTTGAGATGATATAGTGCCATAGATTCTTGTGTATTAAAATTATCGTAATTATCTGATAGGAATTGTCTTCTTCTTCAATTTTTGTAATCAAATTTTCCCTTAACTTAGCGTCTTATTTAAATTAGCTTGGATTAAATCTTTGCAAATTATACGTACAATTATACAAGATCAATCTAAAATCATTATATCAATCATTCAAACAATATAGCCTAGTTAATAAATCAATCGGTTAAGGTTTAAAGCCATTTTAAAAAATTAAGAGAGAAGCAACTAAATTCTAGCCTATCTTCAGCTGTAACCTTATCGATGCAAAAAAAGTTTCGAGTATTCGATTATTTTTACGATTTCGTTGCATGAATACATGTACAAATAAGAAAAGCTTGAACCAGTTAGATGCAGCAACTGGCTAAGCCTACCAGTCACTTCATTTAAAATTTGTTATAAATTTGATTTTTATATTTTTCATATTTTCATATTTTATATTTATATTATTAATTTATTATTTTTCTATTTTTTCAATTTTTTATATTTTTATATTTCCTTAACTTCATCAGATCCTGTCAGTAGGTCAACATATTGTATAGCGGCTTAAAACATTCTGATCATGAAGGAACTGAGTGGCTTTCAGCAAGAGCTATCTTTACTCCATCTGTGAAAAAGCTTAAATCTTATTTTAATTTGATAAAATAACTGCCTTAATATTCAATATTTACAGCATCATTAATGATATCTCAAGCTTTAAAATGTGAAGTAATAAAACGCTTTGCATTTTTGCAATATTTTCCTGTAAGTAGCATATTATAAATTTTAATATTTTTCTACTCGGAATTTCAATAAGAAGCTTATTAACTTTTCCAGAAATTTCAGCCTCTCCGTTATGAAATCAAGATCTGCTAGTTAGAATAAAACTTCTGCATTAAAGTTGGCACCTCAGATTTTTTCTTTTAGTCACTAATTGAGAGGAAATATTCTAGAGACGATAAAGTTTTAAGATATTCATGATTGAGTTTCGCCTCGGAAGGTAAAGATTCTCAGTGGGAATACATCAACAGGTTTTTAGTTAGCATTCAAACATCGTCTACATGCGCTGACAAATCACAGAGACATCACAGTTTGTTTAATACTTTATTTCACATTTATAATGCATTAATAACTTCAAAATTCTGAAAAGTGTCAACGGAATGTGTTAATGCAATACATCTAAAAAAACTTTTGTATCTAAATACATAAGATATTTTGCATTTAAAAACCCTGAAAGGTATTTTTGATAGATTTTACATGTGCAGAATAATTGGAAAAGTTTCCATCGTTTTCATATAGCTCTAGTAGCCCTTTTAGAAGGGCTTAACCCGTTTGATTGGCCTAACTGTTAGAAAATTTATCTGGTAATCCGGATAGCTCAGTTTCGAGTGGGATCACAGTATTGGCCTAATACGAATATGAGTAGGCCTATCAAGATTAGCTCAAATTATACTTAATAATTAATTAAGCCTACTGAATTACAGCTATTTTACTAATTTATTCAAATTCAATATTGCAGCAAGAAATATTTATTTACTGATTAATGATAAATATAATTATTTGCAGGCTATTTTAACTTTTCTACTTGTGCAAGTCCTTTTTTCTATATTAAATTCAAACTCGTTCAGCTATATATAATCTTTATTCACCAACCTATATGATAGTTCACATCAGCACAAACACACAAACGAAAAAACACTAAACGTTTTAATACGATTAATAACTTAACCCTTCTAGATTTATCTAATAGTGCTTGCAGTTGTCATGAACGACAGTAACGCTCTAATTTTTGTTGTTATTATTGCTATATCTAACTTTTATAATAGTTCTACAGACAGATCCCATGATAAAAATTTATAAACGTTATCAATTAAGTTTACACTTATACAACACATCTATAGAACACATCTAAATTTACAAATAATTATTAGGCTACAACTACTTAGCAGCATCGTTTAAAAACTAATCATTACGAAGCTTGATAACGTTTAAAGGCAGTTTATCATGGAGTTCTATTTTACGGACTAATATTACAGAGTTAATGCAGTGCTAATAAAATATTGCCGTGTACTGACTCCTGCAAGTTTTACGGCTGAAATGCGACATTTGCGTCGACTCAGATTTCCCTGTTAAATGGCGACAGTCACAAATACACGCAACTGCAGCTCAGCGATAACCAGCGCCTCAATACATCATTGATGCGTCAGAGGCAGCCAGTTACTATACATCCTAATCCCTGGTGCTATCTCTATTCCTGTTCCCGTGAGATTTCTCATTTACACTGCTCAAAGTGTAGGTCTGTGGCATAAATTTACATATAGATCAGTTAATAATTTCTTTCTATATTTACTTTATTATGTATTTGTTATAGTACTTTCAATAACTAAATTACTATTTTATTTATTTTGTTATATATGGTTGTTATAATCATTTTAATATTTACTTTATTAAATCTTAAATTTTTCTTTGTTTTCACGTTTGTTTGTATACATTTATTTATTGAATTTCGCATAACTTCAGGTTTGGCATATTAATGCTAGTTTAAACTTGCGTTTCGCGGTGAAAGAAAATACAGCCTTCTGCAGACAGCATCAGCATTCGGTGAGACAAAAATCTCTGCAAAGTTAACGTTTTTATATGTTCGAATGCTCTGCATTTTCTTCAGTAAATATTGACAAATTGCTAACAGTATGTCAATATAAACACATCAAGGCTCTCTAAACAGTTGGGTTGGACCATCTAGCCGAATTTGAAAAATACTTCTATTTTCTTTCGAGATACAGAAAAGGGTATTACGGAATTTAGACTCAAAAACTATATAGATATAAAGGCTAGTGTATTACGGCAAATTTTTTAACCATTTTCTAACAACTATACTTTTCTAAGGATTTCTCAGTTATTGAAACATGGCATTCTATAGAATTAAATTATTTCTAATTTAATGGTTAATTAGCTACTATCATCGGAAAGCGTAATTCTAATTAACGACTTTAATACAGCTGATGTAAGACATGAGATTTCTAATCTATCAAGCGTGCGATTTATCATCTCTAGTTGCATTACTGCAAAACCTTATCACTGGACTTCAGAACTTAAATCTTGCATTAAATGAGACAGTTGACCACAAGATGCCGCAGTAAATTAATTATTAAAAAGTAAACACGCATTATAGTGAAATGATTAATTATGTTTATATCTATCACTTTTAATACCACTTGTTTGAACCGTTAGGCAATTTAGTCCATTTTCCGTGTAGCCAGTCCAGTGAATGTCCGAGATTTTACTCTCATGGCTGGGATTCGAACCCACGAGGGTTTAATTCAACTCAGGATCTGTCATCTAAAATTTCATGACGTAACCCCTACGTTATAAACCCTAGAAAATCTGCGGATAACTTAATCGGCTGAGCCAGTGACATTATCGGTAAGGTTTTCGGCGCCACATGATTTTTGAGGGGTTCAAATCCAGGGCTCAACCACCACTGACATGCGTACCAGAGACGAAGCTCTAACATTATCAACAGTTGAGTCATTTTGGCTTTGAGTTTAAAAATGATTTAAGCCAGAAATTTGTTTATTTTATAGAAACTCTTTTATCCTCATTGCATTCGTTTCGAGAGTTTTTGAATTAATTTTCGAATCCAAGGCTTTCTTGTAAAGCATTATATATAATATAGTAGTGTTTATGGCTTTAGATTCTATTTCCTACTCCGTAAAGGATCTTTGAGACGTAGCCTGTATCAGGGGTTTCTTTATATTGCTACTGTATAAAATTATCGCAACCATCTGGAATAACCACTATACTAACTAACTAAGTTTTCCTATACATGTAGATATCTACAATGTATGTAATACGTTTTCCCTGAAAAATAAAGCGAGTTGCTATTATTAAATTATACTAACACGCATGACCGTAACTGAAAATAGAAATGTAAAGCAAGTTCTAGAAGCCCGTTAGAAGAACGAGAAGATATGAAAACGTCGCAGTTAGTTGGACTGAGTTGATATGAATTGTTTGAAGAGGCGAAGCGTTAAATGATCCAATGATCAGATGAGATACGTGTATAGACTGTTTGCAGTCTCAAGGCTTCTGCGCAATTTCTCTGTGACTTCATGGATGCTATATTAACTGGATTTATCGACTGTCTGGCGTTGTTTCTTTACTTTATTTTCTTTTTCTCTTCCTCTATCGATAAGTTTATGTTTTGTTGTTTAATAACTGAACTACGAAGTGTTTGATTTATGCTACACATAGTCTGAGCTACATCGGAAAGCTTAACTTACTTGTATCACACTTAAAAAGTGTTTAAAAAGTTTTAAAAAGTTTAAAAATTTAAAGAGTCTTTAAGGAAGTAATTTCTTTTTAGTCACGTTCAGTGGATGGACAATGAACTTTGAGTTAGCCTTGCAGTTATAAACTTAAAAAAATTCTTTTGCAAATGTTCTCTGAAATTATGAAGATTTGAAAATTAGTAAATATAATTTATAATTTTTGGTTGGTTTTGTGATATTATATTTACTAAATTTCAAATCTTCGTTGTTGCCGAGAGTATTTTCAAAAGAAACTCTTTTAGTTTATAACTTCAAGGCTAACACGGAGATCATTGTCTAGATACTAGAGATGGGAATCGAACCGAACCCGAACCGAACCCAAAAATCTTGAATTTTGGCCGAACCGAACCGAACTCGAACCCAGACCCTGGCCGAACCCGAACCGAACCCGAACCCAGACTTCGTCCAAACCGAACTGAACTGAACTCTTGAAGTTCCTCTCTTCTTCACCAGCCTGACATAATATAAAGATAGTAAGAACAATACAAATATATATTAGTGTTTGCATTTACATGTCTTACAGTATCTAACAGCAATAATAATATAAATAATAATGATAATAATAATAGTAATATTAGCTATCAACTGCCTGGGGCCTTTAGTTAACTCTGAGGGCTACGTCAGCCCCAAGTCAAGCTGCTCAGACTGAGGGCCAGCTCGAAGAGTGCGTCCCCTCGCTGCAAGGATAACAATTAAAAAATTCTTCGCTTGAATTACTCCTTTTATAATAGTTAAGGGCCCATTGTAGTAGTAATAGTAGTAATAATAGTAGTAATAATAATTTATTACGACAGCGGGTTTAGCGCACTAGACGGTGGGATTAGCGCACTTGGTTTAGTTGCGCGTCAATTATCAATTAGTTAAGCTGCATCGACCTCGGTTAGTACTTTGTGGGTGACCACCTTAGAAGACCGAGTGTTGGTAATAGCTTAGAAAGGAAAAAATCCCAGGGGTGATGGAAGGTTATTCTTAAATCCGCGCCGGCTGCAATTGATGCGCCATCGAAAGGCAACGATTACTAATAACCATGGAGAGGAAGGAGGAAATGGGTCTTAAACAAGCACCTGTGCTTCCTGACCCAGTGTGCCGTTATGTTTATAATAATAATAATAATAATAATAATAATAATAGTGTAGTAATAGTAATAATAATACCAGTAGTGATATTCAATTGATTAATAATAGTAATAATACCCAACGTTTTATGAAACATTTTCCGAATTTATGAAAGAATTACTGGATCAGACTATAGATATTAAGCGGACACTTGCCAAAGTTGATACTTGATTATAGCTATCTATCAATTTTGTGCAAATGTTTGCTTATTTAACAAATCAACTCACAATTTAATATGGAATATTATTTCGATGAATACCTGTATGGAACTTACCACTGC
The DNA here is from genome assembly GCA_905160935.1 of Enchytraeus crypticus. Classification (NCBI taxonomy): domain Eukaryota; kingdom Metazoa; phylum Annelida; class Clitellata; order Enchytraeida; family Enchytraeidae; genus Enchytraeus; species Enchytraeus crypticus. The sequence continues at coordinate 2,059,156 of CAJHZI010000548.1, read as the reverse complement.
AGTTACAAGAATTTAGCAGGTTAGTGAGCACTGTTACATTATATTACATTTGTTACAGTCCTTTTATAGAGTCAAAATCAAGACTCGTAGAGTCGAGCGTTTGGTCTTGACTGTAGACTGTGTGTATGCTAAGATCACATTCAATTTTATAATTTAGTTTCTAAGAAGAATATTGAGTATAATTGGAAGGAAGTGTTAAGTGGACTCGAGATGGACTCTTGGACTCAAAATCTAAGTACTTGTCCGCAATTTGTAAATTAGAGTCTATTCCGAGTCCCAGTCCTCACATCTCTGAAAATGCTTGACTCAAGCTAGAGAGATCTGTTTTTATTAAATTCAAATTATGAAATTTGACTAATTCTAGTGTGCCATTTTAATATTATTGCAGTCAGATTTACAAATAATTATATATGGCATTTTACATGTGTTACGGCTATCTGGAGTAAATAATTTTGCACCAAAGCAATGCATTAATGTTCATAAACTATTCTCGTAACTTCATAATTGTCCTGAGAGTTTCAAATTTGAAACCCTAAGGTAATTTATGAAGTTTATTACTGGTTCAGTTGATAGCAAACGATATATATTATAGTTATTTTTCTGTGGAAGTACACGTGTTTACCAAATCGTCCTTATTTGACATTTTTATGATTATAAATTGCACTTTATCTCTGAAATATTGGATCACATTTAAGCCAAGACATTTCCACTTAATGTTTCTAATAGGCCTAGTGACAAAATTTATTTTTAAATTGATGAAGTATTTGCTGGTTGTAATGAAGGAGAATATTTCAGATACCGTAATTAAGCTAAATATCTATTTTCTGAACATTTGTTGGTCAACTTGCAATATTTTAAGAAATGTAAACGAATAAATACCACTTATCTAAATTTTTATTGTCATATTTTTACTCAGGTGAAAAATGTGACAGTTACTATGACTTCATGTATTTCTTTAAGCACATTTACCATAAACCATTTTAGACATGTTTATCATAACCTTGATGATTTTAAGCAATGTTAAAAATTTGCAACATTATCCAAACCAAACCATTTCGAACTCGAATCGAACTCTTGTGAGGTGGAATGCAAGCCGAACCCGAACCGAACCCGAACTCTTGTTCTAACCGAACCCGAACCGAACCGAACTTTCATTTTCAACAAACCCAACCGAACCGAACTCTCAAATTGTCAACTGCTAACCGGACCCGAACCGAACCGAACTTTCATTTTCAACGAACCGAACCGAACTCTGGAAATTCTTAAAATTCCCATCTCTACTAGATACGGACATACTGAGGAATGTCACGCCACATTAAAACAATGTCATAGTCAGAGCATATGAAATATCGCAATAAATTCTTTTTTTATGGAACGTTAATCAATCATTGCAAACAGTTACAATATTAGTTTCAGCCATGAAATATCAGTGCATTGCATTAGCTATTGTTTGACACTATTGAGGTTTTCGTTGAATTTAAATGTCAATAAACCTTAATGTGTTATTATTCCATTTCTGTAAAAATATTAAAACAAGTAATAAAAATAAATTTGTAAAGCGAACCTAAAACTATAAAACGTAAAAGATTTATGTAACGTACTACAGAGATAAAAACAGTTATTAGTAAGTGATCAATGCAAGTAATTTTAAATGAT